>JAJEJO010003477.1:190239-254601 GCA_020662805.1 Glaucomys volans
TTCTCAGCAAAGGAAGCAATCAGCAATGTGAAGAGAGAGCCTTCAGAATGGGAGAAAATCTTTGCCACACACACTTCAGATAGAGCACTAATCTCCAGAATCTACCAAGTACTCAAAAATCTTTACACCGAGAACACTAATAACCCAGTCAATAAATGGGCCAAGGACATGAACAGACACTTTACAGAGGAAGATCTATAAGCAATCAACAGATTTATGAAAAAATTTCAACATCACTAATTATAAGAGAAATGCAAATCAAAACCACCTTAAGATTTCATCTACCCCAATTAGAATGTCTTTTATTAAGAACACAGGCAACAACAGGTGTTGGCGAGGAGGTGGGGAAAAGGGTACACTCATACATTGTTGGTGGGAGTGCAAGTTGGTGCAGCCACTCTGGAAAGCAGTGTGGAGATTCCTTAGAAAACTTGGAATGGATCCACCATTTGACCCTGCTATCCCACTCCTTGGCCTATACCCAAAGGACTTAAAATCAGATTGCTACAGTGATGCAGCCACATCAATGTTCATAGCTGCTCAATTCACAATAGCTAGATTATGGAATCAACCTAGATGCCCTTCAGTAGATGAATGGATAAAGAAACTGTGGTATATATACACAATGGAATATTACTCAGCCATAAAGAAGAATAAAATTATGGCATTTGTAGGTAAATGGATGATGTTGGAGACTGTCATGCTAAGTGAGATCAGCCAATCCCAAAAATCCAAAGGCCGAATGGTCTCTTTGATAAATGAATGATGATGCATAATGCGGGGGGGAAGGGTGGCAAGAATGGAGGAAGGATAGATAGCATAGAGGGAAGGGAGGGGTGGGGCCGGGTGGGGGTAAAAATAATTACAGAATGTGTGACAGATACCATTGCCCTGTGTACATGCAGGAACGCACAGATGGTGTGACTCTACTTTGCGTACAACCAGTGAAACAATAGCTGTACTCCATTTGTGTTCAATGAATCAATAAGTAAATTAAAAAAAAGAAATAATAAAAAAAATAAAAAAAATAAAGAAGACAATTAAAACAATAAAAAAAAAAGATAACTTTTGGTTTAGATATGAGGTTTCTCCCAAACACTTATGTGTGAGATGATACAAGAATGTTTAAAAAGCAAAGTGACTGGGCTATGAAAGTCTTAACCTTATCAGTGCATTACTCCCCTGACAGAGATTAACTGGATGGTAATGAGGCAGGAAGCGTATGGCTGGACGAGGTGGGTCCTTGGGGGTATGCCTTTGGCTTACATTTTGTTCTTGTTGAACGGAGTGCTCTGTTTCCTAATCATCATGTTGTAAACCACTTTTCTCCACCATACTCTTCTGCTATGATATTCTGCCTTCCCTCAGGTCTTCAGGCATAGAGTCTGCCAGCTATGGACTGAGATCTCTACGTCTGTGAGCCCAAGAATAAACTTTTCTTTTTCTAATTGTTCTTGTTAGGTCTTTGGTCACAGGAATGAAAAAGCTGACTAAAACAATAACCAAAATGAAACATATACCTGGAAAATACAGAACCACCAAACAAAATTTTTGCTAAAGAGGAAATAAATCAACAGTGTTATTAGAGAATACTTGGGATGAAATAATAGGTAGAGGTCTATATGTAAAAGTCTTGAGGTGCAGCTAAAGTAACACTTGAAATTTGTACTTGTATATACATTATTGGAAAAAAATTTAAGAACAAAAAGGTTAAGCTTTTAACTGAAGAAGCTAGGAAAAGAGAACCTCCCCCAACTCCCAAACCAGGAAAAGGAAAGAGGAAAGAATAAAAGCAGAAACAAGTGAATATGTAAACCAAATAATTAACCAGACCAAAAAGTTAGACTTTTAAAGACAGCTCAAATCTTGGTTAAAGTCTACATTCCCCCCAGTATCTGGAAGTTTTATAGATAAATTTCATGAGGTTTTCAAGGAACATATATCCCTCTTTCTTGAGTATGAAACCTTGGAGGATAAAGAATGAGTCAAGGCTATTCAACTTATGACAATACTGGAAAAAGCACTTTTCAAAAATCAAAAAAAAATAATTACAGGTCTATTTTCCCTATGATTTTTGGATGTGAAAATTCTAAACAATTTTAATTGATTTCAACAATATGTTAAAAATTGCATCATGATCAAGTAACTTTTGCCAGGAGTAAGAAAAGAAATTATTAAGACATTATTGTTAAGTCACCAGATTAATGAAATAAAGGGAAAACATTATTATAATAAATGGGAAAAAGCATTTTAAGTATATTCACATCTGTTTCATAAAAACTGCCTGAAAAAGCAGCCAGGTGTGGTGGCGCACACCTGTAGTCTCAGTAGTTTGGGAGGCTGAGGCAGGAGGATTGAGAGTTCAAAGCCAGCCTCAGCAAAAGTGAGGCACTAAGCAACTCAGTGAGAATCTGTTTCTAAATAAAATTTTAAACAGGGCTAGGGATGTGACTCAGTGGTTAAGTGCCCCTTGAGTTCAATCTCCAGACCACCCCCCAAAAAATGCCTAAAAAAGCAAAATGTAAGGGATATCCGTTAATATAATCTAATGGCATATTGGGTGAAGATATTCGTAACTTCAAAAACTTTCACAGGGAACTCATAAAAAATGGTGGAGAAAAGATAGGAACTAAAGCAGAAAAACCAGCATGGGGAATCAATGGGGAAAATTTGAATGTCCAACAAACAGATGAAGAAATGCTCAACTTGTCTACCAATGGAGAAGTGAAATATTAAAACTACATTAAAAGACCTCTTTTCTTTCAACAAGTTGGCAAAGTCAGAAAGCCTGATCGTAACATGATAGAATGAGAAGAGTGGGAATACCCCAAGCATCCCAGATATGTAGAGAGCATAATAGCAGCTCTTGGCACAATAAAGAATTCCTACACCCATGAACCCAGTAACCTCCCTACTGCACACATCACCCAAGAAACCCCGCAGCCCTTCAGAGGGCATAAGGACATTCATTACAGCATGTGTACACTATAGGAGACTGGAAAGAACCTGGGTGTCTATGTACCTGGGGACTGTACAGGTGAAATGCACTGATGCATGCTATCGACTCCTACACAGACTCAGAAGCAAGGTCCATAAAGAAGATGGAGGGGTCAAATAGCTATATAAAATTTTTATGAAAAAAATGAACTCTATAACTCAGTACCTTTTGTATAAATTAAATATACCTTAAAATAGCTTGTATTTATCTTGTACTTATGATATGCTAGGCACTGTTCTAAGTACTTTCTAGGCATTTTAATATGCTCAACTATCCATTGAGGTGGGTACTATTACTATTCCCATTGTCCCAATGAGGATTCTGAGGTACAGATATACTGACTAATAAGTCCCAGGGACATGGGCCCAGTGTGTGGTGAAGAGAGAGTTTCAACCAAGGCCAGTGAGTCCAGGTTCCTCACTCTTAATCACTGTACTTGTCACCTATGTAGTCACTGTGGATATAAATTTCTCTGAGAATGTTTACTAAACACATGGAACAAGGACTTATTAAACACATAAGAGTGACTGCTCAAGGAGAGGTGAGGCTGGGTGCAGAGGGTAATCACAATGGAGACCAGAGATTAAGGAGAAAAGAGGAAAAGTTCTAGAAGAGCAATGAGGACAGCACCCATTAGCTGTACATTAGTCAGCATAGTGCCATGAGTGACTAATTCAACTCTCCACTCCTATGTAAAAAATAAATGTAAAGGTGGTTTAAAGAGAAAGAAAACTGAACTGAACAAGCAGGAGAAGTAGTCAAAGCTTTATTCCAGGAAATAATTCCCCAATTTGGGCTGCCCCAAAGCCTCCAAAGTGACAATGGAGCAGCTTTCAAGGCAGCTGTCACTCAGGGAGTATCCAAAGCCCTAGGCATAAAATACCATCTCCATTGTGCATGGAGGCCTCAATCCTCAGGAAAGGTAGAAAAGACTAATGACATCCTAAAGAGGCATCTAAGAAAACTTACTCAAGAAACCCACTACCCATGGCCTATAAATGAAACTCTATCACAACCAGGCCATAAAAAAGTTTTCACTTTAAAGGAAACCAACATTCAAACTTCTACCACTGTTAAGTCACATACAGGCCCATCCATTTCTAACTCTCCACTGCTACCATCTGTATGTCACAGATATAAAGATGATTATTATCAGGTTTGGGATGGATATTTATGGCTTACACCCACCATTGGGCATCTAAACCAGAAAGCCCCAACCTGTTGGGAACAACATAATCATACTTATGACAAATGGCCTACCAGTACTCGAGAATTAGGATGGACCCCAGAGTCACTATGCCAGCAAATTGTAATTTTACAAGCCAATGATTGGTTTGGAACTAACTGGAAAGACCTGAAATTAGCTGGCCAGCACCCAATGGTGAAGCCAGAATTGACAGGCAGTTAGTGTAGAAATCAGGGAATCTGGTCAAATTGAGGAATGGAGTCTGGGAAGTTGGAGATGTCCCTGGGAGACTGGAATGTCAGTGCCTCCAGAGACCTTTAATCACCAAGGTTACCTGCTTAACTGCCCCTCCCAAAAAGCTGCAAGCAAGGAGTTGCTAAATGCCTCCAGGTCCCCCTACCTGAATCTCCATGTGGAGATCTTCCCCCTGCCATTTGCACCTCACCTTTTTTCTGTGTCACCACTGCCATATGGGCAGGAAGGAGAGATAAGGGTCAAAGGAAGGGGAAAAACAAAAGAAGACCCTAACCTATAAAAGATAGAGGGCGCGCTCACTTCTTGGGGATTCCAGAACATCAGCCATGGCCCCCCTTCTCCCACTTGGGAGAAGTTTGTATTACTACTTTTAAATAAAGCCTGCTTAACATGTTTGCCTTAGCCTGCTTCTCTGGCATTATACTTCAACACCGGAGGACAAGGAACTCGTCACCGGTATGTGACGGTATCAATGGGACCCAATGGACATGTGGAACAAACTTATGGCCCTGGCTTCCGCCAGGCTGCATAGGATGTACTATTGGGTACCCCTGAATGCAAGGGAGATGGACCTCAAATATAGAAGAGCCAGCAAATCTCCCCAATCTCAGACACAGATGGGGATGGTCTGTTTTCCGTTGGAATGATCATCTAGCTTCGATGTTCTTTATTCCACAAATTGGCTTAGAAGATGTAATGTGGCACGTGGAGACCCTAAATAATTGCACTCAAACTGCTCTCCAAGATGTTGAGGAAAGTATTTCTGTTGAACACAGAAGTAACACTCATGAGGAAAGCTATCCTACAAAATCGAATGGCTTTAGATGTCCTCACTGCAGCCCAAGGTGGCACTTGTGCCATTATTAAAACTGAATGCTGTGCTTACACCCCTGACAACTCTGGCAATGTGACTGACATCCTTAAAGATTTATACTCTCAGATAGAGGCCATGTCCTTCCCAGACTTATCATGGGGACAAATTCTTAGTTCCTGGTTTTCTGGTACCTCCTGGTGGAAAACATTATTAGCCTCTGTTGTCACCGTAATACTCATTGGTGTGTTCCTATGCTGTGGCATTTACTGCTGCATTAATCTTATCCCGGTACTCATTGTTGTACCCACAGAAAATAAAATCATCCAAGCCGATCACGTAAAGTCAAAAGAAGCCTTTATTTTAGCTGCCCAGCGACAATTGCCCTTACTCCTAAAAGCGGGGTGCTGGGAAATTGCGCGTTAATTGTGTCATTGCCAACTTTTATAGGGCTCGGGATGGGATTAGAGTGGGGCTCTAGGGCACGGGAGGGAGTAGGACTGGGCTATAGGGAGGGGGGATTAGGGTGGGGCTCTCTCCTGATGGCACTGGAGAATCTTTTGGGGAAGTATAACACTCATAACTTCTTGCTTCTCTTATAGACCGCCCATTTCTCAAATGGTCCTCCAGCCTAGTTCTTCTCAACCAGACTTTTACTGTGGACCCCTCAATGGACCCAATTTCTAAAAGAAAGGAACTCCAAACTGCTTGCCCCCAACTCCACCCCCTTCCAGCTTCAAAGCAGCCAGAGTGGTCAGCATCCACTTTCCTTACAGCAAGCAGTTAAGTTTCTAAAACAAAAGGTGGGGGGTGGGGATGAAGCCAGAACTAGATAGGTAGTTAGTGTAGAAATAAAAGAAATCGGGTCAAATCGAGAAAATGAAGGACATGAAAACCACCTGCATCTGGAAGTTGGAGGCTGCCCTTGGGAATGGAATGTCAGAGATCTCCGGAGCCCATTGATTACTATATTTACCTGCCCTTATCAGAACTATAGGCAAAGAGTTATTAATTAACACCCACTGGGATATTACCTGCTATGGTTTCAGCCCTCCCCCTGCCCATCTGCCTTTCCGCTTTTGCAACTCACCTGCAAAAGTGGGCCTAGACAGGGAGGAAGGAAATGAGGGGGGAAGGAACAAAAGAGTAAAACTTATAAAAAGGACAGGATTTACTCACCACATGAATTCTGCCTTTGGGTCCCCTTCTTCCACCCGGGAGAAGTCTGCTTTTACTTTTCTTTAATAAAACTTTTATTTTTCGTTCTGAAAAAATAAAAATAAAAAAATAAAGAGAAAGAAAAATATAGAATGCTAATTAAAAGCAGGATATACTGAAGACTGACATACAGTTTCCCACTATGTTCAAAACAGCCAGTTTTACTTCAAGAAAAGTAAATCAGGAAAAATTATGTTTTTTCTTTGCTTGAATTCCAGAGGACATAGTTGTCTTTCTTGATAAAAGAAACAGACAGATGTGTACCAAATAATGGCTCACTCAGCCCATCAAAAGGTGAAACATGTGCCTTTGAGAACCCTCCTTTCTCCTGGTAGATGTGAGGGCTTTTAAGGACCGGACATTTTTTTTCTCCTTAGGACTGGACATTCAGAAGCATGTATTATGCTACATCATTTCAAAGGCACTTGGCTGACAGTGAGTCATTCCAACTCCAGTGAATGCCGTTCCTATAAAGGCAACACAGCACCTACTAATCTTTTACGTAGCCCACACAATTCCATGTGTTAATAATTTCTTTTTTGAACCTCACTAAATTGCATTTCTTTTGGACAGAAATCACAGCTGGTATTAGGTATGTTAGGAATAGGTGCCAAACAGGTTACTCTGAGTCATTAAAGGGAAAAATTAAATATTCCAGTAATGTCTAAAGTACACATTTCGGAACAGCACTACCATCTGCCACCAAATCCTAGCATCAAATGAGAACCATAAATTAAAGTGCTATTGGAAGTTATAGATGAAGATCAGGATAGAAGAAAAAGTGAATACAAAATATAATACACTCCATTTAAGAGACAAAGGAAGCAAGATCATATGCATCTACACTGACATAAGACATACTAGATTCACAGCACCCAAAGGCAGGAGGGACAGTCCTCATTCCAGAGCAGTGTGCAAGGAAAAAGGGATAGGAAGGAGAGAAACCATTGCCCCCTAAATTACTCCACTTAACAATTGTTAACTGTATATGTGTGCACACATACATATCCACACAAGCATGTATCTACAAACATATAGTAACATGATGTCCATCTGTTATCCAGTAATTAAGCTGCATCTTTTAGGAGGACAGAAAGGATAGCCTAACAGATAACTTGAGCAGCAAACTCTGGGGTCGTTTTCAATATATAATTGTTTGTCTCTATGTTAGATCACAAGGCACAGGATTTTAGAATCCCACTGCAGTTCTGAATGTTGACATTTGAAATGTTGGGTTAAAAATTCCACTGTTGTCTATTCTCTACCCCTTCAGCTACCCAGAGTACCTAGCACTCAGCTTGAAAGCTCTGGGTACAGGACCTCAGGGCATTTGGAAAGGTGTAAGCAAGAGAGAAACACTTGGCTTGATTTCACCATTCTTCCACTTATTTTATGAAGGCGACTGCAAAATTCTTATTGAATGAATTGAGCAGCTGTCTGTTTTGATTGTAGCTTCAGTGAATGTGTGCCTCTGACCTCTGCTGAATTGCTATTTTATTTGCAGCAATGTTCCCCAGTAAATCACAACTCCTGTCCCTATGGCAACCACATATACCTGCGATGCGACTGCCTCTTTTTCTGCCAGTAGAAAAACAGTTATAAGAAAATAATAAATCTGGCCAGTGACCTTTTCTACATTATTATGCCTGTACCTTGCTCTGAGTTGTGCATTTTTAATTAGGGATCCTCAAGCTGAAGTCAGCAACTGCAGGGCCAAGCTTGCCATTTGTTTGGCAGGTGCAAATGAAAGGCAAATGTGTGGATTATATGTGTGACTACCACCTTCTGGATATGAACTGAAGAATGCATGTCATGTATGTATGGAACAGATAAAGGACATTTTCTGGTCAGGTGTAACTGCCAACAATTCTGAGATAAAATGCTTCTTTTTGCCCTGTTCATCATTATTTCTCCTGCTTTTATTGTTGTTGGCTGTTTGGTTTTCAGGTTCTCCCATTAGACCAGTACTTTACAGAGTATGAGCCTTGAACAGGATCACCCAGGGACTTGGGTTAAAAACGTGGGGTTCAAAATTCCACCAGGACAGAGTCACTTAGAATCTGGAGAGGATGGCAATAACACACATTACAAACAACCTGCCATTTAATTATTATGGATGTTAAATTCTGAGAACCACTGCAGTAGGCAACCCTTGAAAGAAAGGGTACTATATTTCTCATTTTTTAATCCATGATATCTTCACAGTGCAGGTAGGTTTAAAAGTGGGAATGGCGGACTTTATGATACAGACCAGCATTGTATCACCACTAAAATCTGAGAGTCCATCTATCAGGCTGGTCTTTGTCCTCTCCAAGAGCCTACAGAGTATATTCAAGGGGGATTCAGGTGCCTTTAAAACTAGATGGGATGACAATTCTAAGATTGGTTCTGAATATAACTGTTATGGTTTGGATGTGAGGTGTCCCCTAATAGCTCACATGTGAGACCATGTGAGAGGGTTCAGAGGGAAAATAATTGGGATATGAGATCCTTAACCCAATCAGTGAATGAATCACCTAATGGGATGAATTGAGTGGTAACTGAAGGCAGTGGGGTGTGGCTGGAGGAGGTGGGTCATTGGGGGCATGCCTTTGGTGTGTATATTTTGTGTCTGGCAAGTGGAGTCTCGCTCTCTCTCTCTGCTTTCTAATCATCATGTGAGCTGCTTCCCTCTGCCACACTCTTCCACAATGATGTTCTGCTTCACCTCGAGTGCTGAGGAATGAAGTCTATTGTCTATGGATTGAGACCTCTGAAACCATGAGTCCCAAAATAAACTTAGCTTCCTCTACAGTTGGCCTGGTTGGGTTCTACTAGTCACAGCAACAAAAAAGTTGACTAAAGTGATAATCAAAAATTCAAAAGCAATGGGCCTTTGATCCAAGACCAAGCATTTGGAAGCTTTTGATAGCCAGTCCATATTCTAAAATCTTACTGCTAGGTCTCACTTTTACCTTTGACTTTAATGTGACAACTGTAGAGATCACTGAAAGGAGACAGAATAGCCACTGGGCTGTGCAAATAAGGCTAAACCTGTTTGCAACGAGCTCAGTATCTCTGATTCATGCCTGTCTCTAGCGAAGTGGGACCACCCTCATTTCACAGATATCCACCCTGAACTCTGCACAAGAGACTGAACAATGAGACCTGGGGCACACAGTCAAGCGTTCATCCCCTCAAAGAGAGGAATTACTAGGTCCCAAATATCGGTTTCAGACTCTGAAAAAGTCTCTGTGTATTCACTACTAAGTATGATCTTCACTCTCCCTTTAAGTGACCCTATATCCTCTGATTTGGGATGATTCTATTTTTCCTTTATCATTTCAACATGTTTTTCCATATAGGTATATACAATGATGGGCAAAAAATAAAACTAAAGAGATTAAATTGGTGCATTATTTTTGGAGTATCTATTGATTAAAAATGAGAAAAACTTTGCTTTTTATCTTAACATGGGATGAGGGAGAAGACAGAAAATGGAGTGAAGTGACATTTTCTGTCCTTTAAAAATCTTCAGAATTCTGAGCTATCAAGCCAGAAGCAAATTCCTTTTTGTGTGGTGGATTTCTAGAAGGAAAAACAGGGTAAAGATGATTTAAGGCCCAGAGGTAGACATTTGGAGGCCAGGATTAAGGTTTTTTGAAAAATAGAAAGCATAAGGACCTCTGAGAATCCCTGGAAGATTACAGGAACCTCAGAGGATTGAGAAGAGACTGTCAGACAGAAAGCATCAACTGTATGGACTGGGACAAGATTTCTGGAAAAATAAAATATGTAGGACTGGAAGAGCTGCCCTTTCTTGGCATTGAAGTGGCCAGCCAGATACTTATCCCCTGTGCTATAAGCATAGAAATGCACTACTTCTCTGGATCCTAAGATGCAAGGTGAAAGAGAAGGGTGGGTCAGTTTAAGTTAAGGATGCAGGGTTACAGGGAAAGCAGAATCAAAGGCAAGGTCCATGTAAGATTTATAGGTAAAGTGACCAGGGATCAGGGCTCAGTATAGCAGGTGACACAGGAGGAACCAGTCTGTGGAGGACAGACCCTAAGGAGCCATCCAGAAACAAATTCCATCATTGGTACAGCAGGAAGGTTCCTAGGACCAAGAATTTCAAGAAGTGCTAGTCTTTGTGACATAGCTTGTGGGCTTAACCCACATTGCTTTTTTCTGTATTGACCTCAGCTGGTCTCAAGTACATGAGACTTTATCATCATTATGGTCAAAGAGCAGGTACCCAATTATACCGCTGTAGTCTAGTGTGAGCAAACTGGGACAAAACTGAGATACAAGTGAGATTTGTCTTCATGACCTTTAAACCCACTACTGTCAGTCACCCTCTCACTGCACAATTGATATAAGAAAAATAAGAACTTATCCAGTAGGACACCCCCAAAACAGAAATAGAGCCATAGGCATAATAGGTAATGCCGTCCTTTCATTATATTCCCTTATGTGCCAGCACATTTGAAACTGAATAAATGTTCTGCATTTTCCGTTTGTTATATTTACATTGTCATGTAAAATTATTCTGCTTTTCTTTCTTTCGTTGTCTCCTGTGGCCTTCAGGAACAGATGTTTCTTTCGAGCATCTGGCAGTTCTAGTTCTGAAGTGTCAACTAAGAAGAACATGATTTTGTCTAGCAGCTTAGACTACCAGATAAATACAGCTGGGGAGGACTGTATGTGCACACAGCAAGCACATGCGTGTGCATGTGTGTGCACACACACATTTATAAACCACAAGTACAGAGCTATAAAGATGCATAAATCCCCTGATAGGATAAGAAAACATAGTTCTATTTCTCTTAACATTTGTATTTTCAAAGCTATTTGTTTAAATAATGGTTCTGGCTTTGGATATTATCTGCAATAAGTGTGTCACAATTAGACAATACCAGGTCATGTGTGCAATGTTTGTCCAAAGTGAGAGAAACCCTCTATGCTTTGCAGTTAAGTATCTTTTGTTAATCTTTGGTCTACTCTGAGTCTGTGTTATCCCGGCTGTCCATTGGCCTGATGATGTGGAGAAGGTGTGAAGTAATTCTCAGGGTCTTTGCTGAGATACAGGATGTAATGGCCATTACCCTTTGAGCATACTTTGAAACATTTTTCTGAATACATCATTCTGTATATTCCTGTATGGAAACATTAGTTACCGTAGTTTGACTCTAAGCCACAAGCTCTTAATTCATACACAATACTTCTTCCAGTAGGGTTATTTTAAACCACAAATTAAAAAAAAAAAAGATAATGAACATTTTTCCTGCAACAGTTAACATTTTAACATTTTAGCTACAACTCTAAGTAAATTGATCTTCTGGTTTTAGTCACAGAAAATACATCCCTGCATATTAATTGCACAATGAAAAAATAAAATATCAAAAAGGATTTTATACCTTCCACTTGTAGACTTGAAAATTTTTCTGCATATCCTTCCCTCCCCTTCAGTTTATGAAGGTCAACCTTATTGGGGTCAATGTTTTTTTTTTTTTTTTTTTTTACCAGAATGCCCTCTGTTTACACATAATTGACAGATTTTACTTGGAAACTTCTGCCCAGAAAGAGGCTACATTTCTCAACTTCCCATGTTCCTAAGAGGCCAGGAAGTTCAGTTGTGGTTGATGAAATGTCAGTGGAAAAGATGTCCCCCATTTTCAAGCATGACCACAAGCTTTCTGTGTGATGCTCAGTTTCTCTCTCTTCTCCTGGTTTTCAGCTGGGATTCAGTGACCCAGGGAACCCCGAAGATACCAAGGTGAAGGTGCAGCTCCATCTCAGTCTAGATCACAGGATGACAGCACAGAGGCATTCTCCTAAAGAGTGATCAGACTTTATATGAGCGAGAAATAGATTTGCATTAAGTCTTTTTCTGTCTACAAGTTTTATTAGGTTTAAAGATCGGGCTTTGTTTTGTGTTTTTAGATTTTTTTGATCTCTCAAAGATTCGATACTATCTTAAATCTTTTTCATAAAAAAGATTTGCATGCTTTATTACAATAGTACACTCATTACCTTAGAGTTGTCCTCAAAATAACTTGATAAATCCCCAGGGTACTTATTCCCTGTGTTGCAAGCACTGGAATGTAGTTCTCTGTTTCTCTGGAATCTAAAAAACCAAAGGTGATTAAAAACAGTTCTTCAGTTATCTGGAAGTTTTCTGGGTTGTTAAATCAAAATTACCAAGTAGCACTAGCCTGGGCCATTCTTAATCTCAATCATAGGACATATTCCAAATATGCCATAATTATGTTGAAAATTGTTAATATATTACAATTAGAAAACAGATGCTCAGAACTGGAGGCAAGTGTGTACACACAGGCTTATACCCCTATCTTTCTTTTTGCCTTCATAGTTTCATCGATACCCACAAGAAGACCTCATCTTCTTCTAGTTGTTCCTGAACATTGACTAAAATGTTTATCATTAGGGTAAATGATGCACTGTCTCCAAAAAACAATGTGTATTTTAAAATAACCCCATTAGAGAACCCCATTGTCATGGATTGGCAAAAGCATGAGCTATGGAATTTCAGAACAGGTTTTAAGTGATGTTGCCTCCAATTACTTATGACCTTAGCCAAATTATTTAATCTTTTGGAGTCTCTAATTCATTTTGCTGCAAACTGCAATAACTTAATCATTGGTTGCTCTGAGGATTGAATTTTAAAATACCTCTAAAGTGTCCAGTAAAACTCCCAGTACCATGGTAAGCACTTAATAGATATGTTTATTATCTGAATGATTTGACTTCTATAAGTGCCACATCACGCACTGCACAAAAGATCCACTCAATGCTTGCTTTCCACAGGCAAAACCAAAAAGTCTATCAAAAGAAAGAAAAGCACCTTCCCCCAAATTGAAGCAGAATCCAAAAGAATGGAGGAGCTTGCCAAAAAAATGTGCACACCAGAAATAGGCAATACTGTTACAAGGTCTGTGATTTACTTTCAAGTAACTCAGCATCAGTGTAACATTATATTTGTACCAGTTAAAGTTTAATTTTAGAGGCAGTCATCTGGCAGCGTACCTGTAGGGCCATAATCCAGAGGCAGCTCCCGCTATTGCTATCTCAAGTTTATTGCTATCTCAATAAACAAGTGACACTTTGCTAATGACTGAAATAAAAGAGAAAATTATTCTCATTGATACAACCATGACTTATCATTCAGTGTGATGAATACTAGAAATGAATTCCCATTAGAAGGAAATAAAGATATTCTACTTGAGTGCACTGCCTAATATCACTTAGAAACCCCCTCTACCCTGTGGGAAAAGGACATAAGGAACCACTCAGGCTTGCAAGCCTCACCTTGGGCATGAGGTCCCTGGCCTAATCCCTAACCAGTTCTATATCTAGTCATTGGTTCAGGAAAATTCTGACTTTAGGATGTCTACTACATAGGAATACAGAATTGTGCCTCAGAAATTTTGTTCATCTGCCTCAGGGAAATTTTCAAACAAGGGCAGACAGCTGGAATTTCATTGAGGTTGAACAACATGATGGAGGAAAAATAACTTCTTTATTTTTTCCAGATACACAAACAGTATTTTCTTAGGAAAGTAGAGACACATTCAAGGGAGAATGTAGACTATCTAGAGTGAGCAGCTTTGGAGGTAACAGGAATACACAGTGAAGGGAGAATGTGGACCATCTGCAGAGGGAGAGCAAGATCTTCTGTACATTCCTTGCCAATGAATGTTTGTGTGATAATTGTCTGCACATGTAGAAGTCACTGTAGCCAGACAGTGGGATTATGAGGAGTAGCTAGATACTAGAACAAACCTCATAGCTGTACGACCAAAGTGGCTCAGGTCAGTTCACAACAAGCCTCTGCCATCTCATTTTTTTAAAGTCTCCTCTTCAACAGCCAGAGATGGCCATGGTAGTTACCTGGCCTTGGACATTGATGCCCATTTACTAGATAGAAGTCTGTCAAGCAACATCTTAGGGGTTCAAAGTTCAAGGACAACAGTTACAGCCATATGATAATTACCAAATTGATTAACCTTCCTGAATGCCTAGTTCCTACAGCAGAAAAATGGCCTTTAAATGTATCTACCTCTGAGATTTCATCTCACTCCAGTCAGAAAGGCAATTATTAAGAATGCAAGTAACATTAAATATTGGCAAAGAAAATATACACTCATACACTGCTGGTGGGACTGCAAATTGGTGCAACCATTATGGAAAGCAGTATGGAGATTCCTCAGAAAACTTGGAATGGAACCACCATTTGACCCAGTTATCCTGCTTCTCCACGTATACCCCAAAGACTTAAAATCAGCATAGTATAGTGACGCAGCCACATCAATGTTTCTCTCAGCTCAATTCACAATGGCTAAGCTATGGAACTAACTTAGGTGAACTTCAACATATGAATGAATAAAGAAAATGTAGTACATATACACAATGGAATATTACTCAGACACAATACTGAAGAAATTACAGCACTTGCCAGTAAATGGATGGAACTGGAAACTATCATGCTAAGTGAAATAAGCCAATCTTCAAAAAATGAAAGTCCAAATGTTCTCTCTGATATGCAGATGCTAACACACAATAAGGGAAGAGAGGGAAGAATAGAAGTTCTTTGGATTAGACAAAAGAGAATGAAGGGAAGGGAGGAAGTGACACTGGAAAAGACAGTAGAATGAACTGGACATAACTTTCCTGTGTACAAATATGAGCAGGGTAACTTCACAGCATGTACAACCACAAGAATGGGAAGTTATGCTCCATGTCTGTATAATATTTCAAAATACATTCTACTGTTATGTTCTAAAAAGAACTAAAAAAATGTAAAAGTACCTACCTCATAGATTACAATGATTACATAAAATGATACACATGAAGAATTCGTACCAGTTTCTGCCACATCTCAAGAAGTGCTAGCTGATTTCCCAAATTCAGCACCAGAGACTTAGTTCAGGGTGGGAATGACCATGGCAGATATCCTCTGAATGCTCAATAAAAGCCATTTTTAATGGCCATTATGTCACAAATTTATTTGTGCTTGGAAAACCCTACTTTAGTTCACTCATGGCCTTCATGGGATTTGTCATTTAGATATAAGGTGGCTCTATCTGGCACAGGCTACCTCAAACTTGAGGCTGGAAACCTTAGAAATTCCTGTTGGAAACTCTCTGCATTCTTCCTTGGTACAGACACAACCAACTCTTTCATTCTCCTAAAAGGAATTCTAATGATCCAAGAAGCCAACAGAGTGAACTTAGGCAATCACCAAGCTATGCACTTAATCTTTAAGAGCTTTTCCTTCATTTACTTGACTGAGGATGGAACAAACCTTTCTTGTGCTTCCTGTCTGTACCAGACACAGCCGAGCCCCACAACATTCCCTTCAGTAAGGTAATGACATAACCCCCTTCACAGAGGTGAACACTGGGCTCTGAGAGAGAATCTGGACACAGACTCAAGCCTCAAGAGGGAGAGGATTCATTTGGACTTCGAGACCATAACCCTACTAATGAACCACTCTGCTTCCAACATGTCCTTCACTAGCATCTGCATCCAGTGACATCCCTTTCCCTGGCACCCATTAACCCTTCCAAGAGTTTACATCTTCATTCCCACCAGAACTTAGGAAGAGTCTGACCAAGGTAAGCATTGGCCATGGCATCTAAGGGGTTTTCCACCTCTGCATATGGTCAGGATATTTTCTATAACTAGACACTCAGAACAGCAGTGTCCTAATCACAGATCTCCCCTAACCAGAGTTCCACCAAGAAGCACAAAAGCAAAGTCTAGACACCAGTGAGAAAAGGTGAGTTCTAAAAATACACCATCTCTGAAAGAGAGCTGTTGTTCAGGTGGTACTGAAATGGGCTCTTGAAAGTGTTTGTTAAGAATGTCAGACTTTGAAAGTGCAGCAATAAAAATGCACACTGACGTTTGCCAGAGAGAATTGGATTTAGAAAGTTAGAGGAATTATGAAGAAAGATACTGTTTTGAGTGACCAGCTTTTCACAAGTGTCCTCTTTGACAATAATGTGTGCCTCAGTTTCTGAAGTAGTTAACCAAAAGTCCTCATAGATATTTTTAATACAGTGAATGTTTGGAGCTGATTTGTTAGAACAGAGAAAAACAGCAGGGCGTGTTGATTTGAGGCAGCTCCTGAGTGATCTGAAAGCTTCTGGGCTAGCAGGGAGCAGCTGGAGAGCTGCTTTACCTCTTTTGAACACTTAATTATTTTATTCTTTTGTTTATACATATGTCAAAAATAAAAATGCATTATATATAGATTTATATATCAAATAACACAAAAATCAAATGTAGAAAAATATAAAGAAGTTCACTCGAAGACCCACTACAAAGAGATAGCCCCAAACATTCCTTACATTTTGACTTATCTCAGTGCAAGTTTCTCTGTTGGAATTTCATTATTCTACCCATTTCTGCTGCAGCACTTATTCATTAATTCATTCAAGAAATACTTCTTTGGTACTATGTGCAGTTACCTCACCAGGTACTGAAAATGTAACATCATAATAAATGAAGGGAAACTGACCATTCAGTAGTCACGTACAAATCGGACTACAAAGCTGGAGTAATGTGATGTTCTGTGTTTTTGTTCCTTCATGGTCTGGGGAGGGTAAATACGCTTTAACCAAATATTTGCTGAGTGAGTGAATGCCTTTTTGAATCAGAGGATGAATATGATGTGCCAAGTACCAATAGAGGCAGCTCATAGAAGTGCCAAGGAGAATCACATCGACTTGGCCACTAGAAGTTTTCAGAGGTTGTATCTGAATCACCTCCTAAGGCATGAGGGAGAATTAGTCTGGCAGCTAGAACAGCATATGCCAAGGTCAGATACAAAAAATGTATGCTGTATGGAAGGAAGTAAAGGAATCCAGAGTGACTAGAGCCTAGAGTTAGCAGAGAAATGTGACAAAAGAGGACTGTGAAATGACTATTGTGACAAAGTCATGATGAGCCATCTCTGACAGCCATCTAACAAGACTGGGGTTTAACTTGAGACTAGTGGGAAGCCAAAAAGCTTCAATTATTAGATTAAGATTTCCATTTGAAGAGTCAATATCCTTTTCTCCTGCACCTGTTCAGCAAATTGCCTTTGTTGAAAAAAGTTGTCATTTAAGTCTCTAGTAAACATAGGCTATGTTAAATACATGGGATGAAATAAAATTACATATTCTTTTACAATTTAATTGAAAAATAATCATGTACATTTACAGAGCACAATATTCTGTTTGGATCTATGTGTGCATTATAGACAGATTAAATCAAGCTGATATCTATGACCTTGTCAACTTATTCTATCTGTGGTGAAAAGGTTAAAAAGTTATTTTTTAGCAATTTTGAAATGTAGAACACATTATCATTAATTATGATCAACATGCAATACAGTAGATCACTAAAACTTACTCTTGCAGTCTAAGTGAAACCAGACCCTTTGATCAACATCTTCCCTTTCGCCAAACTTCCTACCCTCTGGCCTTTGGCAACCACCTTTGTACTCTCTGATTCTATGAGACTGATGTTTTGTTTTGATTTTCCCACCTAAGAGATCACACAGTATTTGTCTTTCTGTGGCCTGGCTCATTTCACTTAGCTTACAGCTCTCTAGATTCATCAGTTGTTAAAAGAAACAAATATATTCAGGATTAGATAGGACAGGTGCCTAATGGGTTCTGGGGAAAGCTATCTACGGTAAAGTACCAGAGCATTCATTGAGAAACCATTGCCTAGGATGCCTGAGGAAGCTGCCCCTAAGATGGGGCCACTCAGCAAAGCTATTCAAGGAGACATTAGGCAAAGCTTTCATGGGACTTTGTAAAAAGACACTTAGAGGGATGACAGAGGAAGCGTATTATGGGTAAGTCCTAGTTTCTGCTGGCCACTGGCCACTGCTAGAGCTAGGTGCTGTCAAAGTCAAATGCATTTCAGAAACCTTCCTAGAAAAACAACAGAATCAGTTGAGCAAAAACCCTTCCTCCCCCTGTATTTAGCACTGTCTAGTGACATAGTGCTACACTGCCACCTGGTAAAGGAAAAAATAGCCACAGGTCCCAGCTCTCTTACTGCAGAGATGGTAATGAAGGATGTTTTGGACTGTTAAAAATAGTAAGTAAATGGAACAGAGATTTTTTTTAAATAGCCAAGGAACTGAAGGCAATTTGAAGATGATATTGCACTTAGTTCTTTTATCCATCTTGGGAAATCTTTTATTATTATTATTATTATTATTATTATTATTATTATTATTTTACTTCGTAGAGTGAAATGAAAAGAAACTGAAATCTAAACATTCATGGCTCATGATATAAGCTATGGAATCTGTGGAAGATGTTCCCTGTAGTGAACTGAGCCCAAAAGTTACATGAATATAGAGATCAAGTAAAAGTAGGCGAGGGCTAGGCATGTCACTCAGTAGTAGAATGCTTGTCTAGCATGTACAGGCCTGGTTTCAATGCACAGCACACAAAAAGAAAGAAAAGTGAGACCTTACATGAAGCTCAAGCCTAGGC
Source organism: Glaucomys volans (assembly GCA_020662805.1). Taxonomy (NCBI): domain Eukaryota; kingdom Metazoa; phylum Chordata; class Mammalia; order Rodentia; family Sciuridae; genus Glaucomys; species Glaucomys volans. The sequence goes on from JAJEJO010003477.1 coordinate 209,214, forward strand.
CTGATTCACCTACCATTCAAGACACATTTCTAATGTTAACTCCCATTTAAAGTGATACTAGATTTATTGTATACCCAATTGTGAAGAAACTGGTCATAAATTTTAAGCCCCTTAAACCTCCAATTTTATCACACCAGCCTTGTGAAACAGTTAAAGACTATTGAATTTTCAGTCTCCAAACAATGAAGGTCACTATAAGCCTAGAGAAGATTTTCATTCTCATTCTCTACCCTATGGCAAGATAACCACATATAGGCACCTAGCTTTAAAAAATCCTCTGTGAATTTTGACTCCATTAAATTTATGAACATGGAGGAAAACACAAACATGTTAGGGAGAGAAATAAGGGCATAAAAATTACATAGAACAAAAGGTATCTTCTAAAGATGAAGAATATATAAATGAACCATACTCAGAATGGAGCAGCATAGTAGACACTCATGGAAGACTAGGGACCTTAACCATATAGCAATAGAATGTCCTCAAAATGAAACAAAGAGAAAAAACAAAAAGTGAACAGAGTATCAGTGGTCTTTGGAATAATATAATCTTGTTTGAAGCTGAAGTTCCCAAAGGAGACAAAGTGGTGGGAGGAAAATACTTAAAGAGGTAATGACTATGCTTTTTTGAAAAAATTGATTAAACTATAAACACAGGTTCAAAACCTGTAAGAATTCCAAGTAAACACATGGAAGATAACACCAAAGAACATTATAATCTTAAAGCCATCATGAGAGAAACTAAAAATGACCTAACTATTGGGCAATAGATAGCAGGTTCATGGATTTGGAAGACTAAATATTGTTACGATATCAATTCTCTAACTGATGTAGATTCAATGTAATCCCAATCAAAATTTCAGAAATTGAAAAACTGACCATAATTTTTTTGTGTGAAAATTCAAGCCTAGAAAAGCTGACAGAACTTTGAAAAAGAACTTTGAAGTTAGAGGACTTAAATTTCCTGATCTCAAAGTGTCATACATGCACAAAATGGACATGTATGGAACAGAGTAGAAAATACTAACATAGCTGTATTAAGGTAAAATAACTTTTGACTAAGGTGCTAAGGCAATCCATTGGAGAAATAATAATCTTTTCAAACACTTATCTAACATTTGGTGAGCTATAGTTAAAAAAAAATGAACCTCAACTTATACCCACAACATACACAAAACTCAATATTGATTGTGGATCTAAGAGTTAAAACTATGAAATATGTAGAAAAAAACAGGATTTTTGAGGAAAGATTTTTTTCAATACAACACAAATTAAAAAAAAATTACCAAGGAAAACTCCAGAAATTGAATGTCAATATTAAAACTTTTGTTCTTAAAAAGACACTGTCACAAGAATAAGAAGGCAAGTCACAGACTTGGAAGAAAAAATACTTATATGAAAAAATTGTATACATATATTTATGAAAAAGAATAAAATTTTTTAAGAGAAAGATTTTGACACTATCAAAGGAGATGTATTGATTACAAACACATGAAAAGTTGCTCAGTACCATTAGTCACCAGGGCAATGCAAATTAAAACCACAATAAGACATTATTACATGCCTTTTATAATGAGCAAGACAAGTATGTAACATTCATTTCATTTATGTAAAGTTTTTAAAAAATGCTAACTAATAATAATGACAGAAAATGGTTCAGTGATCACCTAGAGAAGGTGCTGGGAGATGGGGCAGATGATGGGGCCGGAAGGGGCCTGAAAGATGATTACAATGAGGTGTGACTCTGGGGGTGATGGACATGCATGTTATCTTGATTGTGATGGCTCCAGGCGTGTGTTCATGTGTCAAAATTTATCAAAGTTTAAATATTTGCAGTTTACTGTATAGAAACTATATCTTGAAACTGCTATAAAAAGAGACAAGACTAAATTACATGGATAGAAATACATACAAAATAGGTTAAAACTACAAAAACAACAACAAAAAATGATGATATTGATTAGTTAGTATCTTGAGTGGGTTGGAGACACAGAAGGGCTGGTGATCAGGGAGAAATACAGAATGGCTTCTGAGAGGCTGGATATGTTCTCCTTCTTGACCTGAGTGGTAATTTATGTGAGTTAGCTTCATAAGTAGTGCGAGAGAGAGAGAGAGAGAGAGAGAGACAGAGAGAGACAGAGAGAGACACAGAAAGCAGTTTTCCACATCCTAGTTATATTTCATATACACATACAAGGTGAAAAAGAAAAAAGGAAAAAAGGAGATGAATAAGAAAGGATGGAGAGGGGACAAAAGGATGAAAGGAAGGAGGAAAATAAAAAGAAGCAGAACTGTGAAGTAGAAAGAAGTCCACATTAATTATGTGGAGACCTGAGCTGTAGTCATGTTTCTGTTCAGGACTCGGTGGGATATAGGGAAAATCAATCAATCTCTTTGTGCCTTGTTAGTTTCCCTGTCTGAGGCTTATTAGGTGCTGAATGAAGAGCCTGAAATAGTTGATTTCAAACAGTTCTTCCATCACTTCAAATTTTTAAGATCAATTCCCCAGCAAATAACTGGAAATGGGCTAATGTTGCTACTCAGAGCAGAGGCAAAGAGTCTTATAAATCCAAAAGAATAAGTTCCTGATTACCAAAGCTTCTCACCAGAGATGGACAAGGGCCAGTTAGTCATAAGAGAAGAGCAACTCCATGAGATTGTCCCTTTGTTCTTTCCTCAGTGCTGCAATTGAAAGAGGACTACAATTAGAATCAGACCCTTTGGGATGAAGTCATGCTTCCTTCCCCACCAGTTGCAAGCTCGGAATCTTAGTTTCTTCATTTTCAAAGCAAGAATTGGGACAGATTCGTGTGTGTGCTATGTATTAAGCATGGTTCAAAATTTGTCAGTGACATTTCCTCTAATTCTCACTATTCTGGAGAAGATATTGTGATCACCTGCAGTGTACAGGGGAGGAAATTAAAGTACATACCAATGGCAAGGGATTATTTTGAGCATCACATAACATAGTGTATGTCAAACTCCTTTTTATACTGAAAACTATATGTGCAGACATTTATAGAGTACTTTAGAATATACTAACATCAAGAGAATGGGAAGACAAGTCACAGTAGGGTAACAAATTTGCCAAAGACATGTCTGATAAAGGATTATTAGCCAAAATAAAAGATGCACTCTTACATTCAACAGTAAGAAAACAACCAACCCAAATAAAAACAGGGGAAAGATCTGAACAGACATTTCAGCAAAAAAAAGATATTCTAGTGGTAAATAAGCATGTGAAAAGACATTCAATATTGTATGTTATTAGGGAACTGCAAATCAAAACACTGGACAATATCACTACACACCTATCAGAATGGAAAAAAAAAAAAAAATCCAAAACACTGACAATATTGTCACCAACACTGATGTGATAATAGGGGAGGCTGTGGGTGTGTGGGGGCAGAAGCTCATAGGAACTCTATTTTCTACCCCATTTTTCTGTGAACCTAACACTGCTCTAAAAAAATAAAGTTTACTTATATATACATATAATAGGCCCATGCAAATAAAAACATACCTTTTGCCATGACTTAAATACCTTGTGATCAGATGAAAACAGGAAGATAAAAACCCCTACATGTCTTGATTTGAGAATTAAGATTTTCTGAAGTGTTCTAATTCATTTGCTGCCCTAAAAGATTTTCACACTATTCCAGAAATTATAAAATAAGCATTTGCACAAAATGCATTCAGCATTTAATTGAGTTGAAAAAGAAAGACCCCAAAATAACAACTCTCTTCACTCTTGCCCCTACCCACCACAGGTAGCACACTGTTGTCCTCATAGAAGCTGCCTGTATCCTCCTGTTTAGGAAGACAAGGCAGGTCCTACAGTTTGAGTACGAATTGAATCCCCCCAACATTCATACGCTAAAGACTTGGTCCCCAAGGTGGTGTTCCTGGGAAGTGCTGTGGAACACGAGGACATAGGGCCTGGTGACAAACCCTTGGATCATTGGCAGTATGCCCTCAAGGGGAATTGTGGAAACTCAGTCTCTCAATCTCTGCTTTCTGGATCATAATATAAGTGATTTGCTTTGTCATATATTCATGCCATTATAAGCCATCTTCACCAGGGGTCAAAAGGCATGGGTTTCCCAATCTTGGACTAGGCCTTTCATTACTATGAGCCAAAATAAGCCTTTACCCTTCATAAATTGTCTCAGGTCTTTTGGTAATGGAATGCTAACAGTATTGCATACATTTCTTCAGGAATTCAATGGGCATCTGATGAATGATGAAAATTTTTCAATAAATTTATGTTTCTCGTAAATGAAATTTAAGAAAAAGCACAGAGCTGTGCTTTTTGTTATGAACAAAAACAAGAGAAAATCAACCTAAAAATTGTAGCCCAAGTATAACTATATAGAAAAAATGCTTGGCTCTTAATTCAAACAGATCAAGGTCCACAATGAAAATTTACATGCACTTTATTATTTTTATTTTTTTACTTTTTTTTAATTTATTGATTCATTGAACACAAATGGAGTACAGCTAATGTTTCACTGGTTGTACACAAAGTAGAGTCACACCATCTGCGCGTTCGTACATGTACACAGGGCAATGGTATCTGTCACACATTCTGTTATTATTTTTACCACCCACCCCGCCCCCACCCCTCCCTTCCCTCTATGCTATCTATCCTTCCTCCATTCTTGCCACCCTTCCCCCCTCCCCATTATGCATCATCATTCATTTATCAGTGAGACCATCCGGCCTTTGGATTTTTGGGATTGGCTGATCTCACTTAGCATAACAGTCTCCTACATGTACTTTGTAAAACACAACAGCTCCTTGGAAAGAACCTGAATTCCCCCTGTGTATACCATATAAATTTCACAAGCATAAGCAATCCATTTGTCTTCATTTAGTCTTCAATCTTCATTCCTAAGGAATTGCTTGGCCATTTCAATATAACTTATTTCTGGGGGGGGGTAACAGTTTCTCAGCATAGTGTCATGTTTCCCAGAAACGTGAAGCTTGAAGGGAAAATGTGGACATCCTGGGGGATTATGGATATGCGCACAATTTTTTACCAAATTCCTTGAGGGTATAAATAGCCCTAGTCAGAAACAGTCTCAGTGTAGAAAGGGGCAAGGAGAGGTCAGTAGGCCCTGCCTCTAGATGGGATTGCGCCATCTACAGGTCTGGGTCATGGAAGGTCCAGCCCACAGCAGGGCTTTGGAGTGGGACACAAAGGGAGAATTTTGACCATTATCAGGCAGGTCACAGCCAGGATATTGAAACAACTTATTTATTTTAACAGAAATTTAATATGGATATTGTTACCAAGGTTTAGAAAACTGTAAAGACACTGGACTGAGACCCTGCGTTGTAACAGAAGGGTACCAGGCCGGGGGCTGAGGAACAGAGCTGAGGAGTACTGAAATCTAAAAGCTCAGGAGAAGGAGTCATGCAGAACTGGAAACCAGCCACCATATCAGGAGGGTGTGAGATGGGGAGGCGACCACAGGAGCTGGCTGCTCTGAGGATGCAATGCTTCTGGGAGTGGATGAAACTGCAAAGCAAGAGAAGCTGCCACATACAGAGTAGAGCACAGACACCAGGTAACATTGACAGCAACAGGAAGCAAAACAGGAAGGAGCAAACTCCTTCTCTTTTCTTCCCCTTAGTCTTCTCTAGTGAAGAGCCAAACAGGGAACCACAAGGCAAAATGAGGAATGGGGTTTATGGGTCTCAGCCCTGCACCTGAGAGTGGAGTAAAGAAGACAGGTCTGTGCTGAGTGCCAATTGTCAACATGCCATCTAAACAGAATTCAGTGAGACTTACAAAGGGGATACATAAATGCAAAAAGAGACTGTAGGGCAGAAGCCATGAAGTCAGTTGAGTGCATACAGTTGGTTAGGGTGGTTGATGAAGGAAGCAGAGATCACTGAAAGCATCCTGCACCATGTCAACAGCACTGGAAAGCTACCTTACAACCCCTCAGTGAAAGCTAGTATTTTGAAAGGGGTGAAAACTGGCAAATGAGCTTGTTATTCCATTCCTTCTTCAAGAGGTATCTGCCCAGCAAGTCACATAAAGGAGCAGTTATATCACCTATTATGACCAAGACCCTGCTGGCACTTTGAAATTAACTGCTCAAGGGTCTGCTGTGCTTCTCAGCTGACTGCATCCTTTCTCCTGTCTTTGGAACAGAGAACTGATTTTAATGCTGTAGCTGTAATAAGAAGACAACATTAGAGACATGAGAACTTTTGCTCTGATTTTCCCAAACACAGACTCTGGACTCAGCATGTCTGGGAGGAACACGCCTTGGAACAAAATGTCCTGTCCTCTATGACCTGGAGTTCCTCATATTCATACCAGAAAATGAATCATGTATTCAAATGTCATCATCGTTCTGTTTTCCCCTAAGCATATGCCCATTATGGATTTAATCATAGCTTTCCTCCTGAGCAGAAATGAAAGAGGAGTGAGGGAAGAACTCTCCATCCTTCTGTGATTGGAGTTATAGAGCTATGTTTGACTGTCAAGTCTTTCCTTGTGGAAAAAGGTGACATGTTGTTCCAATCAATATCTATTCCACTTTCCCTGTGTGTACAGACACACACACACACACACACACACACACACACACAGAGTATAACACTCTTCTATAAAAAGAACAAAAAATGAATAGAAGAATATTGTCAGAAAATATAAAAATGAAAACATAACAGCATTACAATAAAATGCACATGCACTGAACTCTTTATAAATGTCAGAGGCAAAGAAATAAAGTAGAAGTCATAGCCTGCCTCATTCATTCACGTCAGAATAGAATGAATCATAGCAACAGCCAGGGTGGTGACTCAAACCGTAATTTAAGAAGTCCTTTGAGAAAGGGAAGGATGAAAGGAAGAACCAGCAACTCTGGAAACCTGGAGAGTATCTATTCATGCAAAACTAGTGGGCCACAGTGTGGTCAATCTAATTCCAACAGTGAGCTATCACCGGGTGTCTCTGCAAACTAATGTTACAGAAACCTTCCTCCTCACACTTAGAGATGAATAAGGTAAAATGATTAACCAGATTTGAGTCTCTTAAACCAATTCCTAAAGGACATGCTGAGACTTCCTGGTTTGAAATTATAAATTTGGAGACATAACTAGTTAAGGGGCAGCCACATCCTACAGAGTGGTTATTGTTAGTAATCCTGAGGGCAGGGGAGGAGCCAGATTTCACAGCAGCTGGTGGTTTCCGGAAAGAATATAGAAATACAAAAAAGCAAAGTGTATGTAAATCACTAAGAGCTCAAATCAAACTGATTAGCCCAAATATTTTCAATCACTATGGAGAGATGCTTCAGCACTTCCAGGATCTAGCAGACTGTGGAGCAGTCTGGACCAGAAAATGGATGCTCATAACCATTTGTCTGTCCCCTTTGTGAGACATGGAAGGACACATTTTAGGAGGGTGGGAGGAACACATAGAGGACATGCTCGGAAACAACTGCCTCTGGTTGTAGGTTTATTTCTAACTAAAGATGTTTCATGAGGAAACCTTTTAGGGGAAGGTCTTGGAGCTCTTTCCCTGGTCCCACAGGAAACAAAGGATATTCCCCTGGGAGGGAGAATGGTTTCATGAGTGGCAGCTGACCACCACTCAGTAGGGCATATTTCATTCCTACTTCCTGGGCACTGAGGCCAGGAAGGGCAGCCTTAGGTATTTGACCCAGACAGTTACTTCCTCTTCCTGGGAAAATACCTCTTGTTTCCATGACATTAACAATTTCCCTAGCATATGGCAGCTTTTGTCCTGTTTGCTGCCATCCTCTTCTTCCTATGGCCATGAAGGATGAACTTCTCCAGGGTCAGGTCTTAGGCCCACTTCTCAATTTTCCTGGCCTTCCCTACCACAGAGGGGATTTCCTGTCCTGTGGCTTTAGATAGATCTCATAGGCCAACAATTCCAAATTTAAAAGAACTCAACTCCTATTCAACAAATCCACTTCAATAACTAACAGATATCTCATCTGTCTAAAATGTTCCCATTTCCCTCGCAACATGTTCCTAGGAGGCTTTCCAGACTCAGTCAATGATCCTATACTTGTTCAAGGCAGAATCTTACAGCTTATCTGTTTCTTACTCCATGATCAATCTAGCAGTAAATTCTGCCAGCTCTAAATACAAATATGGATCTCCAACCCACCCATTCCTCCCATCTCCTCTGCTCTCCCTGTAATCTTAGCCTCACCCCTGCCATGATGGCAGTGATCTTAAAATAATGTCACTGCACCCGGGCACAAAGACATGTGCCTGGAACCCCAGTGACTCAGGAGCATTAAATAGGAAGATGGCAAGTTCAAGGTCAGTCTGGGTATCTTAGTGAGACTGTCTCAAAATTTTTAAAAAGGACTGCAGATGTAGCTCAGTAGGAAAGCACCCTAAGGTTCAATTCAATTATCCAAACTTTTTTTAAAATGATATAACTGCTTGTACTCCTATGAACCTATAGCCCCTGCTCCATACAAGTCTGCTTCAATTATTATTTAAAGCATAAATCAAATGGCAATGCTCAGGTTAACACTTGCCAATGACTAACACACTAAAAAATAAAATCAATACTCCTGCTGTTTACAAAGCTCTTTGTAAAGCTCCCTTTCCAGCCTTCTCTTGCATGTCTTCCTTCTTGGAACTCACTACACTCTAGTCCCATGGTCTGCTTTTCTTCCTCTAAAGCTCTACACTCATGCCCATCTCAGGGCCTTGGACCATGTACCACTTCTTTGCCCAGAACACCTTCCCCCCCCAGATCACTGCAGTTGTCTCCTTGTTTTCATTCTTGTCTCAGACCAAAAGTCACCTCTTCAGAGAATATTCCCCCAACAAAACTTCTAAAAAATTTAGAGTCAGAAAGACCCTATAAAAATAGAATCATGAGGCAGAGTGAAGCTTCTTGAACACCTTGGTCCTAGGGGTAGGGACTTAGGGTCCCTAGTAAACCCAGAAATCATCTATTACACATAGGTTAGAGCTCAGAGGATCTTCCTTATCTTGAGAAGTCTTCAGAAAGTGTCACAATTGGAAGGCCAGGATCTCTCAATAGAATTTCTGGAAAGACTGAAACCAGGTAGGTATATGCTAGTGTTGCTCAAGGGCAACTTAATGATTTGCATTGCAAAGTAGTCATCCCTTGGAGGGTTGGAATGAAAATAAAAATAGGAGATTCAGGCAGGAAGAACTACAAGATTTTTAAACATAGGATTACAGAGGACCAGGATAAGACAGTGTACAGGTCTGACCATGTTTATGTCCTGGTTTCTAGAGGAGTGGAAATGTACCAAAAGGAAGAGGAAGAAATTAAAAAACCAGAGAGAAATTCTTAGTAAAATGAGAAGGCTAGGAAGGAGGAAAAAAAAGAGAGGCAAGAAGAAGAAAAGGAAAAAAGGGGAAAAAAATTCAAAACAGGGCATTGAAGATGAGCCATCCAAAAATATCAGATAATTAGTATAAATGTCCTTTTCAGTTCCTCCTGGTGCTAAAGGTAAATAAATGATGGCTTTGCCAGCTGAAAAGAATTGCTGGCAGCTGAAAAGCAGAAAAGAAAACTCAAAGAGCAGTTCTCCAAATGGGACCAGTGCCTAAGCAAAAGCCTGTCACACTAAATTAGCCTGGGAAATTTATTTGCCAGCCAAATAACATGCTAGAGGCAGAGAAAACACTGCCTAAATCAACTAGACTAGGCTTACCATAGTTAATGAGGCTTAAGGGTTAATCATGAAAACCCTCTTAGGAGGCAGAGCAAGAGAAATAGGAGAGGACCCATCAGGGTCTCCACAGAAACTGAAAGTGACTGAGATTCTTAAGCAGTAGGGACAGTTGGATGGCAAATGCCCCCATGGGGGTGCCAGTAGTTGGTCTGTATGTGGCTGGGTACCACAGGTAGGCACACCAAAGTGGGTGACCATAATTGACCCACAAATGGAATTTGTGATCCCTGGCCTCTCAGAGTGCCCAGGCCAGGGACCTCGCTCAAGGTTTCTGGATCTGAGACCAAGGACCAGGGAGAGAGAAAGCAGCTACCCTTAGGACTGCCCCTGAAGAGCAACTGAAAACATCACCTGTGAGTACATTGTCATTTCAATCCCAGCCATGATTTCCTTGATTTGCGGAAGAATTTCTTAGAATCCTTGGATTTCCAAGGAATATTGTCCCCTTATTTAGGAAAGAACTCCTTCTCAAAAGTAGACTTTAGTGTCCATTTAGGGTCTATTGAAGATTAGACCCTGATAAAGAGGAAAATTTAGATGGCATCACTCCCTGTTTTGATTTTGTAGTAGTGAAGTGTTTTGTCACTATGAAGCCTTTACCCAGATCAGTCATCAGCTAAATTGAACTCCTTTCCAATTAAGAACTGAAATGCTATAAAGAGATCTCAGTAAATATATATGTATATGTGTGTGTGTGTATATATATATATATATATATATATATATATATATATATATATAATGATACCAGCACCTCCCTGCTTTTCAGAACAGGTAGGGGTAGTAATAACTTTATAGCCCATTCTACTGAAAGCACAGCAGAATGTAATTTTGAAAGGATGAGTTCTATACAAAAAGTAAAAGGTGATGAAGCATATGGTACAGTATCTGGGGAATCTTCCTTGATGATTGTAATTTAATCAGAAAGAAATTTGTAAGTAAAATGGGCCTTCTATTCTTTGAGGTGAAAATGGGTTATTACCTCATTCTCACTGTGGGAACTACCTTAAAATGTAAAATTGGGGGTAAGGTATATTGTACTTAAAACCAACAAAGGGGGATATTTGTATTCCAGCAAAAATAATTTACTAACTTTGAACATTTCTCCTTATGAAAACATTCTAGCCACCTCCTAAAATTTCTGGAAAACTCATGAATACCTGAATGTATACAAAAAGTGATATGAAGCTATACCGAAATGTACTATTGGTACTTTTGTTCTGCAATCTGATCTTTGAGAACTCAGACCACATTTTAAAAGCTCACAAGGAAATTGTCAAATATCAACTTTCTGGGTGAGAGTTTTTAATGTCATAAGCTTATACATATTTTTTATGTTTTTTTAACATGTACCTCTTTAGAGTCTATAAATATTTATGTTAAAGTAAAATAGAATTTCAAAAACCTCAATTTCCTAGAGAACTAGTAGAAACGTTGCTGTGATTGAGGCTCTTCATGAAGAAAAAAACATATTCAGAGCTGCATTTCCTTTGCCTAATAAGTCTCATTTTCTCATCTTACATTTTAATCTAGAATTTCTTTAAAAAATCTTATTTTGTGATTCTGTATCTCAACATCAGAATAAAAATGCGATGTTCACAAAAGGTGAAATGTCAAGTAGAAACCTATTAGTGCCTGAAAGACTTAAAGCAGGGTTGGAGAAAAGGAAGCATTTATATAGAGATAGGTTTTTAAATACTGTAACATTTTATTTTTACTTAACAGATTTTAAGAGCAATTGTAACCTGGGGGGCAGGGGGTGGTGTTGCCAACACAATCTTTCTGGAACAAAATCTACATCCAAAAGATCAGTGGCAGCATGAAGGGGAGAGTACAAAAACAGACTCTCAGGTAAGGAATCCCAGTTATCAGCCAAGGCCTGAATTCAATGGTCTCCAAGGGGCAAAGTCAGTGTTTCTTCCTTTCTTTTCAGACAACCAGTATTTACTCTTATGGGGCCAACATGGAAGATGATTTGAACCTCTCTCAGTTTGGAATTAATTCGAAGATGTAGGGAGACAATCAAGAGGAAGGGAAAATAAAAAAGAGACAAGAAGACAAATAATTCACAACCCTTAATCACATTAGTCCCACATAGCCCCAAAATGGGATAATCTGATCCAAATGCTTCATTCCTGGATGTGTAGATCATAGCAAAAAACATTTAAACATATGTTTGGTGCAGACAATAAATAATATATCAAATATAGGAGGAGGAGATACATTTGTATGTAAATGAGCATGAAAACAGGGATTGGAAACCTCATGTTGAAAAAAAAAAGAATTAAAAGCAAAATAAAGATTTCATTGAGTCTTTCTGAATCTCAGGTTGTGCACTGCACTCAGGCCCGTAGAACAGGACATCCCTTCCCTGCAGCAGTGACAATGAAATCCAGGGCAGTGCAGAGAGGACCATCACGGCTCTCTGTTCAGTGTTTCTATATCTTCTGCTAATGGAAATGGCCTTCTGTACATAGGCGTGCATGAGTGTATGCCTGTGTCCCCTGCTTCTAGGGTATAGGATCTGAGGAGATGGGATCTTATCTCTCAGGAAAGCCACTGGATCTTCAACAGCCAGGACAATGATTAGGACAGAGTAGATAGAATATTTGTGACTGAATCAATGGATTCTGGATTCACTCCATAGTGAAGCGAGGCACTCCATACTGCCAAAAGAGATATGAGATCCATTTTTAAAAGCTTGATTTATATGTGAAATTAAGATAAGGAAAGATTGGGTGATGACAGAATATATCCTTGCAGCTCTTTTGCAGAACAGGCTAAATGCAGGTTTGGGATATTATATATGGTGTGAAAAGTGGGTTAAATTGAAAGAAAAGGTGAAATGAGAGGATCGAACGCTATACTTGTTCAATGTGTTAATCACTTTGTGTTGCTATGACTAAAACACATGCCAGAAATGATTTAGAAGAGGAAATGTTTATTTTGGCTCATAGGTTCAATCCACAGTCAGCTGACCACTTTGCTCTGGGACCAAAATGAGGCAGAACATCATGGTGGCAGAATATATTGGAATAACTCTGCTCCACCTATAGCAGCCAGGAAGCACAGAGAGAGAAACCGGGGAGGATAAGATGTAATTCCCAAGGTTACAACCCCAGAGACCTACTTCCTCCAGCCTTGCCCCACATGCCTACAGTTACCACCCTGTTAGTCCTTTCCAATGGGGAAGGACTGAGCAGGTTACAGCTGTCATGAGCTAATCATTTCATCATCTGCATTGACACAGGAGCATTTGGCAGGAACGCCTCATATCCAAACCATAACAATCAACTTAGAAGTTGCTGATGTTCTACCAATAACCATTGCTTCCTCTCTGTTTGACATGGATAGCTCACTATGGTTACTCCATTAAACCACAAGAAGACACAGGGTTGTTTTTCTGGGTAAACTGCTCAATTTTGATGAAGAACCCTACCTGCACTGTACACTATATGTTAGCAGGACATGTCCATGTCTTTAGACATTCCCAACCATAATACCATAGCCCCCTATTTCTAGTGTAAATGTTAGAAAATAGACAATTTTCTCTCTAGCCAACACCAATCATCTGTGAATTTCAGAAAAAGACCACTCTAGATTGTCCCTACGCCAGAATATTCTTACAGAATAACTGGTTAATCTCCTTTTCACTCAAATGATATGTCCTGATAAACAGCAAAATAAGAACATTAAAATCATTGTAAGACCACTCATCAAAAATCATATTGTTAATGACTTAATAAGTAACTTCCATGTTCTAATACATAATATCATGATTATGAGAGTGTTAGGGATAATGTTTCCTTTTTTATATTTTTTAAATATTTCTCCAAAAAACATTATTTTTGAAAGAGTAAGATTCAAAATTGTTTTATTAAAATGTATTACTTTGTTTTAAAGTTTGGACTCATGTCTTTTGTTGATTGAAGTACCATGAAAGTAATAATGTATGATTCATCATACAGTTCTCATTAGCATTGTCTAATTTCAGCAAACTATTTCTTTTGTTGTTCTTTGTCATGTATTATACACTGTTTCATAATCTCATCAACTTTGGGTAAATAAAATCTATTGCTTTCAAGACAATGTACTTCTTAAGTGCTTTTAGTTTTAATTGCAATATTTTTCATATTGGATTTGCTTAAGCCACATATTTTGCACTCAAGCAGATGTTCAAGAAATAAATATTCATATCAAGTTTATGTGGCTCATAATTCCATGTACTACAGATTGTTTCAGATGAATCTAGAGACTTAAATTTCTCACTTAAAAATGCACCCAGAATATTTAAATTACATTTACACATATAATGAAGATGTATAGTCATTTTAACAACCTCTGCACTGTCAATCACTGATAGGAGAATATAACCTGATGTGTTCTGAATTCATTCTAACAGGAAATACATTTAAAAGTGCTACAACTCTGTGCCAGAACAGGCTTTTCCCTGGGATGTCAGCTACCATCAATGCAGGTTTATTCCTAGACTCTTGCTCCTTCCTGAGGTAAAAATGTAGCACAAATGTATATATCTCTTTCCTCTTAGCAGTTACGTGTATGCCTCAATTTGATGCAAGTCACTCTAAATCAATGACATGATGATTTGCAAACATGTTATAAATAGAATATGAATTCACAAGATTAAAATCTAGTTCATTAATTCCCAAGTTTTCAATTCTTAAATATTTCAATAGAATTGACACAGGTCCATTAATCTAAATTCGAAACTATCATCTGAGCTTATTATATGATCTATTATCATTAATGTTGATGAATATTTTCACCAATTGTTCACCAATTACTTCTCAAAATAATGGAACTCTGAAAACAAACACTTCAGAAATGGTACATATTTGCTCAGTTTAAGTTTTTATAGGTGTCTCATGCAAGACAATGGGACATAATGAGCTAAAGTAAACCAAAGGATATGTTGTTTCTGTGGGCTGAAATGCCATCCTCTCTGTGTTAACATATTTATTTAATCATAACTCGCACTCATTGAGCACTAACTAGGTAGAAGTCCTATTTGAAGAGCTTTCTAACTAGTATCTCCTTAAGTCCTCATAAGACAAACCCTCTCCTTAGGCCCATTTTACAGCTTACAAAATGGAGGAATAAAGAAGTAATGTACTGGGCCCATAGTCACAGCTAGCAGGTGGCAATATTGGAATACTAACTCAGGAAGACCCCTGTCTCTTAACCATTATTTTATACTTTAATATAAACTATACCTTCAAAAATGGACTGGAGATATAACTCAGTTGGTAAAGTGCTTGCCTCACAAGCACAAGGCCCTGGTTTCAATCCCCATAGAACCACAAAAAAATAAAAATAAAAAATAACCAAAATATATTTCTATCTCTCTCCTTTCCTTCCCTCCTAAATAGTCTCATTTTTTTCTGGCAATAAGCTTATGCACTAGTCAGTTTTCTGATGGTGTGACACAATACCTGAGATAATCAATTAAAAGAAAGAAAGGTTTGTTTAAGCTCATAGTTTCAGAGATTTCAGTGCAGTTAATTGGCCCTTTTGCTTTTGACCTATGGCACCATAGTACACTACAGCAGGAATGCATGGCTGAGGATAACATTCAATTCTAGGCAGCCAAGAAGCATAAAGAGAAACAGAAAGGAACCAGAGTCCAAATATCCTCCTCAAGGGTGTCCCACCAATGAACTAACTTCCTTCCACTAGGCCCCACCACCTCTTAGTAATACCATGGACTGGGGACTAACCTTTAATACATGGGCCTTTGGAAGATGCTCTAGATCCAAGCTGTAGCAGAGTTTTGTGCACTCTCAAAACACAGGGTCCAGTCCAAGGCTTCCTTATCAGCTATAGGAAAGGTATTTTCATACTTCTATTAATGTATAGTTATCAAACACTTAACACTGTAGGACACTAGGTTCTCATGTTTTTATTTCCATGAAATTTCTCCTTCTCGGGATCCTAAGAGATAGGCCAAGGGTTCAAATTCTTCATTATTAGTACAACAGCAAAACTTTCAGTAGAACTCACTCAAAATATGCAGTCTCCAAATTAGGATTTGTTAAGAAAACTAACACATTTTAAAATACTGTATGTCATATCCTCCAACATGCACTGAAAGAACAAAACAATTTTTTTTTTCTTAACCAGGTACCTGCTAGATTCCTCATTACTTAAAACGTGGTTCTCACCCAGCAGTGTTACTACCATCCAGGAGCTTGCCGGAAATGTAGATTTTCAGGCCACGCCCCAGATCTACTGAATTATAACCAGCATCTTAGCACCAGTCCCCAGGGAATGCACATAAACAGTAAAGTGTAAGAAGCACTGTAGCAGAAAACCATAGTATGTGGCTGCACACCCATTGCACAATTCAGCCACCATATTCCCCAGCACAGCCTACCCTGATACCACCCAGACAGATGGGAATTAGCACCATCAACCTGCCTAAGTGCACCCTTATTCTGCCAGGTCAGAAGAGGCCTGTCTGCCTGCCTATTATAAGGTACACAGTTGAAAATAGATTTTTGCCAAAAAATCTGACAAGACTACAAGTTAAAGAAGTTTTTCCTTTAACACAAATGAGAATGACAATGAGAATACATTCAGGAGCCTATGATCACATTGATCAAATTCTACACTCACACAATAAATCCTACAAGCACATAATAAACCGAATGATCACATTACATTTTAGAAAACTCACTCTCACTATATGTAGAGTATGGAATGGATGCGATGGAGGCAAGCTTAGAGCCAGGGTGATTGATTAGTGCAGCAGAGAGGTGTTGGTGACCTGAGGGAGCAGTAGCAGTAAGAGCATAAAGATAGACAGGGATTCAAAGGCATTTCCAAAGGTAGCTTCTCAGGACTTGGAGACTGAGATGTAAACTGTGTGAAAGAGCAAGGGAGGAAGTGAAGGCTACTTTTCTTGCCAAAAAACATTTTTCACAAAGAAAATGACTTGAAGTGAACATTTAAATAGTGTTGCACTAGCCCAGCAGAATGAACAGGAAGATCAGCAAAACTACAGAAAGACCAGAAGGAAACTCAATGCCTTCCTACAAAGGTGTATTCATGGAAAGATGACATTTAACCCGGTAAGGAAAGGATGGATTGTTCAACGCATCATATTGAGATGAATGATTAACTACTAAAGAAGTTAAGTTGTCTATTTAAGCCAAAATGAGATTGAAGAGTTGCAGGTAAAACCATTTTTAAAAAAATAGATGAAAGGTAAATTGATATCTGGTACAGAAAGCTATCCTGAAGCACAAGAGGAACAGATAAAAATCACAAAGGAAAAGATTGGCAGATTTGATAACTGAAAGTGTAAAACATTTGGATTGCAAGCAACAGCAAAAATCTATCTGGGGATAAAGAGTTCTTAATAATTGAAAGAAATTTCACACTTAGATAGATGTTTCTGGAAGACAAATTGGCAACATGTTATAAAAGGGTTAAGAAACATTCAGACTCTTTGACCCAAAATTTGCACTTTAGGAACTTATCTAAGGCAATTAGAACTATGCATAACAATTTATTATGTCAAGGGAGGTTTCATTCAAGAAATCCAGATATAAAAATTAAAAAATGACTAATAGTAGCAAATTGATTAATCAAATTATGATTATACATTTAAAAAATTGGCAACCATTTCTAAATCATGTTTTTCAAGGGATATTTAATAATAGCATATATAATAAAATACACTTTAAATGCCTCCTATCTGAACTGTTCTATAGTATGGTTTTTTTTTCATATAGGAAAGACCCATATGAATTTAAACATCATAAAACTTTTATATAGCCATTAAAACAATTATGTAGAAGTTCAGGTATGGTGGTGCACACATGTAACTCCAGCTACTTGGGAAACTGAAGCATGACAATTTCAAGTTCAAGGCCAGCTTCAGCAATTCGGTGAGACCCTGTCTCAAAATAAAAAGAGCTGGGGATTTAGCTCACTGTTAAGTTTGCCCCTGGGATCACTCCCCAGTAACACACACACACACACACACACAGACAAATTTATGCAGAGAATAACACAATGAGATGCTAACAATGACAAAACCAGGGTGATGAGATACTCATTAAAGTTTTCTTATTCATCATTATGCTTTCCAATTTTCTTTAATGAGGATATGTTACCTATTTTTCAAATAATCCCAATTTTCCTTAATTTTACTCCAAAAAAAGGGGAAATACCTTTACTTGGTTACCTTAGTTTAAAGGAGACAGGATGGCATTTTCCAAGAGAAATTGACTCAGTAAAAATGAATGAGGACATAATTACCAAAATAACAAAAATAAGATTTTTATCAGACATGGCAGAATAAAAGTCCCTACTTCTCCTGTCACAACCTTACAGGCAGGTCACCAGGCTCACTCCCCTCCTGACTAGGCAGCTCAGGACCCATGTTTGAGTACGGCTTTGAGAAGCACCTTCACCTTCGTGCATCAGGGTCAAAGACTCAGAGTCAAGCACTTCAAGTGTCCTTAGTAAATTAATTCCCTTTGTCAGATGGTAAATGATATGAAATAGCTTAATTTTGGATTTTGAATAAATGACTTTATAACAATTAATTCTGTACTATGGTCAAATTTGTCTTATTTCTTTGGAAGGAACCTTAACTAAACTGATTTCCTCTGGAAATAAGTAGAAAGTCCACATTTTTACCAAACAAACAGAATCTTGCCAAATTCAAGGATTGTGATGATTCTGTGGAATTAAAATTTTAAGCTTCTGCTTAACAAGTTGATGCATTTGTTCCCTTGCCAGGACCTGACAGCTGGTGTCACCAAGAGCTACTAGAATAGCCTGGGTAATTGACCTCACCTGTTCAGACAGGTGTGTCACTGCTCCCTCTTGCAATACAGGATTATTAACTCCATGCACACATTTGGACACCAAGGACAGCAGAGCATTAGTGAGTTGTTAAAAGTCACCTAAGTGGCAGAGAGGAGGGCACTCTGAGCCCACCATGGACCTCATAGCCTCTTCTGCATTCCTAAGAAACCCTAAACACACATTGATTCATGCTCATATGCCATTCGGGGAGTATCACTGTGTGCCAGGCACAGTGTTAGTGACATATTTTTTTTCCTAATCTTCATCTAATCCTTCAGTCTGCTATGAGATTGATTTTTATTTACTGATGAGAAAGTTCAGATATAGTGAGAGTGATTATCCTAATCTCATTCACCTAACAGATGCCAAGATGAGACAACTCCCACATATCAAGTGTGAAAAATTCCAACATTTCCAGTTTCCCCAGAAGTTTGTTGCTTCAGGAAAACAACAATATCACCACACATGTGCAAGATACAGGTTGCTGGTCCAATGCACAATTACAGCCTGTTCAAGCTAATTCAGAATTTCACACACACTCTTATTGCCTACAGCAAAATCCTGCTCTCAGATATAAAATGTTAGTTTTACTGCATTGGAGTAAGACATACACTATGAATCCCTGCTTACATATGATGAGACCTGCACTAAAGTTCATCCTGTGGCAATCAAGTGCATTTCTAGTATTTATTGACATCCTTGTTCAGAATTTATTTAGTTTTATAACATTTTTGTTCTATACTAAAACAACCCTGAGTCAGACTTGAAGGCAGCATTCATGCAAGTCACATTGTAATTTTAAATTTTTAGTGGTCATGGGGGATAGGGTGAAGCATAAAATGTTGTAGATAAAAGGAATTTTAATAATGAGTTTTCTTTAATCAAAAACATCTAAAATACCATTTGGATTATCATCAATACTGAAAATATTAGCAAATTACTTTTCTTTTTCACACAAAGTCCTCAAAATCTAGCATGTATTTTATACATATAACATACTTCCATTAAGATGAATGGTATTCCAAGTGCTCAATGGCTAGTGTCCACTATACATTTTACAAAGTTGCTTTGAGAATACGTAGATATTGAAAAAATAATTTCAGTGATGGATTGAAGTTAGTTTAGTATCTGCCCCACTGAATTTTGCTGAAACAATACTATATCCTTTAGCCTCAGTCATCAAAAATATTGATCAGCTCCCATGAGACTCCCTGAGAACCACTAGTCACTCGATTCTTAAATGTTCTGAGATAGATTCATGAAGGCAAAAAGTTATAATCTAAAATGTAGTAGAAATATATTTAATAAATTAGTATGGTGTCTCAAAAATATGATATTGACCCAATTGTCCAATGGTAAAGTGATGGTTCAAATACATTTTGAACTTCACTCAGAGCATTATTAAACACTATTTTGCAAACATGCACATTATGGATAAGGTAACAACAGAAATATACATAAAATAAAGTGTAAAACACAAAAGTATTCAAGTTTCCAAACTGAGACTTTAAAATGGTGGTGGTTTTATTATTTTTATAAAAATTTCATGCCCAGGGATGGAGATGTAGCTCAGTAGAAAAGTACTTATCTAGCTTGTTCAGAGGCTCTGGGTTTAATGCCCAGCATAGAAAAAAAAAAAGAAAAGAAAAAATATATTGAAGGTTTTCTATCATTTAACATAATATACCCTCAAAACTGAGTACAAAACTGACATAGCTTGGCTGTATAGAGCACTTTACAGATTTCAGAAGCATTATCCTTAGTATCAAAATTAAATCTTGAGAGAGTGTGAGGTTAGCAGAATAGTGGAATAGGAGAACCCAGTCTTTCTTCTCCCCATTAAGAATAATGAAAAAGATATCAAAAAACAAAATAGCTCTGGAAGAGCCAAGGAATCCAATTGAAAAAAACTGCCATAATACTGTGGAATAAAAACAATCCAAGAACACTTCACAGAAAGGGCAGAACTGTTTCATTTTGTACCTCTCCATTTCCCAGTTGTCACAGCTCAGCATGCAGAAGGAATTCCATAACTTGCAAGTTCTTCTAACAGGGAGAAGAACAAGGTAAACCACCAGTTTCCCCAGCTTTTTAGGACACTGTCCAAATAACCAACTACAGTTTCACCCCTCCCAGACTTCTAGGGAGATTGGCATAGCTGAACATCTTGACATGACTCAGAACAAACATTTCATGATAACAAGTGAAGGGAATTCACGGCCACTAAGCTAGCATTATAGAAGATGCTTCAGGGACTCCTAAGAAGAAGCAAGATAAATAATCATTAGAGCATGGAAAAGAATAAATTTCACTAGAAGTGTAGATAAACAAATGATAATTAGGAAAACAATTAATGTTCATCAATTAATTAATAAACATTAATACAGAAAACCATCAAACAGACATAGGCTCAGCCCAGTGCAGAGGCCTGAGACCTCTGCACCTGGTACGTTGGCTCTAAGTGCTCCCGTGGGATTTCCGCACGGGGCGGGGGGTGGGGGCACCAGGAGGACCAGCCCAGAGGCCCAGACTTACCCTAGACTGCCCCAGCCCATGATCTAGAGTTACTAAAGACTAGGAGGTAAGGTATTGTAAACCTGCTGGGACACCACAAGTCTCTAGGGGTGAAGCTGCAATACCTCAGATTTTCACGGATAGAGGGGAAGATACATGAGCAACATGAGAAAACAGGGGAAGAAAGTGTCTCAAATAAACCTAGATGCTACATCAACAGAATCCAGTGATAGCAGGGCAGAAGAAATGTCAGAAAGGGAGTTCAGAGTGTACATAATTAAAATGATCAGAGAAACAAACGATGTGATGCAGGCAGTGAATGATTGCACCAATCAACATTTAAAAGAACAGTTACAGGAAGCTAAAGATCATTTCAATAAAGAGAGATTCTGAAAAAACAAACAAACAAACAGAACTCCTGGAAATGAAGGAAACAATAAACCAAATTAAGAACTCAATAGACAACATAACCAACAGGCTAGATCACCTGGAAGACAGAACCTCAGACATTGGAAGACACAGTATTTAATCTTAAAAACAAAGTTGACCAAACAGAAAAAATGGTAAGAAGTCAAGAACAAAGCCTACAAAAATTATGGGATATCATGAAAAGACCAAATCTGAGAGTTATTGGGATTGAGGAAGGCACAGAGATACAAACCAAAGGAATGAATAATCTATTCAATGAAATAATATCAGAAAATTTCCCACATTTGAATAATGAAATGGAAAATCAAATACAAGAGGATTATAGGACAGCAAATGTACAAAACTACAATAGATCAACACCAAGACACATTATAATGAAAGTACCTAACATAAAAAATAAAGATAGAATTTTAAAGGCTATGAGAGAAAAAGATCAGATTGCATTCAGGGGGAAACCAATATGGTTATCAGCAGATTTCTCAACACAGACCCTAAAAGCAAGAAGGGTCCAGAATAATGTATTCCAAGCCCTGAAAGAAAATGGATGCCAACCAAGAATCTTATACCCAGCAAAACTCACCTTCAGATTTGAAGAAGAAATAAAATCCTTCCATGATAAACAAAAGCTAAAAGAATTTACAAATAGAAAGCCAGCACTACAGAACATTTTAAACAAAGTATTCCATGAGGAAGAAATGGAAAACAACAACATAAGCCAGCATAGGGAGGAACTACTCTAAAGGAATAGCCAAAAAAAGGAGAAAACAAGTCAAGTTAAAAAACAAAAATAAGCCCAAATGACTGGGAATACAAATCATATCTCAATAATAACCCTGAATGTTAATGGCCTGAACTCATCAATCAAAAGACAGTCTTAGACCCACAGATTGGATTAAAAAGAAAGACCTAACAATATGCTGCCTCGAAGAGATGCATCTCATAGAAAAAGATACCCACAGACTAAAGGTGAAAGGATGGGAAAAAACATATCATGCACACGGACTCACTAAAAAAGCAGAGATTTCCATCCTCATATCAGATAAAGCAGACTTCAATCCAAAATTAGTTAGAAGGGATAAAGAAGGGCATTTCACACTGCTTAAGGGAAGCATAAATCAGCAAGACATAACAATCATAAATATTTATGCCCCCCAAAATGGCGCATCCATGTACTTCAATCAAATCCTTCTTAATGCCAGGAACCAAACAGACTAAAACACAATAATACTTGGTGACTTTAACATACCTCTCTCACCACTGGACAGATCTTCCAAGCAGAAATTGAACAAAGAAACCACAGAACTCAATAACACAATTGCTAACTTAGACATATATAGAATATTCCATCCATCAATAAGTGAATACACTTTCTTCTCAGCAGCTCATGGCTCCTCCTCTAAAATAGACCATATGTTATGTCACAAAGCTGCTCTTATCAAATACAAAAACACAGAGATACTACCTTGTATACTATCAGATCATAATGGAATGAAATTAGAAATCAATGATAAAGTTAAAAACAGAAACTACTCCAAGACCTAGAGATTAAATAATATGCTATTGAATGATGCATGGATAACAGAAGACATTAGGGGGGAAATAAAAAATTCTTAGAGGTCAAAAAGAACAAAGATACAACATATCAAAATCTCTGGGATACTATGAAAGCTGGGCTAAGAGAAAAATTCATTGCGTGGAGTGCTTTTAATAAAAGAGTGAAAAATGAATAAATAAATGACCTCACATTACAGCTCAAAGCCCTAGAAAAAGAGGAACAGTTCATCACAAAAAGTAGTAGAAAACAGAAAATAATTAAAATTAGAGTGGAAATAAATGAAATTGAAACAAAAGAGACAATTCAAAAAATTGAAAAAAACAAAAAGCTGGTTCTTTGAAAAAATAAACAAAATTGATAAACCCTTAGCCACACTAACAAAGAGAAGGAAAGAGAAAATTCAAATTACTAAAATTCATGATGAAAAAGGAAATATCACTACAGACACTACTGAAATACAAAACACAATTAAAAGCTATTTTGAAAATTTATACTCCAACAAAATAGAAAACCTGGAAGACATCCACAGGTTCCTAGAGGCATATGAGCCACCCAAACTGAATCTAAAGGATATACATAATTTAAATAGATCATTTTCAAGCAATGAATTAGAAGTCATCAAAAGCCTACCAACAAAGAAAAGTCCAGGACAAGATGGATTCACAGCTGAGTTCTACAAGACCTTCAAAGAAGAGCTCATTCAATACTCCTCAAAGTATTCCATGAAAGAGAGGAGGAGGGAACCCTTCTAAACTCATTCTATAAAGCCAATATCACCCTGATACCAAAACCAGACAAAGACACATGAAGACAAGAAAATTTCAGACCAATATCCCTAATGAACATAGATGCAAAAATACTTAACAAAATTTTAGCGAATTGCATACAAAAGCATATTAAAAAGATAGTGCACCATGATCGAGTGGGTTTCATCCCGGGGATGCAAGATTGGTTCAACATCCAGAAATCAATAAATATAATTCATCACATCAACAGACTTAAAGTCAAGAACCACATGATTATTTCAATAGGTGCAGAAAAAGCATGTGATAAAATACAGCACCCTTTCATGCTCAAAATGCTAGAAAAAACAGGGATAGTAGGAACATTCCATAACATTGTAAAGGCTATCTATGCTAAGCCCACAGCTAACATCATTCTAAATGGAGAAAAATTGAAAGAATTCCCCCTGAAAACTGGAACAAGGCAGGGATGCCCTCCTTCATCACTTCTATTCAACATCGTCCTTGAAATGCTAGCCAGATAATTAGACAGACCAAAGAAATTAAAGGGATATGAATAGAAAAAGAAGAGCTCAAACTATCCCTTTTTGCTGATGACATGATTCTATATTTAGAGGAGCCAAAAAATTCCACCAGAAAACTTCTGGAACTCATAAATGAATTCAGTAAAGTAGCAGGATATAAAATTAATGCTCATAAATCTAATGCATTTTTATTCATAAGTGATGAATCCCCTGAAAGAGAAATTAGGAAAACTACCCCATTCACAATAGCCTCAAAAAAAAATACTTAGGAATCAATCTAACAAAAGAGGTGAAAGACCTCTACAATGAGAACTACAGAACAAGAAATTAAAGAAATCTTAGAAGATGGAATGACCTCCCATGTTCTTGGATAGGCAGAATTAACATCATCAACATGGCCTTACTACCAAAAGCGCTATACAAATTCAATGCAATTCCAATTAAAATCCCAATGATGAACCTCATAGAAATAGAGCAAGCAATCATGAAATTCATTTGGAGGAATAAGAGCCCCAGAATAGCTAAAGCAATTCTTAGCAAGAAGAGTGAAGCAGGAGGTATCACAATACCAGATCTTCAACAATACTACAAAGCAATAGAAACAAAAACAGCGTGGTACTGGCACCAAAATAGGCAGGTAGATCAATGGCACAGAATAGAGGACACAGAGACAAACCCACATAAATACAGTTATCTCATACTGGACAAAGGTTCCAAAAACTTACAATAGAGAAAAGACAGCCTCTTCAACAAATGGTGCTGGGAAAACTGGAAATGCATATGCAACAAAATGAAACTAATCCCCTATCTCTCACCCTGCCCAAAACTCAACTCAAAATGGATCAAGGACCGAGGAATTAGACCAGAGACCTAATAGAAGAAAAAGTAGGTCCAAATCTTCATCATATTGTTCTAGGACCAGATTTCCTTAACATGACTCCCAAGGCACAAGAAATAAAAGCAGGAATCAATAATTGGGATAGATTCAAACTAAAAAGCTTTTTCTTAGCAAAGGAAACAATCAACAATGTGAAGAGAGAGCCTACAGAGTGGGAGAAAATCTTTGCCACACACACATCAGAGCACTAATCTCCAGAATATATAAAGAACTCAAAAAACTTTACACCAAGAATACAAATAATCCAATCAATAAATGGGCTAAGGAAATGAGCAGACACTTCACAGAAGAGAATCTACAAGCAATCAACATATATGAAAAAATGTTCAACATCTCCAGTAATAAGAGAAATGCAAATCAAAACTACCCTAAGATATCCTCTCACCCCAATTAGAATATCTATTATCAAGAAAACAAGCAACAATAGGTATTGGCAAGGATGTGGGGGAAAAAGGTACACTCATACATTGCTGGTGGGGTTGCAAATTGGAGCAGTCACTCTGGAAAGCAGTACGGGGATTCCTTTGAAAACTTGGAATGGAACCACCATTTGAACCAGCTATCCCACTCCTTGGCCTATACCCGAAGGAGTTAAAATCAGCATATTACAGTGATGCAGTCACATCAATGTTTATAGCAGCCCAATTCAGTACAGCTAGACTGTGGAACCAACCTAGATGCCCTTCAATAGATGAATGGATAAAGAAACTGTGGTATATATACAAAAAGGAATATTATTAGCCATGAAGAATAACAAAATTATGACATGTGCAGGTAAATGGATGGAATTGGAGATCATATTAAGTGAAATAAGCCAAATCCAAAAAAAACAAAGGCTGAATGATTTCTCTTATAAGTGGTTGATGACACATAGTGGGGGTGGGGGGAGGCACGGGAAGAATGGAGAGGGATGGATTATATAGAGGAAAATGAGGGGTGGGGCAGGGATGGGGAAGGAAAAAGTATGACACAAACATCTATACCCTATGTATATGTATAAATATGCAAATTGTATGATTCTACTTTGTGTACAACCAGAAAAATGATAGCTGTATTCCAGTTGTGTACAATGAACTAAAATAAATAAATAAAAAAGAAAACCATCAAACTTCTAAGATAAGAGGAAGAAACAAACATAGTATGTTAAAAATAGGAAAACAAAATAAAGAACAAATACATACCTATTGATGATAACGTTGATTATGAATGGTGTTAATTCTCCAATTAGAAGATGCAGACCACCTGACTGGATTTAAAACAACACTCAATAATCTGCTATCTTCAAGAAACTCACCTCATTGGAAGATATATACAGACCAAGAGTCAAAGGATGCAAAGTTATGTTCTGAGACTGTGATGTCCAAAAGCAAGCACGAATAGCTACATTCACACCTAACAAAATCAGAAGAGACAAACAAGGTCACCAGATATTGATAAAGGGAGCAATTAATCAAGAAATATAATAATGCTTATAAACATGTACTATATTTATAATTCACAAAACAAAAACTATTGGACACAAAGGGAGAATTAGTTTCTAGTACAACTGTAGTGGATGATTTCAATACCCAATAAATATATATTGGTCATCCAATCCCCCCAAACCAACAAAAACAGTTAAATTACATGATAGGTCAAATTGACTTAATGGATTTCTACAGAACATTCCATCCAGTAGTTGCAGAATATACATTCTTTTCACTAGCATGTAGAACTTCTATGATCAGCAACAAGACAAGAGTGTCTACTCTCACCTTTCTATTCAATATAGTGCTTTAAATTTTAGCCAGGGCAATTAAATAAGAGAAAAACTAAAAGTGATACAAGTAGGAAAGGAATAAATCACATATCCCTATTTATGATATGATTCTAAGAAAATCCTAAAGTATTCACCAAGTCTCTTAGAACTGATAAAATCAGCAAAGTAGCAGGATAAAAAAAGTCAACATATAAAATTGAATACCTCTTTAATTCATCAATGATGAACTCACTAAGAAATCAGAGAAGTAATCCCATTCACAATAGCCTCAAAAATTACAATAACTAGGAATAAACCTCACCAAGGAACAGAAAGATCTGTGTAATGAAAATGACAAAGTGCTGAAAAAAATTGGGAAAAAATATTAGAAGATGGAAAGAGTTGTCATGTTCATGGATTGGGAAGATTAATATTGTTTTAAAGGTAATGCTACTGAAAGCAATCTAAAATTCAATGCAATCCCCACCAAAATACCAATGACATTCTTCACAGTACTAGAAAGAATCCTAAAATTTATATGGAAGTACAAAATATCCCAAATGGCAAAAAAAAACTCTGAGCAAACAAAGCAATGCTGCAGGCATCACAATGTCCAATTTCAAAATATACTCTAGACCCACAGTAATAAAAATAGCATAGTATTAGCATTAAAAACCAACACATACACCAATGGAATAAAGAGATTCCATATTTCACCATGTCAGAATTTATGACAATTTTTTTTGCAAAAAAGTGGGGTGCAACCATTATGTGAAACTTTTTTTTTAATGTGCCAGTATTACTTTACCATAATTACTCCACTGTCCTTGGTGTAAAATTAGGATGCACAGAATACTTATAAATATACATTAATGTGGTGGATGTAAACTCATCAAGAGCCAGCTGATTCTCAACAAAGGTGCCAAAAACACTTACTGGAGAAAAGATATCACTCTCAACAAATGGTGCTGGAGAAGAAGTCATCCACATACAAAGGATTCTAACTAGACCCACGTCTTTCACCCTATACAAAAATAAACTGTAAAGAGAGGGAACACCTTAATGTAAGATCTGAAACTCTGGAACTACAAGAAAATGTAGGGGAAGTGTTTCAAGATATTGGCACAGGGCCAGGTACAGTGGCACACACCTGGATTCCCAGCAGCTCAGGAGGCTGAGGCAGGAGGATCACAAGTTCAAGGCTAGCCTCAGCAACTAAGCAGGTCCTATCTCAAAATGAAAAGTAAAATGGCCTGAGGATGTCGCTCAGTGGTTAAGCACCCCTAGGTTCAATCCCAGATTAATATCCAGAATATAAAAGAACTAGAAAACAAAACTTAAAAGGACAAGTAACCCAATCAATAAATGAGCAAATGATATGAACAGACATTTGTCAAAAGAAGTATAAAAGGCCAATACGTCTATGGAAAAAGTCCTCAATATCTTCTGCCATCAGAAAAACATAAAACTGCATTGAGATTCCATTTCATCCCAGTCAGAATGGCTATTTCATATACATGTACACACACACACACCCCAAAGCTGATGAAGATGTGGAGAAAAAAGGAACCCTTATATACTGTTGGTGGGAATGTAAATTGGTACAGCCACAATGAAAAACAGTACAGAGGTCCCTCAAAACACTAAAACTTGAACTATCAGACGATCTAGCCTTACCATTCCCGGGTACTAACCTGAAGGAAATGAAGTCAGAATATAAAAGACATACCTACATCCTTGTGTTTATTGCAGCACTACTCATGATAGTCTAGACAAATAGACGAATGGATGAAGAAAATGTGGTATATACGCACAAAGAGCATTATTCAGTCATAAATAAGGAAACCAGGTCATTTGCATGAAAATGAATGGAACGTCAGGACTCATGTTAAGGGAAATAAGGCAGACACGGAAAGATGAGTGGCACACGTTTTCTCTCACATGGGGAAACTCAGACCTGGAAGTGGAGGAGGGACAATTAGAGGAAAGGAAAACCAGATGGGTTAAGGCAGGAAGAGGGAAGATCAAGGCAGGTAAAAGGAAGGGAAGACACACTCAGAGCATGACACATGCACATATGGTGATGTCACAGGGAAACCCATAAATTTGTACAATTAACCTGTATTAATAATTATAACAAGATCATTTAAATAAATATGCAATTAAATCCATTCCACATTTTGCTGCCACGGTAATGTGTTACATGGAATCTATTTGATGATTTCTGTGAATCTTTAGTCACTCCTGTCTCCATTTTATCATTCTGAATATTTAAGTGTATATTTACAATAGCCACTGGATTTATTACACATGGTTTAGTTTTTCCAGATCTTAAATCTGTCTTTCCTTATTACCAATTCTATAATTTCACATTTGGATTTTGCTGTTCAGGGAACCTGATTTATTCCAGTAATCCTTGTTTCCTCTAAAAAAATACACACAAACCTAAAACAGTTCACAAACAATAAAATAACTGGAGCCATTTTCACTGATCACCATTAGCAGCTTCCAAAAACATGGCATTCACCTCTTCACTTCCTCCTAGCATTCCTACTAATCCAATTCTAATATTTATCACACTTGAAATTTCTGATCCACCTAATTTTCTTTAGTTCTTCAAACAAATTGCTCAATGTGCAGCAAACCAAGTTTTCTGGACCAGACTGACCCCTAAGAACTTGACGAATGACTTACCATTTGAGATCCCCAATCTGATCATCACCCACTCAGCATCTGTCCCTAATTCCTCAAAGCTCTGTCACTAGAGCCTAGAGAGGAGAATAATGAAGGACCAATAGTCTCTACCCTCTGCTTGGATCTCATTCTGACTCCATGAGCTAGAGACCGCTGCCTAGTGGGGTTTCCCTAGCAAGAATGTCTAAGCAACCCCTCCTCCAGTCCAGCATCAACTGCAGACATTGGATTCCTGCAGGTTCCTCCTCTGGGCCAGCCTGGGCCTCACAGCCACATCCTACATGGAGTCAGGAAGTTCAAAGAGGGTTTCCTGGGCTAACATCAAGATGCTGATAGGGTTGGGTTTCTCTCTAGACTTGTTTGTTTGTTTTAAGGAAAGAAACTTTTTCTTTGTCTTTTCTTGCTTTTGGAGGCCACCTTCATCCCTTGGCTTCCTTCCTCCATGTTCAACATCAGCAAGGGAAGGCCAAGTCCTTCTCATGGTGCTTCATTCCTGCTCCCTCTTCCACACTTAAGAAGTGGCGGGATTAGACCAAGCCCACAGGGAAAATTCAAAACAACTCCCCCTATTCAACTTGAGTGACATCTGCCAAGTTCATTTTGTCATATAAGGTACCATATTCACAGGTCCCAGGGATCAGGACTTTGGACACCTTAGTGTGGGGGGTGTATTATTCAGCCTTCCACAGACATGTATAAATACATATATGCAGATATAAAGTGATTAATATACACTATTTTGTGAAATCATGGGTTTTAAAAATATGTAGGTTATAATTCCAATTGTACTAAAACTTTTTTATACCTACACATAATGCACTCACTCATGTTTATAAACTCATCATAATGAAAGAAAGAAGGTATCTCCTTAGGTGAGACAAAAAAGGCCCCTCAGATGTTAGAGAATTTTCAGAGGGTGGGGAGAAAAACTTACAAAGTTTGCTTGATATGATCTCATTTTTTAAACATGTAAGGAGTTTTATAATGACTATTATTTAAATAGATATACAGAAAAAAGTCCCAATTTGGAATTTATTTCTACTATTAAAATCAGGTTTGTTTTGTACCTTTTAACTTCCAAAGGCTACCTGTTACCTTTATAACTAAGAATGACAGAGAACCTAACAGTCTTGCACACACAGCTGATAAGTCATTAATGGCAAAATCATATGAATTTGTCTTTGAGGCTCCCATGGCCTAACCCACATGATATAAGCACCTGGTAAATGTATGAGTGATACATTGACTACGTGGGCAAATGAATGATCTATCATCCACCACAAGTTGGAGAAATAAATTTTAAATCTCACTGCTTGCATAACACAGAGATAGGCATTCATGATAGCATACGACGCTACTGTTAACATGATAGTAGACCCTCAATCCCAGGGGGTCTCTGGGTTTTTGTTTTTTTTTTAATTAAGAACATGGCAAGTAAAAACAAACAAAAACACCACTCACTTACTTCGGAGGATTTTGGGCCCATGGGACCCTCCCTCATCTTCTCGCTTCTACATTCATATTTCTTTCCTAGGCCAGCAGGTTTAATTACATTCCCCATCCCAGATGCATCCCTATATTTCTGCAACCTCATGTGCACTCTTCAGTGAGAAAGCTCTGTGATGTCTGGTTCAGAGCAAAGACTTCCTTAGACCTGGAAAAAAAAAATCAAGTTAAAAAATACTACATGAGCCGGGCATGATGGCGCATGCCTGTAATCCCAGCACGTTGGAGGTTGAGGCAGGAGGATTGAGAGTTCAAAGCCAGCCTCAGCAATTTAGTGAGGACCTAAGCAACTCTGTGAGACCCTGTCTCTAAATAAAATACAAAAAAATAGGGCTGGGGATGTGGCTCAGTGGTGGAGAGTTCCTGGGTTCAATCCCCAGTACCCCCAAAAAAACCAACAACAACAAAAGAAATACTACATGCACTGTCCCAAGAATGAATACAAAAAACTGGAGACAAGAAATGGGTACAGCTATGAAACATCATTTGAGAATTTAAAGTCCACTTGAAACTAATGTATGGAGATTCTACAAATGTGTTTGAATAAATTAAACATTATATTGACATTAATCATTTTAAAATAAATTATTGATTAATGGGCTGGCCTAACAAACCATTAATAACTTTTTTAAAGCAATAATAGAGTTCACACAGTACTGGCACAAAATCAATTTCTGTATATGCAAGCAGAGCAGGATAGCTAAGAAATGGATTCAGATAAAGACATACAATTTGGAAAATTATTCAATATTCTCTTACCACAAGTGTCAAAAGGAACTGTAGATAGTTTAAAGGAGTGTTTTCTCAAACTCAGTGCTATTGACATTAGGATCAAATAATTCTTGGACCAGAGGGTAGTGTAGGCAGTGGCAGCCATCTGGCACTGTAGGATATTTAACATATGTGTGACCTCTACCTCGGACATGTCAATAGCACCCCCAGTTCACCCAACTCTCTCACCTTCCATCCCTGGCTGTGACAACCAAACATGTGCCTAGACATTGTCAAATGTCACCAGGGGACTAAAATTATCCCTGGTTGAGAACCACTCATATTATGTATGCATTTCTAGACAAATACCAACAAAAGATTTGCCCTCACCAGTAATCAAAGAAACACATGAGAAACATGTTTATTTAACATCAAATCATAAAACTAATGCCGAATGTTGTCACGACTGGATTAAAAATAGCATTGTACCCCATTTGTGTACAATGACTCAAAATGCAGTCTGTAAAAAAAAAAAACAACTGTTCTTTGAAAGAGAATTTGATACAATCTTTCTAGAAAGACATTTAGCAGTATAAAAACAGAACCTTTTTGTTCTAGTAATTAGAAGTTAGTACTAATTGGGGGAAAATAAGTAATCAGAGATATGGAAAAATAAAGATGCTACTTAAAGAAGTATTGAAAACAATAAAAGAAAAAGTCAATGACCAATAGACAAGAGAGAAAAATAAATTAGGATATAGTCAAACAATGAAATAATGTAAATATCAGAAGCATATATTTTTAAAACTAGCATATTGAAACTTGCTTATAATATAATGTAAAATAGAAAAGTTAGAATACAAATCCATATCAAAATTCTGGCCTATGCTACTTAATAAATATTTGCTAAGGGAATAAAATATCCCAATTCAGGTACTATATCTGTATATGTAATTGGAGAGAAGGTACTGTGACTAGTTCTTATGAGAACTTTTCTACATTTTCCACTATTCTTCCTACAATTGTATTACTTCTATAATAATTTGAAATATTTTTAAGCTAAGGAGACTTTCTGGTTTTTAAACTTCACTATCATTTGATTTATTCTGCTAAAGAATCAGGTTTTCTTTCCATATAACAAAACAACTAGATTATTAGATATTAAAACCAATTGTAACACTATCTTCTCCTAACTCAATAATTAAGGAAATACCTAACTCCCAAGTTGATGCCTCTTAGATATACTCTTTCATGTATCAATCCATGTGACCCAGTCTCCATTCAATCCACTTTTAATTAATTTTGCATATAAAAGTTTCTCAAGATATTTTATGCTTCATTGAAAACCAAGAAAAATTGTATCCATGGCACTTATTTATCAATTAATTCTAGAATTCTAGTAAACAGCAATCAAGTCCCTCTGGCATCTTTTGTCAGACTGCCAATATCTTCCATGAGTAATCAAGAGATTGTTATTTCCTGAAGTACTGGGCATTGTATTTAATTAAAATGCAAACTGAAATAACCAAATGGTGTTTAAGACTCATTTTCCCCCAGTGACTTTCCCTTAAATTCTCAGATGGGTTTGCCAAGAATCCTCTCTCTCTCTCTCTCTCTCTCTCTCTCTCTCTCTATCTCTATCTCTATCTCTATCTCTATCTCTCCTTTTTACCTAAACTGATCAACTGCCCAGCAAAACTCAATGGGGTGGGTTTTCTTTATTTCTGCTAAGCCTTCAGGGTAAAGCCTTAAAGAGCACTCCCAGGACTAAAGCAGGCAGAAGAGAGTCCATTGCTTCTATTACATTCTATTATTTCTCCTGCCTCCCATTTAGTTTAGCAACTAACCCTCAGTTCTCCCCTCCCTCATCACATAGTTCCCCTGAGCAGTCAGGCTCAGCTCCTTAGCAAATCTCATTTATCTTTTCCAGTTTTACAGTTAACCACTGAATCTCTCTAGTCACCACAGAACATTAAAGAGTGCTAAAGGTTTTGCTTAATAAAATCCTAAAGCTTTTATAATCACCATGTAGTGATATTTTAGAGTGATCCTTCTCTATAATTTTGTGTTTCAAAAAAATGGGATAATTATAAATATCTGGCCTACCAAAAGCTTGTAGTTGTTTACCAGGAACTTTCCTTCATTCTGAGACTGATCTTTGATCTCATATGAGTAAGCACCCAAAACAAGGACATTTTTGGTAGTGATAAAGATGTTATTAATAAGTAGGGCCAAGACAACATGAGTAAACAAAAATATAAGTCATCTTATGTCTGCAACATCCACTTCACATAGTCTTAGGAATCAGAATTAGACACAAGAATAGGAACTAACTCAATAGTTGTCACATCCGCTTTGCCAAAATCTGCAATACCCTCAAACCAAGAAGGTCTCTAGGAAAATGTATTTTATAAATTCCAGTTCCATAAAATGCCAGAAAGGCATTTTTCTTTTGTATTAGAAATAATACTCTATCTCAAAATTCTGAAGAAAACACTAAACTGGAATTAAATGTTGGAGAAAAGTAGGCTATGGGCATAATCTTAGAGAACAAAATTTTATCCAAGTTTTATAAATGCATAAAAGTATGTTTCGATATGGAGTTTAAACATGTAAGCTTTTCCCAGTATAGATTTCTTCCCCCAACTCGCCATGTTTTAGCTTAATTTAGGATTTTTTACAAAATGTCACAGAGGAATATTTGTTTCTAAAAGAGTGTTTAAAATGAAAAGATGCTAAGAGGCTATAAAAACCATATCACTCCCAGCATTGATGACTTTGGAGTTCTTCACACACCCCTCCATGTTCAAGGCATTAATAAATCATATTGATTTTTTTCCAAGTCTCTTTGGATTTTGTTCATCTTTTTTCCACTTTTATTTTGGTTGTTCCGGCCCAAAATATATAATTTCTCTTGCATGGTTCACTCCAGCATTCACCTAACTGGCTTCTCACATCTACCCATGCCCTTCTCCAATTCATTCTACATAGCACCAGAACAACTTTTCAAAACGCAAATCTAATCAAGGTATATCTGACTAACACTCCCCATCAGTTCCACATAGGACCCTTCAAGAGTTTTCTATCTTCCAAAGACCAAAATCCTTAGTGGCCACCAGCACTCTACTTGTTTTGGGCCCACAGAGCAAATTATTTTGATTCTGTGTGAAGTCAGAAAAATACTGTATTCTGTCTTTCACTCTTGCTAGCTGAAGTCTTTACCAAAAATATCACCTTTTTCCAAGAGAGCTCTAATCAGAAGAGACTGAGTACTTAGTATCAGTTTCCTTTGGTCTATTATTTCACTGATCCTAAGCAGTTTTAATTAACAGGTTGTTGTTTGTCTGGAAAACAAATTCTTTACTCCAAAGAATGTGAAAAACTCCTGATATATATTGTCTAATAATCAGGAACCTGAATGTAGTTTTCTTTAGGAGCTGAAATATTTTCCTGAGAAATTCAATGTGCCTGTTTCATGAGGAGAAATGATATTGTGGTGCTTTATTTTCAGACTCTCTTATGTGAGTTTTGTTGTTGTTGTTGTTGTTGTTGTTGTTGTTCCATAAAAGCAAACAGTTTCAAGTTTTGAGAAATCTCAGCAGTAAGAAAACAATCTACCCATTTTCAGGCTCATGGGGCAAAAATGTTGCCCTGAGTCCATCCAAGCCCCCAAACCTTACCTTTTCCCTTCCTCTCTTTCCTCTTTAATTCTGATCATGTGAACTGTGCTAGAAAAGCAGAGCAAAAAGTGAAATCCTGCTGTCAGCCCCAAGGACACACAACCTTTTATGAAACTGAGCTTAACTGGGATCTAAGAGGTTCAGCTATACAGTAGGTTTTACACAATGATTGCCTGTTCCCAGGAAAGCTAACCCAAGGTCAGGCAACTAGACAGTAGAGGAAGTTACCAATCTGCTTAAAAGACTTTCTGTAAATCTTTTATACCCTGAGATTTCAGGGGTTTTGGCCCAGTAGTCCAAGTTCTTTGCCATCATTTCCAATATAGTATTTGGATAAAACAGGCTTTAGTCAAACCCGAACAGATCTCCTTATTGCTTTTTATTCTATTTGCCTTTATGCATTTTAAGTACCAAGACTGGAACTTAGAAGCTTTAATTATGTTCATGTGCATGTTGTCTTATCCAGCATCTTGCCCTTGAATCTCTTTGTTTACAACTGTGACTACAGCATTCCAGGTAATAATATTGATCCTCACACTTGTGCCCTAGTAATACTGATGGGACATTCTTTGTTAATAATGTCTGCATTCATTTCCTATTGGAGCCTCAGCAAATTGCCACAAATTTAGGGACTAAAAACAACCCAAATGGATTTTCTTAGAGTTCTGGAGATGAGAAGTCTGAAACATGTCTCACTGGGTTTCAGTTAAGGGGCTGGCTCCTTCTGGAGGTTCTGAGGGGAGAATTTACTTCCTTTCTGTAAAGCTTGCAAAGGCGGCAGGTGGCCAACAGGAGTAAGCTCGCCAGGCGGGTTCACCAGAGTCAGACAAAAGTAGTGGCTTGAGATTTATTGGAGTCTGTGTCCAGGGCAAAATCTCCAGCTCCCCCGGGGTGAAAGTCAGGGTGGGAGAGCCAGAAGAAATCGCATGTGGCTTTGGCTGCTCAGGGTTTTTATACAGAGGAAAGGGGTCAAGGGTCATGCCCAGGAAACCGTGGACCCAAGGTGGACGTCAGGGTCAGCAGGTCTGCCTCATTGGTCACTTCTGCCACAGTGTGTTGCTAGGTGACTTTGCTCCCTCCCCCTGCAGCCGCCCAATTTGACCTGACACTTTCCTTCATGGCATCTAGCAACCTCCTCCGGTCCTTTTCTTGGTCCCAGTATCCATGTTCAAAGCACCTCTCTCTCCATTGTGATTTTCCTCTGCTGTTAGCTAAATCCCCCTCTGCCTCCTGCTCATGAGGGAGACTACTTATAATGCCCTTTGAATTCCATCTGATTAGTCCATAATAATCTCCCCATCATAAAATCCCTAGCTCAATCACCTCTGTAAACTTCCTTTTTTCCATATACAGTAACATTTCACAGGTTCTGGGGAATAAGGAATGGACATATTGGAGGACTGTTATTTAGCCTACTATTATGAGCATACCTTGATACCTTCACTCTCACACTTTGGTACATTCCAATAAAACTAGCAACATACCATAGTCCAAACCCCAGACCAATACAAATCAGGCTCCTTTACTCCTTTAATCAGTTCTTAGTGATAAGGGTCCCCAGCCCAGGCTCAATTTCAAGTACTTCTAATATTGAACTAGTGGACATTTCTCACCCCTC
Organism: Glaucomys volans; assembly: GCA_020662805.1. Lineage (NCBI taxonomy): Eukaryota > Metazoa > Chordata > Mammalia > Rodentia > Sciuridae > Glaucomys > Glaucomys volans. The sequence continues at coordinate 246,386 of JAJEJO010003477.1, forward strand.
ACTCCACCCACCACACACTCAGACGCAGCCCTCACCTCTGCCCCAGAACCCAGCACATAGCTGAATGAGAGCTCGTGAAGTTTAAAATTAAATAATTTATAAATAACAGGAACAAAATCCTCAGACTAAAAACAGCTGATGCACTCATATAGGTCGCACATTAGGTAATAGTAAAACATGCTCTTTGGGCTCTGCTTTAACTGGAATAGAAAGGCAGAAAGAACAGAGCTCTTAAGTTGCCACTTTCTAATAAGTTTTAAAATTTCTGATTAAAATAAGATAAACTCAGTGTACGTTTTCGTTTCATAAACATGAAGATACCTCCTTTTCTGTCTATCATCTACTTCACCTTCTGCCTCTATGAGTATGTGCACCAACACAAACTATTTTAAAATTAAAAACTGCAAGTATTCCAGGAGCTAATTCTCATCATTAACCATCTTCCTAGGACAGAACTTCTACACATGACTTTAAGGGCTGTGCCAATGTTTCAAAATGCAAGGCAGCAGCTCCCCCTCACATCTTAGAGGAACTATTTTCATCCTGTTGTGCTGTCCCACACATGCTACTGCAAAAGAGTTAACATAAACTGGTTTACACATTCTGGAGGAAGCAAACTTCAAAAGTGAATGCAACTTATTTTTAACATATATAGAATTACTTCCACAGGAAGGACTTAATGGTTTACGGCCATTTAAAATGGTCAAGAGATTTCCGGACCACTTCAGATTATGCCTTACTTCAAGATGTCAAGGTATGGCTACAATAAAAGTATAAGGGCTCATTTATGGGGAATCACACTTTGCCAAACCCTCTGAAAGACTGTCTCCCTCCTCTTCCTCTGCTATAACTTTTGCATCATTAATGAACCAAACTCGTGTTTTTTTCTGAAGCTGTGCTCTGGGCATCTTCCTGGAGTTTTAATATATTAATGACCATCATTACTTTTTGTTTATGAGAATTCAACCAAAATTAAGCCTTTGTGACAATATTCACATCTGAGCAAATGTGACTTAATTTTCCAAACTAGCCTCATGAGGCATAGAAGTGCTTTATTAAAATCTAGATAATAAAATTAGCCCATTCATCTACTAATCGTGTGCTTCTATCACCTGATTAAATTCATTTTTTATACTAAGTGCCTATAAATTACACCAGGGTAGATAAAGTCAAATGATCATAAACATTTGGTTTTCTATTTTTTTTTTTTGCCCAGTGCTAGGAAGAATTTTAAGGTTAGCATTTGTCATGGAGCCTACAATATAAACTGCTACTTATGCTCTATTGAGGTGACATTGAAGAGTTTGGTAGAAAGCTAGATTAAAAACATATTTTAAATGGTTTTCTTGGGCTTTTGGAAGAAATGTTCTTTAGACTTCATTGAGCTAAACAAAAAGTGCCTCCAAAGTTACAAGATACTTTGCTTTTGGCAGGGTACGTGATGCAAGGCAGGAAGGTTTTATTCACTTCCAGGTGTTTCTAGAACTTCATTCTTCCACAAGTAGAACCATCTGATCTGCAAACCTAAGACCTAGTAACAGTACCGAATACCCCATACAAAACCAGTTTTAGAAATCCATCAATCCCCCAGAAATGGTCTTAAGAGAAAGACACATTCCCTTCTGGTAATGCTTATTTCATTAATAATTTGGAAACTCATAAACTCCATCCCAAAGTCAAATAAAAAGGATATGTAATCTCTGCAGTGGGCCCTAAGCTTCTTTGGAGCAATATGTGAACAAATATTTGGCTCCAAATCTAAAATTCCTAGAATCCTTTTTTTTTTGGGGGGGGGGGAAGGTACCAGGGATTGAATTTGGGCACTCGACCACTAAGCCACATCCCCAACCTTATTTTGTATTTTATTTAGAGACAGGGTCTCGCTGAGTTGCTTAGCACTTCACTTTCGCTGAGGCTGGCTTTGAACTTGTGATCCTCCTGCCTCAGTTTCTTGAGCCACTGGGATTACAGGAGTGTACCACCACGGACTTCTAGAATTCTTTTAGATTCTCTAATCATCCATTATCTTTGGGAATTTGACAACACTGGACACAAGTTTACCAAGAAGGGGAAAGGTATCTGACAGAAGGATAAAACTGATCAGCAAGGAATCAGTAGCAATTTTCCAAAGAATTTTCAAGTCTAAATTTTGAGGAAAAACCAGACAAACATGACGTTTTTATACATTCCTCAGTGGAAAATAAGACATGTTTCCAGTGCCATGCACTTCCATTCTGGAAAACATTGAAGCCCTGATCCTGCACCCCCATCCAGTACCAGAGACCTTAGTACCAGGATATTGTGAAAAGGATGGTTGTGATTCTCCAATGGATTTTCTATCACTTAAACAGAGTAGCAACTAATACAACTGCATCTTTTAGGAAACAGTGACAAATTGTTGCAAGGAAGCTACCTGTCTGTAAAATGAAAGGGTGATTTATTATTTTCTCTCTTGTAACTAGAACAATTAATTGGTAACATAATAGAAACTCTCAGCAGTAAATGAAAAATGGCCTCATCCCTGAATGGAGGGGGAAGGGGTATTTTTTTCTGCTTTAATTGCGGGAGGTGGTGTTCAAGGGATCCCTGTGCTCCTCGTTTCTGTTGTGTTGCTGATTGCAAAAGTTAAAAAAACTGAGACTAGAGGTCCAACTTGTTAGCATAAGGAAAACTACAAATTTAAAGTTAATTCCCTGATAAAAACAAAGGAACAGTTGGTTTACAGTTTGGTGTGTAAGGATCCTAGATGCCACCACCTCATGTTAACAATTAAAAAGCTAAATAGACTGAAAAATCAACTTTTCTAGTATGCATAATAAAGATGAGGAAAAAAAACAAAAACAATTGTTCCCAGAATTGAAGAGGCAGCGGAATGCAGGAGCAGCTTACCAGAGCAGAAACTCCCGAGTGGAGATCCCCACAGGGACCAGGGCCAAAAGCAGGAGCCCCCACAAGTTGATGAGGTTTACTTCCAGGAGCTCAAGAACACTCCCTGTAAATATCAGAGAAATGTGTCTTCCAGCAAAGAGAAAGGAAAAGGAACCATTTTGAAACATTCCAGAGCATTCTGTTCTTAGTAAGAAGTACCTACTGTCAGAGGAACTAGTTAACCAGCCCCAAATCGGCTGGGTTATTACCAGAGCCAAATTAAAGTCCAGCCCCCAAGCTGTCCTGACCTACCTAAAAAGGGAGAAAAACTGGTAAATATTTGGGAATCTCATAGTCCAAAGGCACAAGAAGATGAAGACCAATCATAGGACTGTAGAACATTCCCTTGTCCATACATCTCACCACCACATTCCTTTAGGCCTATTTACAGCTGTTCTTTTGCCTAGTACATCATATCTGACTATCAAGGAAAAAAAAATCACATTGCATAAGAAAAAGAAGAACAAAACCCATAATTTGAAGAGCAAGTATCAGATCCAGATAGGGTTGGAATGTTGTCAGACCAGGAACTTAAAACAACTGTGATGAATACATAAACACACTAAGGACAACTTTAACACATGCCAGAGAGGTGCACAGTGGAAGCAGAAAGGTGGAAATCCTGTCAAAGATGAGAAAGAAGTGCTGTAGATAAAGTCACTGGAAAAAAAAAAAAAATGAAGGATGCATTTGATGGCCTTAGACTAGATATGGTTAATGAAAGAATCGCTGAGTTTACAAGAAAATCTCACTGTGGTACTCTGATTTTAAGTCCTGTGGGCATAGGCCAAGGAGTGGGCTTCATAAGAGCTCAATAGCAACCTCCAAAACTGAGAACAAAGACCAAAAAAAAAAAGAAAAAAAATCCAGAATACCCAGACTAGGACAACTACAAAAGGTATAACATACTTGTCATGCGAATGTCAGAAAGAGAAGAGAGAAAGAGAAGGAATATTTTGAAATAATCATGACTGATAATTTCCCCCCAATTAGTGTCAGACATCAAATCCAGACACGGGAAGCTCAGAGAAGACCAAACAGAATAAATAATCCCCATTCCTAAAACAAAACAAAACAAAAACAAAAAAATGCTACATCTAGGTATATCATTTTCAAACAGAAAATCAAAGACAAAGAAAAATCCTGAAAGAAGCCAGAAGATAAAAGCACATTACCTACAGAAGAGCAAAGGTATGAATTGCATCTGACTGCTTTTCAGGAACCATGCAAATGAGAGGCGAGTGGAGTGAAATATTAAGTGTTGAAAGAAAACACCAAACTAGTAATACCTCCTCAGACAAACAAAAACTGAATAAAGGACTACTGTTGAAAACATGCAAAGGACACTTAATAGGAAGAAAATAAACAAATGCTTTAAAAAGTGGAACAAAGACCTGAATAAAGACCTTGTCAAATAATATATGCAGATGGCAAAAAAAAACTGTGAAAAGATAATCCACACCCCATGTCATTGGGGAAATGCAAATTACTGCAACGAGATATCACTGCATGTGGTGTGGCAGAAACCCAAATGTTGGTGAGATGTGGACAAACAAAAATCTCATTCTATTGCTGGTGGAAATGCAAAATGATACAGCCCATTTAGATGACAATTTGGCAGTTCCTTAGAAAACTAAAAATATTCTTATTATACGATCTAGCAATCATGTTGGAATTTGAAAATTTGTCCAAAAAAAAAAAAGCTGCACAAGGATTTTTATAGCAACTTTATTGATGACTGCCAAAATTTGGAAGGAACCAAGATGTTCGTTAGAAAAATCAATGGATGAAGAAGCTGTGGTACTTCCAGACAAAGGAATAATACTCCTCAATAAGCTATCAAGCCATAAAAAGATGAGGAGGAAACTTTAATGCATATTACTGAGAGGAGCCAATCTGAAAAGTCTGCATACTCTATGATTCTAAGTATGCGACATTCTGGAAGAGGCAAAACTCCTGAGAGAGAAAGAAGATCAGTGATGCCAGGTGGTCAGCAGGAGGCACGGGACAAAAAGGCGGAGCAGAAGATTTTTATAGCAGTAAACTGAGAGCCAGTTCTTAGAAATGTAAGCATCAAGGAGGATAGAGCTCTCATCCCCCAGTTCCTGTGGTAAGGTGAGACCTTATAATGACGGACACAAGCCACTATATGTCTGTTGAAACCCACAGAATGCACAACACCAATAGTGAAACTTTGTTTGGGTGATAATGATGTTAATGTAGATTCATAGAATATTTTTTAAAATATGCCCTTTAGAGGGATGTTGAGAATGCAGGCGGCTGTGAATGTGTGGGGAGGGCCAGTGGGAACAGGGAAAGTCTCTGCACCTTCCTCTTAATTTTGCTGTGAACCTAAAATCACACAATCACACACACACACACACACACACACACACACACACACCATACCACCCCTTCTCCTTTAGTTAGAACTTTTTTTCCTGGTAAATTTGTAAATTCTTTCTCTGTTCCTATGGGGGACACACCCTATAATGGCGACAGCAACGGTGACAGTGCCCTCGTGGCAACCTCCTTCCCTTACGTGATGCTGCCTGACTCACTATCAAGGATTGGCTAGTAGTAGTTCCGTGAACGTGATCAGCTCGTCTTGCCCTATAGTCCTATGAGACTCTTGCCTTCGTGCACACCCCATGCCTTGCAGACCCTCAATCTGATTGGATCTCGCTGCATCCTCACCCTACATAAAAGCTGTGTAACTCCTTTTAATAAACGAGTTCCTGCTTTGACAGACCTTCCGGCTCTGGTGTGGTTCCTTGGCCGCCGACACTCATCATCCTGCTCGACCCCGTATTCTCCTCTGGAGGGTCCAGAGGGGATACACCGAACCTTGTTGCTCGGCTGGGAGCAACATGTTCCTTTGAGACATAGGCCTATCTTATTTTTACTTTTTTAAGTCTCTTTCCAGTTTTAAGATCCAGGAGTGTCTTAAGGACCTGGGAAGGTTCTTTGAAATGTAAACATGAAGGAAGACAGAGTCCCAGTCCCTTTCTGTAAAAAGGTAGGAGCTGACATTCCGTGGGTGCCTCACTCCAAGCTGCAAACCAGCTCCTGTCAAAACTATGAGAAGTTTGGTTTCCCTTTGAATAAAGCTAATAGGTGGTTAACCGGATTACCAGGTAAATTGAGGATGGACTAAGTGTCACAACTGGTGCTGGCAAGTCCTCTTACCTGACCACCAATTTCGACCTGTCTTGAGAATGTGATATTCTTGGCCTCTTGACCAAACAATCTGTCTGCCTATATGAGGGGCCGAGGTTCCTTCTTGTCTTTGTGATCTCTTACAGGATCACCCGTGGTGTACATCACATTCTGGTTTAATGCTTACTCAAAAAATAAAATGTTTTCTTTCTCTACCAACTTTGTGGAGAGAATTTCTGGGCTGGGAGAAGGTTTTTGTTTTTAATTATGTTTCCCCAGTATTAATCCCCTTCAATCCTAAATATCCCATGAAAATAGACATTCCATGTTAAATTTCCCTCATTCCTGCTTCCTGTTAACCCTGAGACATTCTCTCATACCAGGAATACGACAATTGATAAGTATAGCAGAGTTACAGTCTATGTGACCCTGCTTCTTTCATGACAGGGGTGGGGAAAGTCCTTTAGACATCTGAACAGGATGTAGTTTATCTCTTTATTCCTCTGACTGACACAGTACCAAGACATTGCACACATTATAAATATTCATTACTAAAAACCCTTAGGGTTTCATATAATTTGAATCTTCTGGCTTTATTTCTAACCACAAACCAAATTTTCCCAGATCTCACCAACCTGTGAACAATGAGACTATATTGTTAAAAAAGACTTAGGTTTCAATGGCTTATAATTCTTGTTTATAATATAGTACATTTGTCTCCTGAAAGACTTACCTAACCTGTGAGGGAGACACAGTAAAGGAGGGAATCAGTTACAGAAGAGTAAAACAAGATCTTAGACGTGAGGTAAAGTCATCTTATCAGAACTGGCACCTGAGGCCAGATTTGTGTGAGAAGCAAAAATGAATCTAACCTAAACCCTTCCTGGTCTCTAGGTTCTAGAGACTGAAGCAGGACTGAGTCTGCAAGACTGGATCCAGACACTGGGATTGTAACTCTCCTGAATTCATTCCCAACTGCTATGAATCAATCACTAGTCCCTATCTTTTTGAGCATTCTCTCTGCTAGGGAAGGCAGATGACAAAGGAAGAAACAAATGAGAGCATTTCAGATTATGGTAACCTCTTTGAAGAAAACACAGGAGATTGGCAAGATGATCCAATAGAGGTGGCCGGCACTCACCTGCTCTTCCAAGGACTAGAACCAGAACTGCATTTGAGGTGAATGGCACTGGAATCCAGCAGGGGAGAGAGGGGAGTCCTGTAAGACACTGAGACCCAGGATGGTGGCATAAGGAGTAGAATAAAGCACACAACTAACTGCTTTAGGTTCAATTTCTGGGCCAGGAATACTCCATGTTGCAGGGGAAGTGGTCGATAATAGAGTCCCACTAAGCCCTATTGCTAAGCACCCCATCAATGCTTGTGATGAGAGAGGTCCGCCAGTTATTACAGGCATGGATCCCAGCTAAGGGAGCTACCTGGAGTCTGCACCTAGCTTTGCTGTGGAGAAGGAATTGGCATTTTCTCCCCCTTTCCCTTCCCAGACACTGTACCAAGGTGACATAATGGTGACAGAGTCACAATGCTAGCCCCACCACCGAATTCACCCCAAAACAGAGAGAAGGAGTAAGTTCTAGTGTTCCACAGCACAATGGATTAACCATAGTTCACAATAGCTATTACATATTTTACACTTCAGATAGAGCACTAATCTCCAGAATCTACAAAGGACTTAACAATCTTTACACCAAGAACACTAATAACCCAATCAATAAATGGGCCAAAGAAATGAACACTTTACAGAGGAAGATCTACAGGCAATCAACAGATTCATGAAAAAGTGTTCAACATCACTCGTTATAAGAGAAATGCAAATCAAAACTACCTTAAGATTTCATCTTACCCCAATTAGAATGTCTTTTATTAAGAATACAGGCAACAACAGGTGTTGGCAAGGATATGGGGAAAAGGGTACACTCATACATTCCTGGTGGGATTGCAAGTTGGTGCAGCCACTCTGGAAAGAGTGTAGAGATTCCTTAGAAAACTTGGAATGGATCCACCATTTGACCCAGCTATCCCACTCCTTGGCCTATACACAATGGACTTAAAATCAGATTATTCCAGTGATGCAGCCACATCAATGTTCATAGCTGCTCAATTCACAA
>JAJEJO010003477.1:259601-289640 GCA_020662805.1 Glaucomys volans
CTGGGCACAAATTCCCCGCTGGAGCCGGTAAGCAGCTCCGCTCCCAGCCAGATCTCACCTGGAGCCACAGCACCGTGTCTCCGTGGGAAGGGCTGAGCTTAGGTCCGAGGGCTCAGACAGCTGAAGATGGCTTCTCTCCGCCAGGGAAGCTGTAGCATGGCGCCGCTGGGCACAAATTCCCCGCTGGAGTCGGTAAGCTGCTCGGCTCCCGGCCAGATCTCCTGGATTTATTTTTAAAGATCTGCAGGAAAAGAATGGATTGCTGGTAGGCAAGACTGGGAGCTGCTATCCTCCTCCAAATGAGAGTTGATGGTGTTTCGAACTTGGGGAGAGAACAGTGACAGTAAGTCCACACGGACAGATCCTGGGTACGTTTTGGCAGTCGCTGACAGACTTGCTGATGCGCATATATGAAGAGTGAGGGAAAGGAAAGCACAGAGAACACAGAGTTTTGTTGACTTGAGAAAGAGTAGATCTTCTGATTGTCACCTAAGGATCTCTCCCACAATCACTCTGAAGAGACACATCAGTCGTCCGCCATCCTAATTTGTTTTTTTGGTTCTTCTTTCTCTTCTTCAAATTTTGTTTCTCAGTGTTCTTGATCTGAAAGCCCCTGACTGAACCTACCATACACTCTTAGGAGGACTTAGAACTCCTTTTCTTTCCTTGAGTCTAGTGTGTGTGCCTTCCAGGCTCTAAAGGACCCAATTTTCGACCATTCTGTACACATCCCAGAGTGACCTTGCCAGGATTCAAGTGTAGTACAGATCGCTCCCCTGCTGAACATTGTTTCCTGATTCTCCGTAGCTTCCAGGCTGACATTCAAATCCAAGGCTTTGCCCCCAAGACCCTGTAAGATTTGTGCCCATTCATGCACCACTCCTTTCCTCCCAGTCCCCAAACACTCACATAGGAAAAAGTTTGAGGTCCTAGAGTGCAGGAATTTGTGCTTTAAACATGTTACCTACTTAGCCAGGAAAAGTCCTCCACTTTATATCTCGCTAACTCAGCTCAAGACACATTTTCTCTGGAAAACTTTCTGTGAGCCCTCACTTTAAATTAATGACCCTGTCTGTCCCCATCACAGCATGGGCACAGCATTATTATATCCTTTTTCACTCTCTATGCTATTAGATTTACTTCACTCTTCCCCATTAGACAAAAAATCCATCTTAAAAAGAACTATGTCATTTTAATTAGTTTTGTATTTTTCACACCTCATATTAAGTAGATAATCCATAAATGTTGATGAATTGATTACTTACTAATAAATAGATGAGCCTATTAACAAGCAGGCCATAGTAAATACCATTTATGAAGTTGCCTGTTAATTTTCAAAGCTCTCCTTCATTTTCTTAAGATCCCATATTTAACTTAGAGAAGAGCTGAAATACTTAATAGGCAGATCCTTAAATCTAGCAGCCCAGAACACAAAGATTCATTCCAGAATGCTTCTGTTCGGTATCATTTAAGGACCCAGGAGTCAGGAGTGGGCAGATCAATGAGTCCAAGAACACTGATCTCATTCAAATTCTCAGTCTGGAAAGACAGCTCACCCTATAAGCCACCCTGCCAGAGCCATGAATAACAGCACTTTTTCCATCACCCAGAGAATTCTCAAATTAGGAGACCCCTGGTTTCCTCTTCCTGTTTAAATTAGCATCATATACTATCTACTATTAAATGCCTTCTTTCTCTTCTGGACAATCTTCTTTCCTGTGTAGTAATTCTCTCCTGGTATAAATAATTTCCTTTGTAATATTCTCTCCCTGTATAAATAATTTCCTTTGTCCATCAAGGTACTGATTTTTCTCCTTGCTCCTCAGTTCCATTCTTAGGTAATATCTCCCATCTGACATAGGAGTGTTTTAATGTAAGAAGCTGAATTCTTCAAGGTCTCCTGTCTTCTTAAGTAGAAACAAAAAAGCAAGAGCGGTGGCATTTATAGCACACATCATTGGCGAGTATTTCAAATACGACAAACACTGTACATAGGAGTCGATACTTCAGTGGCCAGATGTCTTGGAAAGCAAGATGAGGTCACTGGGGAATGTGAACATGATCTGCCCTTTTGTTCCTGGGCTCCCAGGGAATTGTTTCCTTGTGTCTCCTCTGTAGGTACCACAGTTCCAGTCTGCCCTGGGGGGTTACAGGTGGAACTACCCTGACCTTCCGGAACTTTGCCATCCTACATTGCGCCAGATGATGTGTGTCCATCTTGATTGATCAAGGACTTTTGACTTGGGCTTTAAATCATTAGCTTGAACTAAAGGAAAATGTATTTTATGATTGCTAAGCTTTCAGGGACTATTACACTTTTCATAAGTCATGCAACAGTTCATGCCATTTTTTGCTTTCCTTCCTTAGTTTGTCCAGCAAACAGACCTGGAAAGTTTCCCTTAATCCTGACAAGAACAGATATCACTTGCAGACATTATCTATGTCACCCTTCCTTTTGGAAAAAAAAAAAATAGACTTCTATTTTGATAATAATAGTATCAAATGTCCATCCTAATGGAATCAGATGTCAGTTTCAGTTAATGCATGACCTCAAGAAGCATTTTGTCTGACTTATATGGAAGCTCATTTTAATATATTGATCTTTTTGATTTTCAAGCAAATGTATGTACTCCAACAAGGATTCATTCATTTTGACTCTAGTCACTGCATCAGTTTTGAAATGGAAACATCTTCTGAATAAGGGATCTTTCTCTCATCTGTAGTTCAGGATTTCTGTCCCTGGAGAGGTGTTCCAAATTCATGCTCAGTGCCTGAAGACATCTACACAGTGAGAAGCAGAGTGAACTTGACAGGGAAGGGCAGTCCCTGGAGATCAGCGCAGTGCCTTCTGTGGCTGCAACACACACCCATACAGCTGTTCTCCAGGGCTGGTGAGCAGTCTCTAGGAAGCAGGGACTTGACCACCTCTCGCAGCCCTCCTGCCCAGCACTGCAGGTCAGACTACCAGTAGGGCCAACCTGAGATGAGCGCCTAGACATGCTCTGTATAATTTAAGACATTACAGGACCAGTTTTCATCTCATTCAATTCAGTAAAGATTAACAAATGATAATTTCAATCATTTCTGTCATGATTTCATAATGTAGATGATTCTTTTTGAGAGGTTCTTCTCTTCTCTAGTTTACAAGCTCCCGAAGCCAAGGATCTGTCTCTCCATGGCCTAGCATGTAGACAGTAGGAGTTCAGGGAGTATTTATCCTCTCAAGTAAGCCTGGCACCAATTTACGTCCTGGGAGACTCGCTACCTCCCTAACATACCCTCTGCCTACTCAGAGCGCCTCCCCCTCTTCTCCAGGTGACCTGGGAACCTCGCTGTTCTTTGTTTGCCCCTGCTCAGGTACCTGCACAGATTTCCTTTTCCCTAGAATTATCTCCTTCCTCTTGTATCCAACCTGTTCAATTGACTTGTGCCTTTCATCTTCCTGGTGAAAGACCAGGACAGAAGTTGGGGGACTTCTGCCTTCAATTCACACTAAGGGGGAGATTTACCAAAGCCTGAGACACTCCCATCCCTGCAGAAACGTACTGCAATCCCATGCATTCCAGCTTCCAGAATCTGTGATGATCCAGACATTGGCCAATCTTGGACAAAAATGTAAAGGGAAAATAATGAAATAACTTACAAATTCCTCAGACCATGCATAGGAGCCTTTGGCATTAAAAAAGAAAAGATGCTTATCAAGTGCCTACTATGTGCCAGGCTGCTCTTAACAGGTTTCTTGTCCTGGGTAGCATTTAAAAACAAAAACTAAAAAATAAATGGAACTGGATTCTTTAGAATTTTTAGCTGCCAAGAATTTGACAGAAAAGTCTATTTAAAGTAAAGTTGGACTGCCACTGCTGACAAGTGCCCTAAGGCAAGAGTTGCTTTTAGGGTGATTTCATTCAGACAGCAGGCTTGGGCAATGGAGGGGGCTCTGCTCCTCTCCAGCCCAGCAGCCCACATGCTGTGGTGACGCCCAGCCTCTGTGGGCTCCGGAACCTCAGAGCTATCAACTGAATGCAAAGCACCAAGGGTTTCTGAGGACACAGAAATGCAGACTGCTGCTAGCACAGCCGAGCTGAGGGTGCTCACAGTGGTTCCTACAAAGCACTGCCCTCCTCCTTCTTTGAATTTCAGCAAACTTTTTCTCCCAACCCAAAGTACAACTGCTCCACTTCAAAGGGCTTTGGTGAGCAGCCATGCAGAGGGATCCCACACACATCCGTAAATGGGTGAGTTCAGGGAGAGGGTGAGAGATTCCTTCCTCAAACAGATCTGCAGGTAATGCCAAAACACTATCATCAATGAGGATTTGTTGTACTCTGGAAAAAAATGCAGGCAGTGGATTTTAAGTGCTCTTGACCCCAAACTGATAGCTATTGAGATAATGCTATTGTTGATTACCTAGATTTAAATATTCCACAATGTATATAGACTTCAAAATGTCTATATGATAGACACATGATAAATGCATACAATTTTATGTCAAATATAAAAAATGAAAAAGTAGAAAATGAACATATAATACTCCTTTGCCTGCTTCCACCTTTTCCTGCCCTCCCCCATGGTCAGAGAAAGGGTCCAAATTCATCCATAATAAGAGGATTAGCCACAGCCAATTTGTTATGAGGAATGACTCAGGGGCTTGTTTTGTTCAATTCTCATTTGAGAAATGGGGCTGCTCATATGCTGGTCTGCTCAGTAGGGACCTCTCCTATGGGCAGCAAAACTCTCAAGTGATACTTGGACATCTGCATCTTCACTTGACCTAGTGGGGACAGCACACCAGAGCGATGGCTCCAATGTAGAATCTGTTTCTGGAAGCTCCTCCACAAACAGCGGCAGAAAGTGACCAGACACACCTCAACAATCCCTGGGCATCCGCAGGAGAAAAATAACCCTGGACAGAAACCAGGGTGGAATTTCACATCCAGATTGTTGTTGCTGAACGCTTCTTGCCCGTGAGAGAAGCAAGGCCCACCAAGACCCTGCACTCAGGCGTTGTGGACACAAACCGTGAGGATTAAACTGCTGACTGTGTTTAAAGGAAAGTGTAACAGAGAAGAATCAATAGAAAAGCTACAAGAATTCCAAAGAGTCAAAGTGTAGGGAGCACCAGTCAAACAAGAGTGACCGGAGCTCTGGCCGGGAGTGTGTCACTAAATACTTAGCAGAGTTTATTTCTTTCCTGAAAATTTTTTGTATGTTATTCTCAAATAAGTCTTTTTTTTTTTTAATCAATAACGTCCTTTCTAAATAGACCAAACTTCTTGTTTTTATGATCAAACAAATTATTAATCACAATTCAGCTAGGCAGACCAGCAGTTTTGAAAATTCTTCCAAAAAAGAGTCAAAGAGTAAATATTTTTAGGCTCTGTGGACCATACTGTCTCTATCTCAAATATTCACCTCTGATGTCACTGCACAAAAATAGCCATAGACACAGTTAGATGAAAGGCGTGGCTGTGTTCCTATAAAATTTTATTTTCACAAACAGGTAATGGGATTGATTTGTCCTGTGGTTTTTTAGAGCTATAAAAGATGAAAAAGAGAAGAAGTACTTTATACATGTAAATTTTCTCAACATTTGGGTCTGTCAAACATTCTCACCCTTTTCTGGAAAAGAGCAAACATTTTCTAGCTTCTTAAAGTGCAGAGATTTTAAATCCCCTCACTCAATACTCTACAGGCCATTTTCTTTGAGCTCCATTTAGCAAGCCACATGAAAGTTTGGAGAGAGCCATATCCGCATCATTGAGAAGCTGGGTATGGCTGTCCTGTGTACACTACGGAGGATGAGAGGAGAGTCCATGAGAGACACAAGATGAAATCAGAATTGTCCTTGCTGCCATCACTCCCAGGATCTCACTTGGAGGATTTTTGTTTCTTATCCCCAAAACTCTGGACTTTGTATATTTAGGTGCTAGTTTGCTAGTGGGACAATGCTTATACTAAGAGGACCCAGTGAGGGTTCAATTAAACCCTCAGTGTACCTGTCACCCAGTCATGTTGTGCTCCTCAAACCAAGGGAAAGTCATGGTTTCAGAAGTCCCAGGCCATTGTTCCGGGCCCAAGGTGAGGCAGCACCTCATGGTGGAAGGGTGTGATGGAGGAGCAAGGCTCAGTTAATTACTAACCAGGAAGCACAGAGAGAAGGAAAAAGGGACCACAGGGAAGATCTACCCTTCCAGGGCACACCCCCTGTTACCCACCTCCTCCAGTCAGGCCCCACATGCTCACAATTACCATCCAGTTCATTCAAATTAGGATGAACTGATTAGGTTACAACTCTCACAATCCAATCATTTCACCCCTAAACATTCCTATATTAAGAGCTCTTGGGGGACACCTCATCCAAACCATAACAGTGACCTTATTCTATAAAGAAAGTGGAGCTGATTAGCACAAGAAGTAGACTAAGATATGATGTGATGTGCCACCAAGGTTCCCCTTCAGAACCAGCACTCCTGTTGTCAACTGCAGTAAGCCTTAAGAGCTAATGGCTCACTGATGAGACCCATCTCAGGAACTGCTGTCCACCAGAGGGAGTGGCCTCACTTAAGATTATATCCCTTCTCTGGCAGCAGTCACAGCTCATGACTGTTGTTGCAGGGCACCATAGGCTTGGCCCCTTGCCTCAGCTGAGGACAGCTCTTAATGGCTGTCCCAACTCTGGAGTTTTCCATGGGATCATGGGAATCACTTACTGTGACCACATTGCAGCTCAACTTGTCCCTCTGCCCCTCCTGCTCCTAATAACCCCCTGAGTGAGAGCACTCACCAAAAACCTTCTTGGACAAACATTTCCAGCTCAAAGATCACTCTCTGGGGAACCCATTATAAATCAACAAGTACACATGAAGATTCATTTGGCACTCTTTCTACGCGTGATGAGGGGATAATTACAATTTTTTTTTTTTTTTTTGTGGTACTGGGGATTGAACCCAGGGCCTTGTGCTTGTGAGGCAAGCACTCTACCAACTGAGCTATATCCCCAGCCCTAATAACAATTTCTATCCCACAGGAACATTAAAAAGAGTAAGCAAGGTAACTTAGTGAAAGAACTGCACAGACTATAAAGAACAACGTAAGTTTATAGTCGTAAGGTACTGTAGTCATCGTCCTCACTTTCATTGTTTTCATGATATTTCTGTCTTGGGACATAGTCACCAAAGATGGGTTAAGTGTCTTTCCATGCCTGTATGCAACAAAGGGAACACACTATAGCCAATATTCAGAAAATGTGCTTTAAAGAGACAAACATTTGTCTCTTTAAACTCTAAAAGACGCTAGTGATTATAGACGATGACATAATGTTCATCTACTAAACATCTTATGTTAGAATTTATGAGTCAATTTAAATTAACTTAGCCATACATCTTAGTCATAGATCACTTCTGTATGGAAAATATATGTGAAAAAATTTGATGAATGTATCTCTAAAACTTGTCCACAGAGAGCCTGCCTCTCCTGAAGCACTTCAGACTCCAAGCATGGATGCCCCGTTCCTCTGCACCATCTCCTTCCGTGCCAAGCCAGCGTATAGGCAGTGCGGCACTTCATAGGAGAACCCACAGGGAACCAGGGCCACAGGGGCTGGCCTCACACTTCTGCTGCAGGCCCAGTCCACTTCTAACTCCAGATGCAGGATGATCATGATTGCCCCTGGGACCTTCTTCTTGATCCTTGACACACCTTCTGTAAGTTGTCCTGCTACTCTTGAGCTGTATGCCCAACAGGCATGACTGCTAGCTGGCTGGAGCAATTATAAGACTCCATCATTTTTCATTTCTCATCAATTCAATGGAACAACTTCTTTAAAGCTCTGTTTCCTGATAAAATAACTGTACCCAACTCACATGAATGCTGTTGGGTCTAAATAAGATAATCCATTGGGAGTAATTAGCTTAGCAGTGTCTAACACATAGTAAGCATTTAACAAGTAATATTTACTCTTACTTTTGTTATGATTCTAGCCTTGACTGAAAGATTTATTTTCATAAATACCATATATTGCTGAACTGAGGATGAAGAGCTGAAAAATGATCACCCGATGACTGATTTGATTCCTTACCAATATTTTTTTTTAATGGTGGTTCCAGGCCTATCTTTTTTTTATTGTCTCTTTTATTATATATGAATGACAGTAGAATCCATTTTGATATAATTATACAGCAGGGAATACATGTTTTTCTCACAATGTAAATTCACACAATTTATATAATCTTACATATACAAAGGGTAATACTGTCGGTCTCAGTCTACTATCTTTCCTTCCCCCATCCCCACCCATCCCATTTTCCTCCACACTATCCAAAGTTCCTCCTTTCTTCTCTTGTCTCCCCACCCTGTTATGTATCACCATCCACTTATCAGAGAAAACATTCAGCTTTTGGTTTTTTGGGCTTGGCTTATTTCACTCAGCATGATATTCTCCAACTCCACTCATTTACCAGCAAATGCCATAATTTTATTCTTCTTTATGGATAAGTAATATTCCATTGTGTATATATACCACAGTTTCTTTATCCATGCATCAATTGAAGGGTACCTAGGTTGGTTCCACAATCTAGCTATTGTGAATTAAGCAGCTATGAACACTGATGTGGCTACATCACCGTAGTATGCTGATTTTAAGTCCTTTCAGTATAAACTGAGGAGTGAGATAGCTGGGTCAAATGGTGGGTCCATTCCAAGTTTCTGAGGAATCTCCATACTGCTTTCCAGAGTTGCTGCACCAATTTGCAACTCCACCAGCAATGTATGAGTGTGCCTTTTTCCCCACATCCATGCCAATACTTATTATTGCTTGTGTTCCTGATAATAGCCATTCTAATTGGAGTTAGATGAAATCTTAGGGTGGTTTTAATTTGCATTACTCTAATTACTAGAGATGATGAGCACTTTGTCATATATTTGTTGATCACCTGTATATCATCTTCTATGAAGTGTGATTCCTTACCAATTTGAACAGGAAATATGCTATGTGTTCTTGGAGACTTCTTTCTCTTATTTGGTTCTATTTATCTGATATAAGTCTCCTCTCCTACCAGGCTTAAAATTCTTACCATTATACTTTCTCTGGGAAAACAATGAAAACAAAGGGACAGAGTCACAAAAGCTAATACAATAATTATAATAATGTACATTTTCCATAGGATATAGAAGTGACCATCAAAGTTCTCTGATTAGCTAATATGAGTTTATTGATGAGATTATACTTTCATGGCTCTCAGACAGATTGACTACATATTGAATAAAATTCAAAAAAGAATATATTTTTACTTTTCTGAGGTTGGAATTCAAATTTCTGTACTATTTACTTAAGATTCTTATATCAAAAACACATTCTGAAGGAGCTCCTATAATAAGATCCCATAATTTTGTAATTTATAAACAAGGGAATTAATTCTCACAGTTCTGAAGGATGAAAAGTACAAGATCAAGACACCAGCAATCTGAGTGGCAGGAGAGGGTCCACGTCCTGATTCATAGATGGCACTTTCTCACTGCATACCCTGGGGCCTCTTTCAAAAGGGCACTAATGTCATTCATGAGGGGCCCATCCTCAGGACCTACTCACTTCCCAAAAGCCCTCCCTCCTATATCAGAACATTAGTTATTCAGTGTCAACACCCACACAAATTTGGAGGGACACGTACATTCAGACCACAGCAGTTACCAAATTTACCTGGAATCCAAGAAAGAGGAGAAAAATCCCTTCACAATTGCTGTTCTGTTCTATGGCTGCCTCCATGACCCCTGATTTTCACATTAGTGTGGAAAACCAGAAAATGGCAGGTTTCTTATCTTTAATTATCATATTAGTCGGAAACTTCTTTGCTTCCCAGATGCTTCCTATCCTTTCAAAAATTGCCAATATTTCAGCAATCATTTTCAACTACTACAGAGAATTCTACTTTGGAAATTCTAAGACACATGCTTAAAGTGAGAGAATATTATTTTTCTTTCAGACCTAGAACAATGTAGACCAAGATCTAAATCCACAAATAGGTTTTGTAGGTGACCACATGTAAAACACGGGATAGAATATCAGATTCATTTGCCATGTATAGGATTTCATTTATCAACCAATTCTAGAAGAAGGCTACATGTTATCATGATACATATGTGATTACAAAATAATGAGAGCTTCCACAAAACATGTTCAAAAAAAGGATATATCTATGCCAATATAAATATATACAAATAAGCTAGCATGCAAATCCCATATTTATTACCAAAATCTGCATGAGAAATGTATTGTGTTGTTTCCCTAATCCTGTCACTTAGAAAAAGTATCATCCAATTTTTTACCTATCCAAGAACTATCTAGTCTCTTCTCATTGCCACATTATAATGCTTGTAAATAAACATTTATTCAATTTCTGTACATAACTACAAAAAAATAAAGATTCAAATGTAAAAATGATGGAATGAGACAGCCATCATTACCCTATATACATGTATGATTAACAATAATGATATGCACAACATATGGTTGTACATCATGCACAACCATAGAAATGAAAATTTGTACCCCCATATGTGTACAATGAATCAAAATGAAGTCTGTAAAAATAAAAATATGAAAAAAGATTCAAATGTGTCAGAAATTGTTTGATTAACTCTGGAGATTTACTGAATTAGTAATATTACAGACTCAGAAGTCCCAATCAGTCCCCTACTGTTACTGAAATTAACCTCAGAAGTCAATGAGACTGACCACATGACGTTTGTAATAAGCTGCAAGAATTTCTTTGCCTGCAATAATTTCACCTAGAAGTTAAGGACCTAACTTATGGATCCAACTGGAAATCAAAGAACAAGTTCTACACATAGCCTATTCAAAAAATTGGCCACAACCGTGATGGAACGGCTGAAATTGATCTGTAGGCTTGCCTTTAAATATCCAGAAAGGAAAAATGAACCTTGAATGATAGCTAGTCTGGAAGAAAAAATGTGAACTGTAATAGTGTTCATAGAGAAAGCCCATCAGCTCAGAGAGTGACAGAGGGAACTCTGAATCCCCAAATGAAGTTGAGAATACAACCCTGGCCTGAGAGGAAAGGTCATCTGAGAGGGGGAAGCAGATGCTGCTTCTGAATCCACATGGGAATTAAACTGTAGCTGGAAAAGGGAGACACTCAAGCAACATTTTGCCAGAATTTGAAATTACTTTCATTAAATAGTACCCATTTCTCTCACTGGGCCTGACTTAATGCAAGGCTGATTCATTCATTGAGACTCTGGGGAAAGAAACTTAGATGTAAGTGAAGTCATTAAGAGACAGCTATGAGGAAAAGGGGCTGTCTTTTCATGAATTTCTAAAAATTAAACAAAAATTACAATAACTGAAGATTTTAAACCATTTTCGTGGATTTCTTAGTGTATAAAGGATATTAGGCCGTTCCTGTGAGTTATTTCTCTAAAGCATATTCCTTATGTAATATCAATTTTAATCATTTCAAGTGCTTCTTTTTGAGACAAACGTCACTATTTTCCCCAGCAACACTTTTAAAGAGAAGTATCTCACGATGCCATCACCCCAAAGTAAAGCTGTCTCATGATCCAGTTTGCACTGCCCCCAGGACCTGTGTGAGAAGCTAGTGACAGGGCTTGCTTTCTCTTAGGACCCCCTGATGGCTGCTCCCCATGTTAGTGCAACAGGGCTGCAGTGACTGGTGGGGTTCCATATCCCCAGGTGAGGGGATGGCTCACAATTTTGGTGGTTCCACCCTTTGACACCCACTGCTTTGCATGCCTGCCTTATAGATGAAAAAGAGCTCAGGTGTGAGGGCTTCAGCTGGATTTATTTTTTAAAAACGCAGGAGGAGAGCTCCATGATGAACATTTTGGACTAAAAGCTCTAAGCAGAAGACCAGAAGAGAGGCTTGAGAGGTTTAAGGTTTTGGACGGAGTAGTATATATTCTTTATCCAGGAGCATAGCAGATGCTGCAAAATCCAAACAAAAGGAGTGAAAGTCATCCTGCCCTGTAGAGCTTAGAGCAGCTTTTGAAGCATCATTGGTAGAAACAAAATAAAACACCTCTGAGAAAACACATGCTAAAGAAAAGAGCTAACAAGGCCCAAGGGCTCCCAAGACCTAGCAGAAAGCAAATGAGGGAGGAGGGCTGGCCATGGTACAATTGGGAAAGGTGGAGTCAGATGACAATGGAGAGCCTGTGCTCACTCCATGGACAGGCACACCTCTGCTCAGCCCAGCCAAGGGTTCCTAACTACAGTGTCAGAAAATTGCTGTGGTTTAAATATATGTCCCCTGAAGTTGTATTAGAAACTTACTCCCTAATACAACAGTGTTGGGAGGAGTGTTTAGTTCTCAGGGCTCCACTCTCATGACTGGATTAATGCCAATCATAAAAGGGCTTGACACTGACAGTTCAGACTCTTGATCGCTCCTTCTCTCCTGCCTGGCCACCTTCAGGCTTCTAGTTTCCATCTCCTACCATGGAATGATGTAGTTTTAAGGCTGTTGGGGTGAGGGCTCAGACCCAGGAAACAGATTCAGGATCCCGGCAACAACGGAAGACCAGGCAAGACACAATTAGGACAGCAGACATGCTTTATTCAGAGGTGGCAACAGCCTCTGACCCTGGCTTCAGCTTTAGTCCCTGGCCAGTTCCATTTTGCCTCAGTCATTTCCACTCAGCCCCCATCAGTTTCATTTAGCCACCTTTATTTGTGGTCCAAAGAAGGCCCACTGCCAACAGGTTCCATAAGGAGGCACATGCTCACAAGTTAATGTTTATGACTTTGAGTATATATGCTGAATCAGAGTGCTCCTGGCCTTCACTAACCAAAACGAGGTTATGGCCTTGGTCACACACTAAATTCATACCATAGCCCACTGGAAGCCTCAGTGAGTGAGCCAAACTATAGCCATTTGGGGCTTGCCCCAACAAAGGCCCTCAGCAGATGTGGGCCCCTGGTCCTGGATTTTAGCCTCCAGAACTGTAAGGAATTAATCTTATTAATAACCTTATCTCACTCTGTTACAACAGCATACATCAGACTAAAACAGAAACATCCAAGAGTATTCTTTTCCCAGAAATTCCAGAGATGTAGATGGATGTATGTAGAAGAGAGAGCGCAAGGTGGTTCTAGGAAAGATTTGAACTTCAGGGAAAGAACTAATTATGATAAACTTTGTCCAGTAACTGAAAAGTTAGAAGAATGAGGACCCTGAAATTTTGATTTATCTCTAGACTACCTCAGAGTCCTAGAGCATGACAAGGGGCTACAGATGGATAAATAGAACTTAGCTGCACTGAGCTATGAGGCACAAGGCATCAGGCTTTAGCACAATGAGACATGGAGCATGCATGTGTGTGTGCATTTGTGTGTGGCTGGGTGTGTTGAAAATGAATTCCAATAATATTCCATTGCTGTACAGGCCAAATTTTAAAAAATGTCTGGGTCTGGGGTCTGATATTGTCTATCAGTCACTAGTTCATAAGCGCAAGACTAACATTCTTTCAAACTCCCTAAAACTAACTAACTAGTTAACTACACAAACACATACACATACAAAATAAAAATGAAAGAAGGAAATTTAAAAATGAAAAAATACAAATGATTGGTATTATAGTTAGGTACATTACGTTACCCTAAGTCCACAGAGACATGGTGGTAATTATCAATGTAAAGCTTGCCAGCTGCAATCAGATATGCCTAGGGGAGGGAAGGAGGTTTCTAGAGGCCAGCTGTAGATGTGGTGCACAAAATTCTGTCCAGACTCATTGGGCAGAACTCAGTCCCATGGCCACAGCTGAATGCAAGGGAAACTGGAAAGTGCTGGTGGTAGAATCTCCAAAAGGATAAAGGAAATGGTTTTGGAGGGAAAAACAGTACAGCGCTCTCTGCCACCATTAGGAATTAAAATTGAGTCATTTAATGAGAGCAAATTAACCTTCTCTCACTTTCACCCCCATTTGTTGCTGTGAGCTTCACTCACAGTCTAACCCATTTCTTTCTGGGAGCCTCCAAATTATGGACTTTTCTTGGACTTGTTCTTTCGGCTACCACTTGCCTATTTCACATCCCTTCAGTATGGTTTTGAGGTTCCCAACAGAACCTGGAAGGGGTACCTGCCCACTGGGAGTGCCAGGGAACTGTTTCCCCATCCTTCATTGTGCCGAAGGCCGATGCCATTTGCCTCATGACTCAAGGCAATTGAATTTTGCTATTTTTAATCTGTAGACACTCTGCCATGCTCTAGGACTCTGAGGTAGCCCAGAGATAAGTCTGAATTTCAGGGTCCTCATCCTTCTAACTTTTCAGTTACTGGACAAAGCTTACCATGATTAGTTCTCTCTCCCTGAAGTTCAAGTTTTTCCTAGGAGCACCTTGCACTCTATGCAAAAAGTATTTTACTAGAAAACCCCTTCTACCCACCGGCCCTCAGGAAGACCCATATTTACATTCAATGGATTCGATTTTGTCAAATTGTCATCCTTCTTATATATAAATAAAAAATTTCTGCACAACCATCAGTGAAAATATAAGAATTGTTTCCATGCTTTGGACTCATTTTTCATCAAGAAAAAGATTTTTTAAACAATTTAACTTGTCTTTCATATCTCTAGACTCTCCACAGAACATAACAATTTAAGGTGTATTTTCTACTAAAAATTATTTGATGACCTAAAGAACTAGTTAGAGCCATGCTCCACCCAGGATGTACATATCAAATGTTCCAATTCAAGGTGAGGAAGTTGTTCCCCCAAGTAGATATTCTCTAATATTTCATTCATAATAGAAGAGGGCTATTTATGCTCTCACTAGCACTTTAGAAAGGGTAAAAAAATGTGCACATGTAAACATGAGGAACAAGGAATCTTAGTGAACACATAACCCTACTTTTCTATAATCACCTCATTTTGTCAACTGACAAAACACCAAGAAAAATAAATAACCCAATCAATAAATGGGCAAAGAAATTAAATAGACCCTTCTCAAAAGAAGAAATACAAATGGTCAACAAATATATAAAAACATGTCCAACATCTCTAGCAATTAGAAAAACGCAAAGAAAGTTAGAACAACACTGAGATTTCATCTCCAATCAGAATGGTAATAATCAAGAATATAAGTGACAATAAATGTTGGTGAGGATGTGGGGGAAAGATACACTCATACATCGCTGGTAGGACTACAAATTAGTGTAACCACTCTGGCAAGCTATATAGAGATTTCTCAAGAAACTAGGAATGGAACTACTAGTTATCCTACTCCTTAGTATATATCCAAAGGAGTTACAATCAGCCTACTACAGTGATGTAGCCACATCAATTTTTATAGCAGCACAACTCACAATAGCTAAGCTATAAGATCAGCCTAGATGCCCATCAACACATGAATGGATAAAGAAATTATCATACATATACATAGTGGAATATTCCTCACCCATTAAGAAGAATGATTTTATGATATTTGCTAGTTAATGAATGAATCTGGAGACTGTCATGTTAAATGAAATAAGCCGATCCCCCCAAAACAAAGGTCAAATGTTTTCTCCATACATGGATTCTAACTCACAATAAGCGGGCAGGAGGGGAAAAATAAAAGTTCAGTGGATTAAACAATGGGAATGGGAAATGAAGGGAAGGGAGGGGGATAGGAATAGGAAAAAATGACGGAAAGAATCTTACTTTCTATGTACATTTATGAATACACCAGAGTGAAGCTCAACATCATGTACATTCATAAGACTGGGATCCTAATTAAAATAAGATATATTCCATGCTTGTATAAATATATCAAAATAGATTCTAATGTTATGTATAACTAAAAAGAACAAATAAAAACATAGAAGTGGACTAAATAATCACATAGGTAGCAAATGAAAGGACTCATTCAGAATACACTTCCTCCCCACACCACTCTGCTTTTCCAAATTTGCATGAAAAGAGAAATCTAAGTCGAAGCATTTATCCCCTTGCTTTCTTTGTTCTACCTTCCCAGCAATCAATTCTTTACCTCTTCAACTCATTAGTTTTACCTCTATAAGATCCATCCTCTTCACTTTCCCCTTCCCATGACAGCTCCAGTAGGTATTTCCCAAAATTTCAATTTGGAAAACCAGAGAACATGAACAGAAGTGTAGTATCAGCCTTGACGTCACATATGGTCTGTGCATTGCACCTGTCCTATTAACTGAGTCATCAGTTTTGTGACACAAGAAGCACAAAGGTGCTGCTTTTTCCCACTTCCTTTCAGTACTACAAATATTTATTACTCACTTAATAGAGGCCATCTGTTGTGCAAGCACCAAATTGCATATATTTATCAACTCAAAATACACCCTGGTGGTTCCAATATCTCCTTGCCTACATAACGCCTTTATCATGCACAAGACATGTTCTGAGAGAACTAGGCAGGAGACAGGAATTTCACTTAGAAACCGTGTGCAAGACATGAAACGGATATCAGATTTAAGGTAAAATGCAAGACTTAATCTCAGTAATTTATAATGACATAATTATCTAAATTTTGACTTTTGAAGATTAAGTCTGTTAGGCTCTGACAATTCTTCATGCAGTCTCTTTGATGGTGATGTTTTAAAGCTTTTTGAGATTACTAAGGTGTCTATCCCCCAAACCACAGCTTTTGATGATATCAACTTTGCCTATCCTAAGCCACATTAATAGGCAGGTGGCACCTTATGGTCTCCCAGCAAGCTGTCAGCTCCTCTGTTCCTGGGCTCAGACTTATCACCTCCTTGACCTGAGGCTGATCTTTCTCTGCATCTGGAAGCCTTCACATTAGAAGCCTTGGGCAATTCATCCTACACCATTTGTTGTACATTGTGACCTTTGGTTCTACTCACACATGGCGATAACAACTATTTTCCAGAGTTGATAGGAGGGGAGGTGGAGTAGATGCTGTGAAGGACAGGTATCTGGCACCTCAGAACTGAGACACTCTTTACATCTCCAGCAGCTGAAAGTGGTGGCCTGAGGATTCATCCTTCTCCAGAAATTGTTCTCAAGAAAGAATACTGCCTAACCCCAAATTATACCTCCTCCCTTCAGTCAGGATGAATGACATTTCAGCATGCCCTGGCCTCAATCTGGGATGATGCAGAAGGGCTATCTCAGCTCCAGAGCTCCGCTGAAGCAACCACACTGCTGCCCAACGTCTGCCTCTGCCCAGGCCTGCATCCATTAACCTCACAGGGGTCGTTTCCAAGAGCTCTCCCAGTAAAACATCTGCAAGCAAATCTCAGTCTGTTTCCAGGGAACTTGACCTAAGACGAAAGGAGTTTAGAGGAGGATTTATCATGATTGTAACAATACCTTGACAGCATATTGATTCCTGTTCATTCATTAAATGTAAACAAATGTGCATGCCTGTATTTGTACAATATAATTGATCTCTTTCTATATTCCAATACTGCCCGAAATGCTTTCCATATAGTAATATTTAAAACAACTTTATGAACTAGTGCTCTTCTATCCCTACTTCAAGATAAGGAAACAACTGAATATGACTTCATTGCCCGTATAACAAAGCAATGACTGACAGGGCCAGGATTTAAATCCAAGCCAAAAGCAAACATGTAAGAACATCAAGGGGCAAAGCTAAGAGCTGTAAGAGTGTGTTGCCCTGTTTGAACCATAGCATGGCTCCTGGGTGACGTAGTGCTCTGTGTCTCCCTCATGTCTGCCTTGTCCACTGCCTTCCCAAAGGAGTCCCAAACGGACAGGCTGCTTTTTATTAGCGTAAAATTGTGCATTTGTTTCTAGAGCCAGTAACATGAATCTTATTCCCACTGCTAACAACTGGTTTAAGAATTGTTATGTTGTGCACTGCTAGCTTCTGGGACTTGAACAAGGTCCCTGGAGACTTCTAGGAAGGCAGCCACTGATGATAAAAAGACACAGATGATGAGAAGGCCTTCTTTTCTTTTTAACTGGATGTTGTCTTGTGATATGGAAACTGGAACAGCAGAGCCATCAGTGACCTTAGGATGGTACCTTCCACACAGAGCCCATAGGCTAATGAGGATGGAGAAGAAGGGGGCAGATTTGACATCTCTGACACCTCGTCTAGATTCAGCTTGACCGGTTACAGATATGTCATATGTTCACATTTCATCTTACACAAAATGATGAAGTTATGTGTTGTTCTGGTCACTGATTCTTTTGGGAGCTTGTTACTTACAGCTAATAACATCCTAACTGCACAGAGCCAATGAAATGAAAAGGAAAACAAGGACATTTAAGGATTAATAAAATGAACAAATATCAAAAAATATGATAAATATATGACAAGAAATGAGTTGACAATTAAAACTAACAGAAAATAAATAGAATTAAAATAAATTTTAAGAGAATAGAAAAAGGTCAAATGTAGTAGAATGAAGAATAAAGAGCAAGATGAATTTTGCAAATCCTTATGGAACAGTGAAAGTGTCCACTCACTAAATCAAATTGCACAAGAGTATAAAGTAATTTATTTCCAAGAATTTTCAATCATTCACATATTTTTATACTACCAATGATCCCTCAAGAACTGTTCGGCTTAAATTTAATGACTATGTTTTGTGTGACAATAGTTTTACATTCATTATCTCCTGTAGCATTATTAGCTCCATATTTCAAACATGATAATTACGGCTTAGAGAGGCTGCAGTTGCATAGTCGTGACTGCAGTAATAATAGAAACACAGCTTGAATCACTTATGGAGACAGAAGTGGATTTATTTTCATTAGGTTCCCATATCCAAAAATAAGAAATTGTCATGCAAAAACCTACGAATAGGAACCAACACCACACAATGCAGTTGTGAAATAGAGATCACCAGGTCAAACCTTACAGGTGGAGGAGTAGTACAGAGGGAGGAGTCATCCCGAATCTCAGTATCCCATAGGTCAAGCAGGATAGAGATGATCTGCATGTACCCAAAAGAAAATTTCAAGTGAACATTGTGTTCCTCCAAAATTCATATGTTGAAACCCTAATCCCGATGTGATGATACTAGGGGGTGGGACTTTGGAAGATGATAAGGTTAGGGAAGAGCCCTTGTGAATGGGGTTAGTAGCCTTCTAAGAAGAGGCCAGAAGGCTAGCAAGCTTTGTGCATGTGAGTATACAGTAAGAAGTCAGGAGTGTGCAAACCAGAAGAGGACCCTCCCCAGCACCCAACAGTGCCAGCAACCTGATGGCAGGGTTCCAGCCTCCAGGACTATGAGAAACAAATCTCCAACATTAACAAGCCACCCAGGCCATGGTACTCTGTTATTAGCAGCCCAAACTGAGTAAGACTCAAACCCTCCCATCATGTTCTACTTACTTACAGAGCCAGCAGTCAGGGAATATCTACATGTCTCTGCAATAATGGAAGATTCAGGCCACTAAAATGGCCTTGTTTGAAAGGGAGTCTCCTGAGCCCAGTGGCTGATATGGTCACCTCTTCTGTTGTGCTGAGACCTACTGAGTTCACTTTCAACCGTGCCACCAATAGCCATCTAGGTGGACTTCAGGAATGAACTAGAACCAAGTCTAGAAAGAACCAGATCTTTCTACTACTCTCTCTCTCTGGACCTAGTTCACAATGAATTTATTTCTTCTCCATATCCATCCACACAATGAAAATCATGGCTACCTACAACTCCTGAGTTTACATGTTATGGTCCAGCTACCTAGTGAAAGACTGAAACTACTACAAATATCTAAAAAAAAAAAAAAAACTTTGGCCCCCAGAATAGCATCTATTAATCCCATACACTGTGATCAAGGAACTGAATCATTGCAAGTGTGTATGGGGTAACCACTACACCCCAAAGGTGAGTGCTAGGAAAGAATCCAGTACATTTCCACAACAGAAAGACTGAGCAATTTGCCAGTGGAAGTTAGTGTTGGAATCAGGCTTGAATTTCAATCTGGTAACTCAAAACTCCATGATCTTCACCAATACATTATAGTAATGAACAAATGGAACTTGAGAACACAAGAGAGCAGTAATTAATTTGTTTCCACTGAACAATTCATAACCACTTCCAGAGCTTTTTGAATCCTCAGAAATGCCTGTCTCCTTAATTTTTTTGTGAAAATGTTCTTTATGACTGCTATAAAAACTATTCTGGAAGAAGAGCAAAAAAGAAAATTTCCTTTCAAATGTCTGTTTAGAATATAAATTTGAAAATATCCAAAAAACTGCAATAGTAGGATGTTAAATAAATAGCAGTATATCCATATAATAGAGTGCTCTATGGTCATTAAAATTATTACTTCAAAACATTCTAATAACATGGAAATGTCCATAATATATAAAGAAATGGAATATAGAATCTATGTTATCAACCCAGTTTTCTAAAATAATCATGCAATACATATTCATGGAAAACTTTAGGAGGATAGCTTGGATCATGGGATTATAGATTAATATTTTCATTTCCTTTTTTATTGTCTAAATAATATAAAGCACATACTGATTCTATATTTTAGAAAAGTCTTTTAGACAGTGTTTATGATAGAGGTTATTCCAAAAATTTAATTGCAGATTTTAATTTTCTAGACTTGATTTTAATATATTTTATACATCTTTATGTGTCTAATTTTTTTAAGCAAAAGACCATTAAAGGTGGCAGAATAATACAAGAACTTCAAACAAGATGAGAAATTAGATAATAAACATAGAATCAGATTTCTGAGGTCTGAACTTAGCTTTTTCTTCCATTCTTTTCAATGCTTTCTCTTGTGGATTAAAGACAAGTTATGTTATCTCCCAAGAACAGGGAACTAATAGAAGCTGTTGGTGGGATTGCAAATTAGTACAACTGCTGTAGAAATCAGAATGGAGGTTCTTCAAAAGACTAGGCATGGAACCACCATATGACCCAGCTATACCACACCTCAGTATTTATCCTGAAGAACTGAAGTCATCATACTACAGTGATACATGTGTACCTCTGTTTAGAGCAGCACAATTCATAATAGGCAAACTATGAAACCAGTCTAAGGGCCCATCAACAGATGAATAGATGAAGAATATATAGATATATACGTCACATACTCATACACACAATGGAGTTCTATTCAGCCAGAAAGAAAAATGAAATACGTCATTTACAAAAAAAAGGATGAAGTCCATTATATTAAGTGAAATAAGCTGAAGTCAGAAGGTCAAGGGTCTATATGTTTTCTTTCAGTTGTCAAAGCTATAGAGGAAAAGAAAAGAAATGTGGGGGTGGATCTCATGAAAAGCCAAGGGAGATCAGTGGAATGGAGGAAGGGAATCGCAGGGTAGAAGAAGGGTGGGAGGGAAGAAATGCTGGGAGGGATACTGGCCAGATAGTATTGTTATATTGTGTGCATACACTAATATATAACAAGAGATTCCACCATTATGTGCAAGTGTAATGCACCAATAAAAAAGAAAGAAAAGGAATCAGAATGTCAAATAAGAGACTTTGTAAGAAATTGAAGGATACAAAAAAATGAATGAAAATAAATAATTTTTAAAAGCCCTTCTACAGCTAAAGTACATAGATTTAACAAAATAATACTCCAGAATTCTGAAAAACCTACACAGCTAGAAGTCAAGGACCAGGGCATTAGTTGATGAAACACTGTTTTTACCTTCTGTTAGCATTCAGAAGTGCTCGACATTGCTCTGTATTACTGCTGTCTGCATCTTCGTCTCTTTCCAAGATGGTGACCTCCTTAAGGGAAGATCTGTTCCTTTCACCTCTGTAGCCCTAACATCCAGCACACTGCTGGAAGCACCCAAAAGGTGGAATGCAGCTAGCTCCAGGTGCCTCCAGAGAGCCACTTTCTAGGCAGCATCCCCACATGGTGGCCAGACTTTCTCACCCCCACGCCTCTTGGCCCTATCCAAGCACACCGACATGCCCATATGAGCACACACGCGTGCACACACACACACACACAACTGTACTCCAGAGGCCAGAATTCCCCTCCTCAGACCCAGCCCTTTGGAATCAGATTCTCTCCTGTGTCCATTTGACCCCTATGATCTGTACAGTGCATCATTTTCAGGATCCAGAATTAAAACAGTAAAAACTATTTCCATAATAATGTGTGGAGAGTTTCAAATACAAAATATTTACAAATAAAGTAATTACATATTATTATTCACTACTGGTAAACAAACAAGTTATTTGTTTATTTAAACAAACTGCCCTTCAACTTCTCCTATGGTTTGAATGTGTCCCCTCCAAACCCAGGTGTAACAAATCTGTCAAATTTTAAGAGGTGAAGTCTTTAAGAGGTGAGTAGGCCATGAGGGCTTCTCCCTTGTGAATGGAATTAAGTGTCCTTACCAAGGAGCTTGACAGAGGAGATCATCCCTGTTGCCCTCCTACCTTTGGCCATGTGATGACAAGTGTTCGAGGTGCAATCTTGGAAACAGAGACAGGACCATCACCAAACAACAACTGGCCAGTTCCTTGATTTGGATGTACCAGCCTCTAAAACTATGAGAAATAAATTTCTTTACTTTGTAACCCAGGTTCCAGCATTTTGTTACAGCAGCACAAAATGGATTAAAACAGTTCTCTTGCCGGTTTCAACTATTTCAAAAAGCAGCACACTTCATTTTACCTGTTTTAAGACATGTTTAGAATGTCTAATTAAGACAAGTTAAGAAAAGATTTAAAAATATCAAAGTTCAACAATAAGAAAAAATATTATTCATCTCTCTGACATAGTAATAGGCTTATTATTAGTGGTTTTATGTCTTTCTTCCAGATATGTCCTATTCATGGATTTTTAAAATTTTTAATAAAATTATAATATATAATTTTATCCCACTTTTCTTCATATTTAATAATTTACTATAATTGTGTTTCATGTCCTTAAAAACTTATTCTTTGTGTGTGTGTGTGTACCAGGGATTGAAACCAGGGCACTTAACCACTGAACCACATCATCAGCCCTTTTCATGTTTTATTTTGAGTCAGGGTCTCACTAAGTTGCTGAGGCTGACTTTCAACACATGATCCTTCTGCATCAGCCTCCTCAGCCACTGGGATTACAGGCGTGCACCATATGCCCAGCTTCATGACATTTTTGATAGTCACAAAATACTCTCCGTTATAAATGTATATGGTTAATACAACACATTTTCCTGTAGATGGACATTTAAGATGTTTCCATGGTTGCTAATGCTGTTATTGATAGCCTATGATCTATTGATGTTCACAGACTGATGAACATCTTTGTAGGTAAAGCATACTCTATGTTTAGGATAATTTTCTTAGAATGGAGTCCCATTGGTAGAGTGCTGGGTTAAAAGAAGTTAAACTGTGGCAGACTGATGCTTGGCTGCACTCCAAGAATCTGTACTCACACACTTGTGTAGTATCCTTCCCTTAAATTTTTGATGCCTCTGTGACCTTCTTAATTAACAGACTATAGCTCTCTGCCTCCTTATTATCGTGTCCTGAGCTGCTGTCCTCTATCACACCCTTCTGCCACGATGTGCTGCCTCCTCTTGGACCCAGAGCTATGGAATTGGTCATCTATGGACTGAGACCTTGGAAACCATTAACCTCATATAAGCTTTCTCTCCTTTGTGTTGTTCTTGTCAGGTCTTTTGGTCACAGTGATAAAAACAACAAAAAAAGACCTAAAACAGAAATTGGTACTGAGAAGTGAGGTCATTGCTGTGGCTAACCTGACCATATGGTTCGGAGGCCTTTGAAATGGCTTTGTGGGAGGAGGAATTTTGAAAAATTTAGAGATACAAGGTGTAAAGCTTTAGAATGTTGTGAGTGGAGTTTAATGAACTATTTTGGTGGGAGCTCAAAAAACCAGAATGCCAATAGGACAGTGGACAGTAAGACTGGGCTTATGAGATTTCAGAGGAGGAGGACTCTTGAAAATCCAACTAGAGGCCATTTGGGTTATATTTTGGCAAAGAAGTTTTCTATGTTTTGTCCATATCCTGAGACTTTCTGTGAGGCTGAATTGAAAGGAAATGGACTAGTTAATCTGGTTGAAGAAATTTCAAAGCTGCACAGCATTAAGGTAGTGGCATGGATACTGCTGGCAGCTTTGAGTCAAATTTACTGTGATAATCAGGAACAGAAAGCAGAGCAGAAAGACTGATCATTGTTATTGTGTTTGGTTTGGTACTGGGGATTGAATCCAGAGACACTTAACTACGGAGCCACATTCCCAGTCCTTTCTATTTTTTATTTTGAGACAGGGTCTCAGTAAGTTGCTTAAGGCCTCACTAAATTGCTGAGGCTGGCTTTGAACTTGTGATCCTCCTACCTCAACCTCCTGAGCCACTGGGATTACAGGCATGCACCACCATGCCTGGACAGAAGATTTTTAAAACTTGCATTTTGGTCAGAAAAGTGGGAGTAAAACTGGGGCTAAGGAAGATATGGTTGTTAAAAAGATTATAGCCACTAAAGAAGAGTTAAATTCTTTACCCCATAAAGAAAAGATGACTTGAGGCCACCTCAGTCTCAAGAGTGCAAAACTAAAAAAATTCTTTGAAAAGAGGCTATGAGGATGCTCTACTTGCATAGGGGGTCCTAGGAAGTTGTTTTGCTGTGCTCAACCATTCAGGCACTTGGAGACTACTGCAGCCATAGTTCCAGGAGGACACTGTTGCTCAAGATGGTGGCAGACCTTGGTATCAGTCCTATGGTGCTGGTTCTGCAGAAATGTAAGATGCTATAGTCAGGGGGTCATGACTATAGTCATGGAGGTCTCCACTAAGATTCCCCAAAAAGAACTAGAAGGCCAGGCAAAGTATAACAGGGCTGAAGCCCCCATGGGCTGCCGCTGAGAAGGAAATGCATGATATGAGAAGGAAGCTGAAGCAGCAGTGGAGACCCCCAAGTTTAAGAGATGCCAGAAACGGGGATGTCTGGTGAAAAATACTGCGGAAATTGAGCAGAAACAAGCCAAGAGAGAGGCCATGAGGGCTACAGCCAGTTAGGACATAGGGGTGGAGCCACACAAGCCCTTTAGAGAGAATATCATGATGCCATGTGTCCCAGATGCCAAACACGAAGCTACAGGACTTGTTTGCCCAGTTGGATTTCAGTCTTTCTTTGGTCCCATACTTCTTTCTATACCCTTATACTCCCTTTTAGAATGGAAATGTTTACTCTGTGCCATTATTTTTTGAATATATGTGACTTGCTTTTGATATTTACAGGAAAAAAAAATTCATGAGTTTGCCTAGAGTCTTGAAAAAGAAAAAAGAAAAAGAATGCAAACAGATGACAGTCTGCCAGTTCCAGATATGAGCCTTAAAAAGTCTGGCAAATTTTGCTTTTGCTTTTGCATACTTCTTTTTCATAAGAAGTATGACTACTCTTAGGCCTCCATGATCTGAGAAGCCCAACCTAGCCATTTGGAGAAGCCACTAGAAGAAGCACCTAGGTCCTCAGTCAAGAGTTCCCCTGAGCTCTCCACTCATAGTCTGTCAGTGTGTCGGCCCCGAATGGAGCCAAACTCAGAGTGATCTCCAGCCTCAGTGAACTGCCCAGCTGACCCATATAGGACAAAGGTCACATACCCCAGCCACACCCACTCTAATCACAGAACTGAAAGCCAACAAGTTCAAAAGTAGTTTGCTATGCAGAATTGATAACTGAAAGAGTACTTCAACATTTTTTATGTATATTGTTAAATATCATCCCACAAAAAGTATTAACTTTCCAAAAATCCCCACAACCACTGTGTATTAGCCTTTTAAAAATGTTTGCTATAAGTAACAATTATATACTGTATATTTCAAAAAGATAAAAATTTTTTGGAATATTTTCAACATAAAGAAATAATGTTTGAGAAGATATGTTTAACAATTTAAACATTATGTGATTATTCAGGTATTGAAACATCTCATGATATGCCATTAGTAAGCATAAATTTTATGTTTTTATATATTAGTTAAGATAAATTTAATTAAATTTTTTTGTTCAAAAAATGCCAACTTAAATGCATTATACACACTCTCTTCCCAAAATCTATTCAACCACCTCTCTCCTCTACAACGTCAGCAGGCTAGGCCAGCCAAGACAGCAGAATGCAGAGAATGTTGGGAGCCATAGTCTCTGCAAAGACCTCTGGAGGGGAGCAGGTGCTCAGGCCCCTCTGCCTTCCTAAGCCAGGAAGCCCAGGAAGTAAATCAGTGAGCAAGACACTGAAGGAAAAGGCTGTGGATCACACATGGATGTTGACCCTTCTAAACTTTGAACCTGATGTCTAGATCCAAGTTTTTAGTTGTCTCACATGGGGTATTAGTGAAGTCTATTTTGTGTGAAATGAAAGGTAAAGGTAATATTGTTGAGCAAAAGAGAAAATGAACATCGCCATCAGTAATGTTCACTAGATATGGGTTTCTCTGCTATTCCCTGGCCCCCTGTGGTTGGGTAAGATCATAAGACTCATTTTGAGTAAGTTGTGAGAGGAATGGTACATGATGCTCCCAGACCAGGCTTTTAGTGGGCAATCCAAGACCCTCCATAGCTCTCTCTCCCCCTGGCTTGGTGACTAGCAATCTCCACAACAGTGGCTAAGTAACATGGAAGAGTACAACTCCCTGTGTATGTATAAGGAACATGAAGCATGAACCAGGAAAAAAAAAATCCTTCTTGTGTTTAGTCAGAAAGACTTGGGGCTTGTTACCACAATACCTCTAGGCTATCCTCACTGATGCCACTTCTTTCTCTTTTGGAGCATAAACTCCTTCACAGACTTTGCTGAGGGGAGCTAGATAGATATTTTGATTCTTTGCCTTCAGTCACTGTTTACTCCATTTGCCTGTGGTTTTTCATATTATAATACTATTTATTACCTCACAATGTAGGCCTTAGGATTAGTGTGTGGGCAATTGTCACATTTATTCATATCTTACTGTGACTCAGTGTATTGTTCCCCAGATCTTGGCTCTCCTTACTGTTTCCGTGGCAAGAATGCAATCACTGAGCAGCTTTCCTCATAATTGTCTGCCTACCTCCCAATCTATTCTATTCATAATCTACCTACTATTCATCATCATCTGTCCATCTATCCATGTTTCTTTCATCTATTTACCTATCTATCAATCAAGGCAGGTTGTACAGTTTCTCCTTGAAGGTTATGGGAAATACGATGGAAGCAGCATTTGGCAGGGGCCTATATCAACAGTAACATGACCTTGGTTCCCCTATGAAGCTTGTTGTTACTTAGGCTGGGGCTGAGTATTACAGAGATCACTAAGAATGGTTTGAGAAGGTCTGGGAGTTGGGGGACAGTACTGGAACTGGGGCTCAAGCTGGCCCTGCAGCAACCTTGGGGGCATTCAAGGAACCAAACTGTTCCTCCAGGATCAGGAGGACTGTGCAGGTGGAACAATATGGTCCTTTTGGAAGCAGCAGCTGCCACCTAGGGAAGCTGGGGACACCTTGACTGCCACACTGATTTATTTAGTCTCCTCTCAGACAACTGGGCTTGTCGGGGGAAGTCAGCTTTACAAATTGAGACTGGCTCCTGCTAAGGACTATCCTTTATTCAAGGTGTCTTCAATATCCGTGCACATTCCCCCACTGAAATGTAGAAGGAAAGATCCGACTTTATAAAGCAAAATGATCCTATCTATAACAAACCAGTAACTGGAATCTCTACATTTAAAAAATGTATCATTTAAATCTAAACAGAATTTCAATAAAATACATGCCTCTGTTTTGAAGAAATGTTTCCTCAAGAAGGGACAGATAGGTCAATGTTTTTATACATTGAAAATCTAAGAATAATGAGTATAAAATTGAATATTTTTCAACATATTCTTTTTGAAGCAATAAAGGACAAATATTGTCATTTCTAACAGTAAAATTTTGAAATCAGGAACTATTTCTCTCTTTTAAACACTGTGTCAATTTAGTAATTTTTGAAAAATTATGCCCCCTGTCCTCACCAAAAAAGAAAGAAAACAAAAACAACCTTGCTATAGCATGAAGTTTCTATTTTACCTGTAGTACTGTACCTATAGATGGACAGTTCTACATTTTTTCAAATAATTTAGTCTCACTTTAAACTTTGAAAGACCAATGGGAGTTTTGATCATAAGGATTCCACAAAATTTAGAGTGTACAAATTCATATATTGAATTTACTAGTGTATATAGAGTGTACTAGTTTAGATGGAAGAGTGATATTTTTTTGTGTGAAAGAAAATCATACCATCAAATTTTAGAACCAGAATAGAAATCTAATTCAATCCTATTATTTCAGAAAGAAAGAAGTATTGATTCACAAAGCTACTAAAGCCTGAATCAATAGTTCTCCAAATTATTGGCCCTTCCTATTTACTCAGACTAGTGATAAATCTGAGAATTTTTTTTAATTTCCTTATGCTCAGGACATTTATTTCAAGTTCTAGACCAGAAAGAAGTTATAGCATTGATTACTTTTTCTATTTAAATTATCTTTAAATTGTTGGTTGTTACTTCCCTGTAGACATGAACCCTTACTATTTAAAAACTCAGAGCAGAGGAATCACTAAATAACTCAAACCCTAATGGCTTGTTCAAAAATTGCATTCTTATTTCAAATTGTAATTTGTCTCTTATGAATCAGTGTTTTTATATTTATACTACTGAATGATGTTTTTTAAAAACCTTCTGCTTCACAAAGTAGAAATTAAATGCATAAATACATCTACTCAGCTTCTCCCATTTCCTAATACACTGTTATGCCGCCAGCATTTGTACTGACACAGTGTAATGCTATGTCCTTTTTATAGCATCAACGAGTTCAGCTATTGCTCACCACCTACATCCAGTCCATCTTCATCACCCACCTGAACAGTGCAATAGCCTCTCTAGTTCTCTCTCAACCTCTTTCCTTGCTCCTTTTCTTTTATCAGCACATCAGAGAGTGACCCTGGTAAACATGTTAGATTATGCCGCTCCTCAGCTCAAACCCACCAATGGTTTTCCAAGTCCTTCATAGGAAATAAAAGCTAAAGCTTTACAATGGCACTAAGTCCTGTATTATGTGACCTGCCTCATCACCCCTTTAACTTCATTTCCTAACACTTCCCTAACTCCCTTTGTTCCAGCCACAGGGACCCTCTTGCTGTTTCTCTATACATCAGGCATTCCTTCCACATCAGATTTTTTTTTTATGTTCTTCCATCTGCTTGAATGTTCCTCTCCTAAATACACACATACCTTGTTTTCTCACCTCCTTCAAATCTCAACTCAAGTATTACCATGTCAGTGAGGGCTTTCCTAAACTTACGATTTTATCACATACATCCTTCCATGCAATGAAAACAATAGTCTTTGAGGATAAAAACTTAGTGGTTAAGTAAACTAGCCTTTAGATACAGCCACAGAGATAACTAGAAAAGTGGAAGAAATTACTCAGAAAGTAGCATAGACAGAGGTATAGAAAATAGAGAAATGAAGAAACATGGAGAGTAGAATGAGAAGTCCAAAAATATGTCCATATGAATTTTAGAATTGGGAAAACGAGTAGCAGAAGAGAAACTCAAAAGAGAGGAATGCTCATTTTCCATAACAAAGGAAAAATAAAAATCAATGAGTCCCCTCCAAATTCAGGTCCATAGTCAAAAAACAAAAAAAGAAAAACTGCAAAGCCAACCAACATGAATAAAAACATATAAAATAATCAGAGAATAAACCAGATTACTTGCAAAGGAATACCATTAAATTAACACAGGCAAGTGTTCTCCTTCCTGAAAAAATAAAGGAAAAGAAAAAATACAGAAAAGAAAAAAGAACTATTGGTCAAGAGCAGAGCAGTTTGAAAACAATATGAAAAGAAGATAGAGACAAATTTTGAGTACAACCAGAAAAAATTTCTAAAAAAGAAAAAAAAATGTAAGCAGTAAAACAGAGAATTTTTTTTTATTTAATTTTTTTTATTTACTTATTGATTCATTGAACACAAATGGAGTACAGATATTGTTTCACTGGTTGTACACAAAGTAGAGTCACACCATCTGTGCATTCATGCATGTACACAGGGCAATGGTATCTGTCACACATTCTGTTATTAATTTTACCCCCCACCC
>JAJEJO010003478.1:0-55473 GCA_020662805.1 Glaucomys volans
GCAATCATGAAATTCATTTGGAGGAATAAGAGACCCAGAATAGCTCAAGCAATATTTAACAAGAAAAGCAAAGCAGGGGGTATCACAATACCAGACCTACAACTATACTACAGAGCAATAGTAACAAAAACAGCATGGTATTGGCAGAAAAATAGACAGGTAGATCAATGGTACAGAATAGAGGACACAGAGACAAACCCACATAAATACAGGTATCTCATACTTGACAAAGGTGCCAAAAACATACAATGGAGAAAAGATAGCCTCTTCAACAAATGGTGCTGGGAAAACTGGAAATCCATATGCAACAAAATGAAACTAAACCCATATCTCTCACCCTGTACAAAACTCAACTCAAAATGGATCAAGGACCTAGGAATGAGACCAGAGACCCTGCACCTAATAGAAGAGAAAATAGGTCCAAAATTTTATCATGTTGGCCTAGGACCAGATTTCCTTAACATGACTCCCAAAGCACAAGAAATAAATGCAGGAATCAATGATTGGAATAGAATCAAACTAAAAAACTTTTTCTCAGCAAAGGAAACAATCAGCAATGTGAAGAGAGAGCCTTCAGAGTGGGAGAAAATCTTTGCCACACACACTTCAGATAGAGCACTAATCTCCAGAATCTACAAAGTACTCAAAAATCTTTACACCAAGAACACTAATAACCCAATCAATAAATGGGCCAAAGAAATGAACAGACACTTTGCAGAAGAAGGCAATCAACATATTTATGAAAAAAATATTCAACATCCCTAGTTATAAGAGAAATGCAAATCAAAACCACCTTAAGATTTCATCTTACCCCAATTAGAATGTCCTTTATTAGAATACAGGCAACAACAGGTGTTGGCGAGGATGTGGGGAAAAGGGTATACTCATACATTGCTGGTGGGATTGCAGCCAAGTTGGTGCAGCCACTCTGGAAAGCAGTGTGGAGATTCCTTAGAAAACTTGGAATGGGTCCACCATTTGACCCAGCTATCCTGCTCCTTGGCCTATACCCAAAGGACTTAAAATCAGCATACTACAGTGATGCAGCCATGTTCATAGCTGCTCAATTCACAATAGCTAGATTGTGGAACCAACCTAGATGCCCTTCAATAGAGGAATGGATAAAGAAACTGTGGTATATATACAGAATGGAACATTACTCAGCCATAAAGAAGAATAAAATTATGGCATTTGCAGGTAAATGGATGATGTTGGAGACTGTCATGCTAAGTGATTTTAGCCAATCCCCCAAGTCCAAAGGCCAAATGATCTCTCTGATAAGTGAATGATGATGCATCATGCGGGATGGAAGGGAGGCAAGAATGGAGGAAGGATAGATTACATAGAGGGAAGGGAGGGGTGGGGTTGGGGTCAGTGGGTAATAATAATAACAGAATGAGACAGACATCATTGCCCCGTGTACATGTATGAATGCACAGATGGTGTGACTCTACTTTGTGTACAACCAGAGAAACAACAGCTGTACTCCATTTGTGTACAATAAATTAAAATAAATAAATTTTTAAAAATAAATAAAAAGAAAAATAATAAAAAGATATGATGTGTCCAATTATCTAAAGCATAAACAATAGGTTTGCAATAAGGTCTACATTTTCTAATGATGGACAAAGAGGATGGGGGGAGGTGTAGGATGTAATGTTAATGAGGTAAAAAATGAGAATATAGAGGTACTAAATCATAGAAAGAGTGAAAGCAAAATCAAAAGAAGTTGATTGGTAGAAGGAGAAAGGGAAGAAAGAGACTTTCGGGAAACAGATAAATCAGAGGAAAATAGATTGAGTAAAAAAATAAAATAAAATAAAAAATATATTTTAAAAAAGAATCTACAACAAAACTGTAATATACTATTCCAACCTTCCAGTCTTCATTAGCCTGATGCATGCAAGGTACTTGATTTCAAAGATTATAGGGAAGTAAGAGCGGGAAACGAAAAAAGAAAAAAGAAAAAAAATGGGGAAAAGACAAAAAAAGAGTCTTGAAGGAAAATTGAACAATTGTTTCTGTTGGAATTCAATATCTTCTCTGCCTCTTCTTTTCTGATTGGTGGGGTTGTCTGGAGTTTGCTGGTAACTCCACCCTCAGGAGGATGACAGTTACTAAGGTAGGAAGATTAGACTTGAAGGCCGGACTCCTGGAGGCAAGGTATAGCAATTGCCAGTCCCTCTGGAAGACTGCACCCCAGAACTCTCCTTTAGGGTACACTCATGTGATACAGGAGCTTAGTCTTAGCCTCTTCGCTCACTTGTGGACCCCACAATTCCTGGTCTACAATTTAGTCTCTAAATTGTATCTCTCCTGCCCCTGCCCTTTCGACTTCCAAATCAGGAACCTCTCTCCCTGGAGGTCCTGAGTGCTGAGTGCCCAGACCTGTATGACTATGTCAGAAAGCTGTTCTGTACTCTGCAAATCAGGACCAGGCATTGAAAGCTGTGTGCCAGTCATGTTGCTGCAGGCACTGGGCCAGTTACTGGCCAGGGAATGGTTGAGAGACTGGGGATTTGAGGAGCTGGAGGGCCCTGTTGGTTGCCAAACCAGTCGGACCAGGTGCAAGGTGGAGTATTGGACCAGGCTAATGTTGGGTCCCAACACGTGCTCCTGAGTTGTCTCTGGGATCCCAGTGGGTGCTGGGCTGGCTGGCTAGATGAGCCAGAATCAAGATGCCCTCACACCGTTTTTCCACCTACCAATTGCTTGCAAGTTTCTCCCTTTCCTCTGCAGGAAGATGGTGGCTATTAGCACACCTAGCAGGGATACCTCAGATGCAACCAAGCCTGCAGGTCTCTTGGTGACAATCTTTCAGGACCTGGCTGACATCCCTGGATGTAAGCGACCACATTCCAAGTTGGTGGCAGCAGCGGCGGCTAACCTGTACGTACTTTGATAATGAGCTTCTAGTCTTTGACAGGTGTCCCAGGATGGAAGCTGCACCAACTAAAGATGGCAGCTTTGGTGTTCAGAGATAAGCCAAGATGGCGACATAGGCATCCCAACGTGTTGGTAGATGGGGAGCTGCAGCACAGTGGCTTCCGCACAGGGTAGGCAGGAGCTAAACTTTTTAACCTCAATTACTTCGAATAGAATTTATTACTCCAAACCCTACATCCCCACAGTGTCCTGAAATTCCCTTTTTCATTGTGTTCCACTCTTGATTATAATTTTCCTTTTTCACACTTGCCTTCTGTGAATCTGAATCTCTTGAAAGCAGGGACCCCATTGATAAAGCTCAGTCTCCAGTACAAGTGCAGTGTGTGCTGCACAGCAAGTACTTAACTACTTGAGAAATGTGTGGGATGGCTCTGCACCTCCCTCTAGGATTACTGGAACTGGGCCTCTGGATGTACTTCTGTCAAGGTTATATATTACTTGAAAGAAAAGAGGGAAAGAACAATAAAGAAATTCCATCAAAGTATTAAGAGGATGAAGTATCTGAGAAGATAGATGAGAAAATTTATTTTTACAGAAAGTTTGACCTGGAAATTGGGAATGGGTTCCCAGATAAAGTAGAAAATAAAAGATACATAAAGAGAAAAAATCGTAGGTGTTTACAGTTATGGGGGAAAACCTTTTGCTGTCTTCTGATTCCCAGGTAAAGGAGCTTCTACTAAATGCACTTGGATTCTAGACAAGCCCTAAATCCATACGCACAGAGTGCAGAATATGGGGAATTCCAACTGTGCTTGACCAGCTAGAGATGGTGTCTTAGTATGCAAATGTGAACTTCTTTCAACTGGGTAGTCACAGGGTCTGGGCTGGAGGTAAGAATTGGCAAGACATCTGGACTCCAGTAAGCTATTTTCCTCTAAGTTGACCATTTTAAGTAATATTTAGATGCCCTTTGTACCGAATATAACTTCCCTTTTAGTTCTGAATTCAGCTGAAAGAGAGAGATACTATACCAGAAATCCTCTCCAAAACCCCAACAGGTGCCAATGAGTTCAGTTACTCATTCCAAGAACATTTATCAAACACCTCTAATGCAAGGAACAGTGTTAAGCCCAGGGCTGAGAATACGAGAATAAGAGGTGATATGTCTCTTGCCCTTGATGAACTCATAGACCAGTGAGAGTGGCATAATGCAAAATAAATGACTGAATTGCACTGGGAATGTGCTATATGATTCATGAAGAGCAAAGTTCTATGGAAATGCAGAGTTAAGAGGGACTGATTCTGCCTGGAGAATGAGGAAATGACTTGAGTGAGATGGAGACATTTGTGTCAGGTCGGAAGTATAACTGGGAGTTTTCCATCAAATAAAAGACTGCAGATAATTTTGAAAAGTGCATTAGTTCAGAATTTAAAAGTGCACAACATCTTGAAGGCACAACCAGTATTTTGTGCAACTTCCAAGAATGTAAGGAAAGAAAATAATGACTAGAGATAAATACAAAGAACAGGTTAGTACCAGATAAGGAGCCTTAAATGCCAGGTTAAGTGATCTGGAATTTGTCCCAGCACACGTATGCAAAATGGGAAGAGCACCAGGGTCTGAGAGGCTCTGTGATTGACAAAAATGCTACCTTCTTAGCATCTGATCCAGTACCCCAGCAATACGCTGCTTTAAGTGGCTTTGAGCTCCTATTGGCTTATTAAAAAAGAAAAACTGAAAAAATATAAAGACCTGAGGAGGCTGGAGACTGTACAATTATCCTTTTGGCAGTG
The DNA here is from genome assembly GCA_020662805.1 of Glaucomys volans. Lineage (NCBI taxonomy): Eukaryota > Metazoa > Chordata > Mammalia > Rodentia > Sciuridae > Glaucomys > Glaucomys volans. The sequence continues at coordinate 4,681 of JAJEJO010003478.1, forward strand.
ATTTTCCCAGAAGTGTTCCTCTTGGCCACAGCATAGTTCACATTTCTACAATGATCATCTAGCATTTCATCAAAGTGAAGATGGAGTAATAAGGGCTGTGTATACTTCCTGGACCATAGAACCTGCTTTGAATGCTGAATGCACTCCTGTTAGATTTAAGGATCCCAGTTCAGAAATTAGAGAAAAGAGAGCCTCATTGCCTAGAGAATACCACAGATGACCTAAAAGGTGCATTGTCTATGTGATGGGGACCTCCAGCACTGGCCACAGCTTTTGATGCTGGCCTCAAAGCAGAGAGAGAAATGAGACTGAGTTAAGTGCTGCCCATGCCCTGACTGCCTTGCCCATGTCCAGTCCCCAGGACTCACTGCCAGTTCCCAATGTGAAACACCAGCTCCAGACCAAACCAACCTCCTTTCTCTGACTCATTCAGAAGATGAGGGTGCCGGGGCTTGACTGAGCCCAACCCCATTCATCCATCACCCCAGTATCTCACAGCCAAGAACATGAGGCCTACAAGTGTGCCCCATGTCAGGACCAGCTGTTGGGGGAAAGAAAAGCAAGAAACAAAATCACAGGTCCAGCCTTTGGAGTTAAGGACAGACCAAGTCTTGGCTACCAACCCAGAAGACTTCTCCTTAGGACAAAGAGGAAATAAAAGGAGGAGAAGGCAGAGTTCTTGCCTTTAGGGATTTCAAAGTCTAGGGAAGTCTAGGCAGCAAGAAAGGGTTCTTGGAGAAAATGGTGGGGGACCATGCCAACTTACTGTAGTGAAGGAGTATAGTATCAGTCACTTGGATGCCCTGGGTCCAGTCCCCTCCGCCAGGGAGGGAAGCCAGCAGGAAAGCTCAGCTTCTCCCTGAGAAACTTGTCATTAGAAACAGCTTGTCCCTTCTTTGTGCTCTGACAGGACTGTTTTGAGCCTGTTTTCAAAGAAGTCAGCCTCTTTGATGAAACCGTACGTTTCCTGCAAGAAAGATAAATTCCTTACTTACTGTGTTAAGCCTCGTGCCTGGCCCGTGGTAGGTGCTCATTCGTGTGCACTGAGACTGTGGCACAGCACGTGGTATGTTGGATCCTTGTGTCAGGCCACTTGGTAGCAAAAGCAACAGGTGCTCCAGTCCTTTCTCCCCAGCTCAACCTGAAGCTCAAATTCTCCACCTGTATTAACTGTATCCTCCTTAGCCATGGTTTCACTTTCCAGTTACCTGTGATCAACTGTGGTCCAAAAATATTTAATGAAAAGCCCTAGAAATAAACAACTAGAAAATTTTAAATAACTTTTATTACAGTATATGTTGTAATAAACTTTTATTACAGTATATGTTGTATTATGATTATTCTATGTTGGTATTAGTTATTGTTAGTCTCTTGACTGTATCTAATTTATAAATTTAAACACTCTCACAGGTGTGTATGTACAGGAACAATATATATAGTTAGGTACTATCAGGGATAGTAGAGCACCTGCCCTGGGTTCAACCCCTAGTGCTAAAAATATATAAGAAAGGGACAGAGACAGAGAAAGAATTGGGCACTATCTTCAGTTTCAGGCATCCACTGGGGGTCTTGAAACATACCTCCCAAGGGGAAGGGAGGACTACTATCCTAATGGAGATGCCTCCTCAACTATCCTAATGAGTCAGAGAACTGAAGTCCTCAATATTGGTGATATTATCCATGACTCAACAAAGCCTATTTCCTTCTTGGGAGGACGTTTCTTCTCAGATGAGTCTCAGATGAGTCCTCTGCCACCAGTACCATCCATTGAGCTGACTCCCTGTGATGGGGAAGTCATCGCCATCTGTATGCCCTTGGCTCTGAGCACTTGCTACACCACTGTGCTCTGCCAGGTGCTCTGGGGGTTGAGGAAAAGCATGAGCCTGAAGCCCAAGATCACCTTCTGTGCTGCAGGGTCCCCCTTATCCATGGTTTCACTTTTCAGACACAGCAAGACTGTAATAAAAGATTTAAAATTGTCTAGTTATTTCTAGAATTTTTCCATTGACTGTGTTTGCACCTGTTCTCACAGGGCTCACATTCAAGTGCAGGAGAAAAGACATGTCCATGAATATCAGGATACAAAAACAAAGGTGGTAGAGGCCCAGAGAGGCTTATGAAAAGCACCTGGGAATTGTAGTGGAAGGTGTAGTGGAAGCACAGAGGGCTTTTTTGTAGTGGAAGCACAGAGGGCTTTACTTAAAAACGGGGCTTTCATCCTGGACGTCTGGATGTTGCTGAAAGAAGGAGATGGGAAGCAGCACAGAGTCCACAAGGCTGCCATTAGTCTATTTTATGGAGCACCAAGCATTCTGTTTGGCCCATGCACTTGTGAGATGTGGAGTCTTAATTCCTAAACAGCTCCAGTATCATAGTCAGTTTGCTTTCCAAATGTTGATTTATGTGATGCCAACAGCAGGAAAGGCAGGAAACAAGACATTTACTTGCTGTGGAACCTTAAACAGCTCAGATTTCCTCAACTTTGTCTGTTTTGAGCCTGTTCTCAAAGAGGTCAGCATCTTCGATGAAGCAGTGAGTTTCCTGAAGGAAAAGTAAAGTCCTTACTTGCTGTGTGAAGCCCTACTCCTGGCAATGGTAGGTGCTGAACATGCACCTTGAGACTGTGGATTAGCACACTGAGTGCACTATTCATTTGTCACTATAAAATACCTAAGTCATGGAGATGCCATGAAAACCAGCTAGATGATAGAGGGAAGAGCACTCTGAAAACCCGAAGTTCCAGTAGGCAAACACCCCTACCTGCCCACCACTGACTGCAAAAGGCTAAGGTCAGGCTCAATGGGAAGTTCTCTCCACCCTGGGCGTCACAGCCAAAGAATGACACCAGGACCCTGAGCCAGAGACATCCTCAAGGATTCTGGGAGAGGAAGCACCAAGTGGAAGTGTGTTCATTAGTTCCAGGATTCACTGGACCTCAGGGGCATTTCCTCCAATGAGCACAAGAAGTCTTCTATCTAACGGGAAAAGAAGTGCAACCGATTTCCTGGTACTCTGAGTCAGTGGTAGTAGTTAAATGCCAGTGGAGGCAGTTGTTTGTTGAATTGTGTCATCTACTTTTCATTCCAAGAAACAGAAACTGGCTATACTCAGTAGGAAGATATTTTTAAATATTCAGATTGAACAGTGGCATTTGAATGAAAACTTTCCCTTGGAATCTATACCATTCCTTTTTGTGCCAAAAGATATACTTAACATTTTTTCCCCCTTAGTTATTTTTATTCTTTAATTTCCCAATTGGTTTGGCCATCCAAAAAGAATGTGCGCCAGGCCTTTGGACATCAAGACAGCTCTTGGTTCACATCCAGACCCAAGGCTATCATGATTATCATCATCACCATCATCCTGTGGTCATCAGCAGCAGTAGGAGCCACCACTGACTAAGGCCTTCCTCCAGCCAGATATGGAGTCAGGTGTTTTATATACCTAACACCTCTAATCCCTACAATATCCCTACAAGGATTGCAGATCCACATTCGTTTTCTTGGGTTAGTCCATGACTGGCTCAGGACTGCAGAGCTTATAAGTGGTCACGTTTGGATTTGAAGCCCTGCCTTTCTATGTGAGGGGCATGGAGGACAATGCTGGACTGCTTTGCAGTGGCCATCTTATTTGGGAAGAACTATCAGTCCTCCTCACCTACCCCTCCCGATTTCTCTGATCACAGTCTTTCCTTTGGATCTGGGCACACACAATTCTCTAGGTCTCGTTTTGTTGATTTCCTTACTCCTAAAGGGATGCAAAATTGGGCTAGGGCCCTTTGGAGTTCATGAGATTCAGTGAGACTTCTGCTAAGGATTCTGGGAAGCAAAAAAATGTCCTTTTGTCTCACGATTTCAAGATGAGAGGAAATGAACTTTGCTGCTTCCTCTCTGGTCTTGTTATCAAGAAAGCCTAAGGCTGAAAACAACCCAGGAGAAGGCAGAGCTGAGAGCCAGACAGGAACTGAGCCCTGAACAAAGATGTACCCAAAGGCATGGGGACTCATTGGGCTGTGTAGTTACATGAAGCAATGGATTCCTCCTTCCCCTGCTTTTCTTTGGGCATAAAACAATTTGGATTAGCTGTTTTGCAACATGCAACAACAACAACAAAAAAATGCTGCTGATCCAGCCTCCCTCTAGAACCTAAATGTCAGCTGCCATGCCCTATATTAATTTCCCAGGGATGCTGCAACAAATTATCACAAACTTCATAGCTTAAAACAACATAATCCTAAAATCAAGATGTCACAGGGCACAGTGGCACACACCTGTGATCCCAGGGGCTCAGGAGGCTGAGACAGGAGGATCGTGAGTTAAAGCCAGCCTCAGCAGAAGCGAGGTGCTAAGCAACTCAGTGAGACTCTGTCTCTAAATAAAAACTACAAAATTGGGCTGGGGAGGTAGCTCAGTGGTTGAGTGCCCCTGAGTTCAATCCCCAGTTACCCCACCACCACCAAAAAAGCAAGGTGTCAGCAGGGCTGTGTTCCTTCTGGAGGCTCTAGAAAAGACTCTGCTTTCTTCTTTTTTCCAGTTTCTAGAGGCTCCCCGCATTCCTTGCCTCCTGGCCCCTCCTTTAATTTCAAACCCAGCAATGTAGCATCTTCCAATCTCATTCTCCCCTCCTCCTTTCTTCTTCCTCCTCCCTTCCTTCTCTCCCTCCCTACCCCCTCTGCTTCTACTGTCACACTCCTCACCTAGACCCCCTGCCTCCTTCTTTTAATGACCCAGTGATTACATTGGACTGACCTGGAGGGGAAAAAAATCTCCCCATATTAACATCCTTAATATAGTCACATCCTAAGTGTTCCTTTTGCCATGTAAGGTGACCTATTTTCAGGTTTGGAGTGTTAGAATATGACTTTCTTTGGGGAGGAAGGGGCATTATTCTGCCTTCCACATGTTCTGATCCAGCAACTTGCTGGGGTGCTGCTGCTGGGGTCCCTCGGGTCCAGAGATGTTCCTCTGGTTTTGACTTCCAGCTCTGCTGTTACTCAGCGTCTAAGAGGAGGGTTTTGCTCGCTGGACCATACCCTTCTTTGGACAGGGGCTCCTAGGCAATGCCATAATCATGAAGGTCACTGGCCCTATGTGACCTTAAGCAGTCTCTTACCCCTGTCTGGGCCTCAGTCTGTCTTCTGTGCAAGGACGGATAAGGACTTCGATGGTCTCAAGGACACTTCTAGTTCAGCCCTCCTACTTCCTAAGATAACTTACAGGCAAACAAGAGCTGCTGGGCCTGCCCCTCATCCATTCGTGGTGAGAACAGCAGTTTCCAGAGAGAATCATTTTCCTAGGACCCAGGAGCAGGAGCAATAAAGAAATCCCTCAGCTTACATATTCTAATTAAATCAGCACAAATTTAATTTGGATGTAATTTTTTAAACATGACCCATAAAAATATCCACAAGTACTGCTCTGTTGAGCCTCCTGGAGAAAAGACGACCTTGGAGGCCAACAAAAGGTCTGCTTTGTGCGTTGATCAGTAGGTATTCTCCAGGAGACAAAGAGAGGCTCAGGGCACCTGTGTGGGCTGGGAAGACCTTCCTGTGAAACTACATATATGGGAGGTCACCAGGACAAGGGGAAGCCAGGAAAACATCAGGCTTCCTTCCTTGGTACTTTGAGCAAATTAAGCAAAGGGGTAACAAGTATAAGGTCAGCCTGCTGCAAACAAAGATAGAAGATTCAAAGATTCAAGGAGACCAGATTAGTAGACTCCCTGTCAGGGTCAAAGGAGCCGGAGTCCTGAGTCTGAGGTCAGAGAACCTTGGTCACACTAAATGGGGACTCAGAGTCTCTTCATCCACCTAAGCCTCAGTTTTCTTGTCTCTAAAATGGGAATTTTCATATCTCTGGGTCATACACCTCAGAGTAGTTTTGAAGACAATGTTGGGTGAAATCCCCTTGCAAACAGTAAAGCTCCTTCAAAGGCTAGGCATCAGGTCACCATCAGCTCGTTGTGTCTTTGTTTGAAGGAGTCTTCGTAGTTCCCACTGAGCGTTTACCCTAGAAGTATCATGATACAGTGGTTCAGTGATTGACACTGCCCATGTTGAAGCCTGGCTCTACTACTTCCCAGGAAGGCATCTGCACAAGTTACTTAACTGCCCTGTGCCTCAGTTTCCTCCTCTGTTAAACAAAGATGACAGAGGTGATCCTGACCTCCTAGGGCAGTTGGAGGATTTTACAAAGGGTGTACAAGTCTTTCCTAGTATTGTCACCATGACTGCCAGCCAGGTCTATGCTCCTCTCTGCTGACACTTTTCCCATTCTGGCTGGACAATGGACACTTGTTTGGACAAGTGTGACCTGCCTCCAGGACCTACCCACCAACCCATCCCCGACACCAGCTGCCGCAGGGAGGCTCCCAAGGCCTGAGGTCACTTCCCTGACCCTGTTAGAATCACTGAGTTCACACACACTCACAGTCTGTGCATAATCTGGCACAAATACATACCTCGAATTTCATCTCCTTTCCTACCCACTCCATTTTCCAGTTGGTCCCAGTCAGCTTCCTACTCCTCATTGTGCCTCTGCATCTTTAGCTGCCCAATGCCCATGGTTTGATATCTCCCCATCACCTCCCTCACCCTGGAAAACTCCAATGGAGACTTCAAACTCAATTCCTCCATCTGTTGCCTCTGAGTAAGTCCCAGCCTCATTTCCATATTATATTCCTGCCCTGTCCTGTCTCCACCCCACATTCCAGCCACTTCAACAGCTCACAGGCTTCCATGGTTAGGAAAGATGAGCAAGAGGCTGTGAACATACCTTCCTAGAGAGGGAACCCAACACACATGAAGCCCTCAGCCCACCACACTTCAGCCCTAGAGGCCCAGCCAGTTGGGACCCAAAGACTGAATCACCCTCTTCCTTTTATGTGAATACTTCCACTTTTAATTTTGTTGGGAAATTTTAAAAATACTAGAAAAACATACAACCGCCACACATACACCTCTGTCCACCACCTGGAACTAACAATTAATGTTATTTGCTTTGTCTTCTTTTTGCAAAATATTATTTGTAAAATTGGAATCTAGCTGATATGTCGTCTATGTATTGTTTTCTATATCTTTATAAAAGATATTAAGATATACTCATATTTAAATATTTTGCATGCTTATAGAATGTATATATTTGTAAAATGTATAAAATGTCACATACGCACAACATTATCACCAGATTCAAATCCCTCCCTTCCTCCTTCCCACTGCTATCTCCTTTCCTCCTGCCAAGGAAACTGCTAGCATGAATCAGAGAGAACCTTTCGCATTCAATATTAAACTTGTGCATCAACACAGGAACGCCTGGATAATAAGTATTTTTGCTATGCATTTTTTTTTTGTGTGTGTGTGTGTGTGTGTGTGCTGATTTGCAAAAGGGGTAGACTATTTCTCATAATACCCTTCCCTGCTTTCTGCAGCTCACTTCTCTCATTTGACATGATGGTCTTGAGATTTATCCATATTGTGGCATGATCCTAGCACATTCCCCTTAATTGCTTTTAATCTCATTATATGACCAGGCAACATTTGATGCACTTGCCGCTCTCACAGTCTGAAATTTGTTTTCCTATTGTTTGTCATTATGATTCATGTTGTGGCAAATATCCATCCACACATGGGCGATTTCTCTAAGGCTGGAACCTAGACCTGGAATTGCTGGGTCTTGGGTTTGGTTGCATTTTCAATTTCTTCTGTTTAGTTATATAGAACCCGGGACACACCCTTACATTACAAAAGCATGGAACACAGCCTTCTCCAATTCAGTCCCCAGCACTTCCCACCCTGCCCACATCCCCTCCCTCCATTTCACCACTTCCTCTTCAATCCATTTACAGTTTACAATTTTTTTAAACTTAATATTCTATGGATACACCCAATGCCGATGCCAGGACAGTGCCACATACAAAAGTTCAGGCAGATTCATTTTCAATTCTGCTGGATCTTGCCAGTTTGTTCTGCAGACGGCCATGTCTGAGAATGCCCATTTCCAGGAGACCCTCATTCTACAGGTGGGGAAGTTGAGGCCCAGACCAGGAAATAGAATTGACCAAAGCACTGCAGCCAGTGGACAGAGGAGCCCATCTTAGGATTGGAACTCTGGACACACTCCCCAGGTTTCTGGCCATCACACTGAGGAATGAACTCCCAGGAGTCCTCTCCCTTCACTCAGCCAAGGGCAAACTCTGGTGTCCAATCTCCCTTTGACCTCTGTCTAACCAGTCTTTGCTCAACCTTGGAAAATACTCTTTTTGGTTTCTACTTAGCTAGAAAAGAAAAAAAATCTCTCATAATAAAAGTTACTGGATAATAACAAGTATCTTGTATCATGGAAATTTTGCATACATTTTCCAACATTATAAATGAAAACACGGTTTCCTTTACTAAGGGTGTTTCTGTTCTACTGCACTTATCACCCCTGGGAAGGAAATCTGATGTACCTTGACTATATTTTATGGCCATCCCGGAGAACTGTGATGTTGTCAACAGAAGCATGAAGAAACTAAAGGGATAAAAATTAGGCAGAGATGGAGACAGTGATAGTCAAATAAATGTTATTATTTGAAATTGGATTTTGTGGCAACTGCTACAGCATTCATCACCAGGAGTGTGAAGGTCACACATTCAGACACTGAAAGCACACTAGCCCTCATGCTGGAAAATTGAGCTTGCAGATGCTTGGTGCTCCCTGGACCACTTTAAGGTTGCCTTTATCCAATTACACCCCTGTTCATGCAGGACTGGGTCAGTGCAGCAATGCAAGATGGGACTGGCAAGGCTGACACACAGGGACAGGCCACCAGGGCATGGGAGGGAGTTTCAACCAAACTCAGAACATAGCCACTTGGCAAGCCCATGAATGTGCCAAGAAGGTCCCAGCACAAGTCCTACCAGAGCAAGGTAGAGAAAGACCATCACCTGGTGGGAAAGAGGTTGGGCAGGAGACAAGAGGAGTCATCTGTGGCTTACTCATTGCCTTTCTCCATCTGCTGTACTTGAAACTCCTTGAGGGTCACTTAATTGGTTTATCTAATGTTTCCCATCTTAGGGAAGTGCTTAGACATGGTAGATAATCAATGTTAGCTGATAATCAATGTTAGGTGCATCATCCTGAGCCACACCAGAGCTAAGTCCATTTGTCTGGAGCAGACTCTCTGGTAATAGATCACCCAACCCAGCCCAGCCTTCCAGGTCCCCTCCCACCAGAGGGCCACTCCATGGAACCTCTCGTAGTTGCTCCATCTCTTTTTGGATGTCTTCCTGCCCTCAGTGTGAGTACCGTACAATCAGGTGACTATTTCTGGAATTCACTTGACAACTCCTTCTTGGTCTAGCTCATAGCCCATCCATTCCTCCAAACCCTCCATTCCCCCTTCCCATCCTTTTATACTTCCTTATGCTAAAATGCATCATCTTGGCTCGTCTCCCCACCTTGTAGCAGGCAGTTTTCACTTGGTTATGCTGCAATAACAAATAGCCCCTCAATTTCATAATCTTGCACCAGCAACAGTCCCCACTCATGTGACTGTTGCTTGTTGCCAATATAGCAGCTTTGGCTGCCCTTCACTTGTAGGATCTAGGGTCCAGGCTGCAGGAATAGCCCCTGCCTGAGTCATGCCATGTTCACGGCAGCAGAAACAAGCAGAGAGTGAAAGAAAAGTTCCGTGTCCCTGTGGGCACTGTACCAAAACACCTCCATATGCTTTGATACTGCTTCCTTCAGCACAAGGAGCTACATTCTCTTCCCCTTGAGTATAAGTTGAACTTAGCAACTGACTTCTAACTACTAGACTGTGAAGAGTGCAGTCATGTGATTTCTGAGTCTGGGTTACAGAAAGCATCATGGTCCATCTCTATGTCTTGGATCACTCCTCCGAGTGGGCATGACAGCTGCCACGTCACGAGGACAGTCCAGCATCTCTGGTGAGGAACTGAGCCTCCTGCCAACGGCCTATAGTACTATCTTGACAGGTGTGAATGAGCCACCTCAGAAGCAGATCCTCCATCCCCCTCAAGTCTTCAGATGACTCAGTCCCAGCTGCTATCTTGGCGGGAACTTCAAGGAAGACTGAGCCAGAACGTACCATCTAAGCTCCTCCAAGGCTCCTTTCATGTAGAAACTGTGTAAGATAATAAATATTTATTCTTTTAAGCCCCTAAGCTTCGGAGGAATTTGCTACAGCAATAACTAATACAGCCTTCTAAAGCTTCTGCTCAGAATTGGAATATGTCACTTCTATGTCTCAGTAGATTGGTCAAAAGAGATCCCAAGATCAGCCTGGCACCAAATCCCTCTGGATGCATTGCAAGTCCTAGGGAGTGGGTGGTGATATACAGTCCTCTTTCTGGGAAAGGGAGTGAAGAATTGAACACAATAGCACTATCCACACCCCCTGCCCCAACCTATACTGCTCTTTGGCCCCCAAAGAGATTGCCCAAAAATGCAAAGCTGACCATACCAATTTATCTGCCTAAAACCTTTCAGTTGCTGTTAGATGTCTCCATATTATGATTTGTCTGTTCATATGTGTGTCTCCTTGAGGGCAAGGTCCATGTCTGATTCCTCTCTCCTCTCTTTCTCTCTTCCTCCCTCTCCTTCTCTCCCTCTTTCCCTCCATCCCTCCCTCTTTCTCAGCATAGTGTCAGATGCTATAATTTTGTGATGGATGGATGGATGGATGGATGGATGGATGGATGGATGAATAGATGGATGGAGAGGAATAGAGGAGTAAGCAGAGGGGAAGGGGATGAGTGGGAGTTTGGGGAGTTTTGTAGTTATTTGGAGTTTTATAGTTACTGCATATATGAGTCTCTCTCTCTCTCTCTCTCTCTCTCTCTCTCTCTCTCTCTCTCTCTGACCAGATCTGGAAATTCTACCTCTGAACACTGATCTTGGAATCAGGAGGTCTGTGTTGAAGTCCTGGCCTTATCTTACAATGGTTGACCTTGGGAAAGACCAAAGAGTTAATCTCTAAAGGGAATTAACAATACCTATGAGGAACAAAATTAAAATGAATGAAGAGATGATACAGTCCTTTCTAGACGGCCATGGACTGCCTCAGTGAGATGCCTCCTCCGTGCTACAGTAAGCATGGAGCTGGGCCCTCAGTGTTCTGTGTCTCTGTGAGCTCTGAGCAAACCACAGGCAGCCCGTGGGACCCAGCCAAAACACTGCAGGACAGGGGCCCGGACAATGGAGGAGAGCCATATCTGAAGTGACACCTAAAGCCCCCACAACTCCTACAGAAGGTCACCCCCAAATGACTTGGGGCTCTTCCTTTCTTTATAATGACAATTATAATAGAGATAGCAGCCACCAATGCTTTCTGAGAGCAACCAAGCACTGTCACACACAGAGCTCTGGGTTATGGGCATCATACAGTCTGTTTCCCCTGTCTGCGGGACTAATAGCAGCCTTGTGTCTTTGGCATAACTCCGTTCCCTGACCAGAGCTCAACAGTCCAGATATGCACACCTATCCCAAGGTGAGCTTGGGATGTTGGACAGAGACAAAAACTGAGAGTTCAGGAGCCAAGCCACACTCGGGGTCCAAGTTCAGAGTCATCTCTGTGCTCTTATGGGAAGAGAAGGCACTTCCCACCTCCCCTTTCAGCTGAAAGAAGATCTTCAGGATACCAGACTATCTTGGATTGAGCCACCAAAATCAGAGGGGAGCAGGGACTGGTACTTTGCTGTTACACACAGGTTCAAGCAGAGACCATACTGATGATGAAGTAAGAGAAACAACCACAGGAGACTCACTTGGGCTCCAGGAGGAAGCCCTCCTGAAAGGGACCCTCCACCCAGAGACCCACATAGGTCCATCAGAGAACACACAACAGAAAGCCAGGGCTGAGGAACTGTCCATGCCAGGGAACTGCCATCAGAGGTGTCCAAAAGACCTTCCAAAGTGCCCCATGAGAGAACAGATCAGCTTTTGAATTGTGCCACCCTAAAGGGCACCAACCAAGCACTGACTCTGCTGGTCCCCTGAGCCTTGACCCCTTGTCTGTCCTCAAACAAGTGTCCAGCCTGAGACCAGCCCATGCTAAGGAGTAGCTGGAAACAGGAAGCCATTTAGAATCAGATGTGAGTTTAAAGCTTCAGTTACACAGAAAATGGCATGTTTTAATGACTAGATAAATATGAGCTATTTACTAATCCCTAAGAGTGAGCATGAAAGCTAAGAATCTGCTGAAGATTTCATCTAGGAACAGAAAATAATTATTCCAGGGAATGAATGAATGAATGAATGAATGAATGAAAGTTAAACATTAAATTACTTTCTGTTTGCCACTGACTGAACAACTCCAGTTCATTCTGTAAACTGGTTACAGAGAACATCAGTGTAGTGCAACAGTTTAGAGCGTACGTTCTGGAGTCAAACTGCCCAAACTACCTAGGATCTAACCCAGCTCTACTACTTTCTAGCTATGAGGATTTAGGCAAGTTTCATAACCACTCTGTGCCTCATTCACAGAAAGAGCTCTAGCAATAGAATCATGGGGTTATTGTAACATGTTAAAACTAGGGAAATTCTTTTATAAATTCTTTCATAGCAGAGGATCGTGATAAGCACTATTACAGTTTATCCACCATTTTCCTGTGAGATATGACTATCCTCACTTCACAGAGGATCAGAGAGGTTGATTAAGTTGTTTTGCATCCAACAGTTGGTAAATGGTGGCAGTGGAATTTGACCCTAGTCAATCCAACTGCAGATCCCACTGTTCTTAATACAATCAGGTTGTGCTGCTTCCCTTGAGATCTTGAAAAAGACCCAACTTTCTGAGACTCAGTGTTTTAGCCAACTTTTCTGCTGCTATTACAAAAAGACGTGACAATAGCAATTAGAGAAGGAAAAGTTTATTTGGGGGCTCATGGTTTGAGAGATCTCTGTCCCTAGACATCGACTCCATTCTTTGGGGTACAAGGTGGGGCAGAACATCATGGCAGAAGAGTGTGGTGGAAGAAAGTGGCTCAGGACGTTGCACCAGGAAGCAACAAGGACAAAATATGTACCCCAAAGGCACACCCCCAGTGACCTGCCTCCTCTAGCCATACTCTACCTGCCTAGAGTGATCACCCCATTAATCCCTACCAGGGGATTAGTTCATTGGTTAGGTTAAACTCTCATAACCCAGTCATTTCACCTGTAAACCTTCTTGCATTGTCTCACATATGAGCTTTGGGGGACATCTCATATCAAAACCATAATACTCAGTATTCCCATCTGCAAAGTAGGGATAAGAATAAGTCCTACTTCATGGGGTTTGTTAGGAAGTAAATCAGTTAATACACCAAAAGCATTTAGAACTGTATCATCTACAGTCAGTGTCTCAAGTTTCAAATTCCAGCTCTACTACCCCCTGCTACCTATGTGGCCTTGGACAAGTTATTTAACTTCCTGGTACTTCAGTTCTTCATTTCTAAAATAGGGATAACAAAAGAATCTACCTTATGTGAAGGACATGAAGATTAAATAGGTAATTAACATGAAAAACAAACTGAAACATGAAGAACATGAAATTAACATGAAAAACATCTTAGAAGTGCCTGGGCTTCGATTCAACACCTGAGCTGTCAAATCCCAGAGGTTACTTACTTTCTCTCGCACATGAAGGAATCAAACTGTCAATCATGTAATAAGACCAAGACACACCCCACGAGGCTCTCACACCAAAAACACATGGCAAAGTGCAGTGCTTCATACCTACCATTAAGGGATTTGGGATCAGCCTCCTGCACCTCAACCTCCAGGGATCAGGGCTGCACCCTTGCTGAGGGCTCCCTTGGCTTCTTGCCATGGGTCCCAGAGGCAGGCCTCTCTCTACCCAGCCCAGGCTCCTGGAACTCCACAAGCAACTTTTAGAATTTCACCAAGGAAATGTAGGCTTGTTGGGGTCCTACCTCTGTCCCCAGTAAGCAGACAACAGGACTCCTTTGCTACTGTCTGTGTGGCCTCAAGCCCTTTGGGATGCATCCTGCAGTATGAGAATAGCTGGTCTAGACAATAGGATGGACTTGGGGCTATGAATGGGGACTGATTCCAGTTCAAATCTTGGCCAGGCTCTTTTATACATTGACTTGGGTGTCATCTGATCATCCTGTCACTCTGAAGGTTCTGGGGAGGGGCACATGGGATAGTGCCTTAAAAGTGCCCGATGTAGTTGAAAGTCTTTTCAACTACAGTGTGTTCCCAAGGTCATCAGGAGCCACAGTCCTCATTCCATGTTATCTGCAGAGCCTACCTCCCTGGGACACCCTACACTGAGAGTGCCCAAACATCTGGGGTAAAATGGAGAGCAAAGTAGTAGATCCTCACATGCATACTCCACCCACCCCTCAGCAACAGCTGGAGGCTGGAGCTGCTGCAGAAAGCCCCAGACCAGGCCAGGCCCTGGGTGTTGGTGAGGGTTTGCATGTCAGGTGAAAGATATGGAAAATGACACCCCCCAGGAAGAAAGAAGGACAGTGTAACCAGGAGCAGGGTGAGGGAAAGAAGGCAAACATTCATCCCTTCCCAGTAACAATCAGTCCTGAAGGGAGTAAAGCAGGAGCCTAGCCCAGGTGGCCTAAAGCAGGCTAGGGACCTGCTAGTCAGTCAGCCAGAGTTGTCTACCCCCTTGTCTACCCCCTTGAAGCTTTGCCTTCCTTTTCTCTACAGCCTGGTTCATCCTGCAGGCAGATCACTTTTGCAAAATTCTATCCCCTTGGAAATCTGCCTCAGGCTTCCCAGACAAACCTTTTCTGTTTCTCTCTGCAGGGAGGGTTTTGAAAGGCCTTCTTCCAGCCTGAAGATGCTTTGAAGATGGCTGAGGCTGAGTGAAGGTTCTCCCTCCCAGGCAGCCCCCGGCTCCTCCTATGAGGGGCAAAGATGAAGCTGTCTCCTGCTTTCTGCTGCAGCTTTGAAGGACAGAGACAGACTACAGGCTCCTCCCAGGAATGGCCCTGGCAGCCTGAGGCTGTGGGTCAGAAGGCTCCCAGCTTAGCCCTTCATAGAAGGAGCCTCCCCCAAGGCCTGAGCCCTATGAACTTGAATGCATTCTCCTCTGATGCTAGAGGCCTTTCTCACGCCACCGCCCAGGAGGTCACTACCTCACAAAACCATCCATTCTCTCCTTACAGGTCTGTCAAGGATGGGCTTCATGGGCCTGGAGCCTGTGCAACTAACTGTCCAGGGACCCTGCAGCCAGAAGGGCCTGCCTATTGTTGAAACTCTGCTGTTTCCAGTTTAAAATTCTTAGCCCTATTTTGAGTTTTCATTTTGAACTGAGTCCAATGAATCAAGAAGCTAGTGATTGGGCTGAACATTGGGGGGCCCTCTGTGTGAACTTCCATTCTTATTCCCACCAAATCTCAGACTAGATCTGCTCCTACTACCCCTGGGGGACCAGGAAAGGCTGTCAGATGGACTCTGAGCCAAGAGCTGTACCAAGATGAGGCCAGTGAGATGCCAGAGCATGAAATACATGGAAGCCCTTGAAGTCTCAGCCACACATGCCCTAACACTGTACTGACACAACTCAGCGAGTGAGCAAGAAACACTTTAAATTTAGTACCCTGGCTGTCTGTCACCGGGTCACAGTCCTACTGGAAGGTGGAGTGGGGAAGCGGGAGGCTCAACCACAACCTCCCTTCTTCCTTCACAAATGGTCCCAGTCCTGATCCTTAGTCCCTAGGGCAAAAGGGCAGGAGGGAAGCAGGCCAGGCCAAGGGCCTCACCACCAACCCTGCAACACTTGGGACTTCCTTGGACCAGCTGCCTCCACCGAGAGCATGTAGGAAATGCAGAATCTCGCATATTACAGACCTTGTCTCCTTTTCAAGGTTGAATACTCTTCCATTGCATTTATACGCCACATTTTGTTTATCTATTGTTAGAAATATTGGCTGCAAGAAATCAGACACCTTCTCGAAAGTTACTCAGAAGGCAAATTTCACTTCTACAGAAGGCTGTGCCACCAAAAAATCTGGCAAGCACGCACACTGGGCAGGAAGTCCGCCCAGGATTTTATCCCTCAGGCAACACTACTCCTTGCTCTGATAGGAGGAATTCAGGTTACAATCTATGTGATTGACCAATTTAAAATTGTGGCAGGCAAAGGAAAGAATATAGTTATGATTGGATCACCTACTACACTATAGGAATTATGATTGGAAGACTGAGGGAGGACACGGGAAGATATGTTGGGGGCTCAAAATGGCTACATTTCAACCACATGGTTTAGATTACAGCAAACACATTTTTGTTATGTATTAGGAAACTCAGACTACAGGTTTAACTCTGACAGGAAACAGAACATTCATCTTACACTATTCATTTGTCCAAGGATGTTTAGGGTGTTTCCATACGTTGGTAGTGTGAGTAGTGCGGCAGTTAGCTCGGGAGTGCTAAGGTCTTTGAGATCCCGATTTCAACCTGTTTTGGATAAATACCCAGCAGTGGGATTGTTGGATCATACGGTAGTCCTATCTTTAAAGTTCGAGGAACCTCCATACTATTTTCAATAGCGGATGAACTGTTTTGCATTCCCACCAAGAGTGTGCAAGGGCTCTCATTTCTCCACATTTTCACCAACACCTGTCTCTTGTTTTTTCAGCCACTCTGACAGGTATGAGGTGATAATATGGATGAACCTGGAGATCGCTTTGCTAAGGGAAATAAAGCAGTCACATAAGGACAATTACTACATGATTCAAGGTATCTGAAATAGTTCCGTTCATAGAATCAGAGTGGAATGGTGGTTGCCAGAGTCTGGGGGAGGGGGGGGAATGAGTTAATCAAAGAGCATAAAGTTTATAGCAACTCAATTCACAATAGCTAAACTATGGAACCAAGCTAGGTGCCCTTCAACAGATGAATGGATAAAGAAAATGTGATATGTGTATGTGATATATGTATATGTGTATGTATGTGGTGGAATATTACTCAACTTTAAAGAAGAATAAAATTATGGCATTTGCCAGTAAATGGATGACATTGGATAACATTATGCTAGCAAAATAATCCAAACCCAAAAAACCGAAGTCCGAATGTTTTCTCTGATATGCTGATGCTGATTTACAATAAGTGAGGGTGCTAGGGAAGAATAGAGTTACTTTAGATTAGGTAGTGGGGAGTGAGGGGAGGAAAAGGGGTTTGGAGATAGGAAGAACAGTAGAGTGAAACAGACATTATCACCTCATGTACAGACAAAACCGCATGACCAAAGTGATCCTACAATATGTACAATCAGAAAAATGAGAAATTATACTTCATTTAAGTATGATTTATCAAAATGTATAAATGCATTGTACTGTCTTGTGCAATTAATTAGAACAAATTAAAAATTAATGAAATTAAAAAAAGCATAAATTTGGGCTGGGGATATGGTTCAGTTGGTAGAGTGCTTGCATCACAAGCACAAGGCCCTGGGTTCAATCCCCTGTACCGCAAAAAAAAAAAAAAAAAAAAAAAAAGCATAAATTTTTAGTTAAGCAAGCTGATAAATTCTAGAGATCTGCTGCACAATGTGGTACCCCTAGTCAACAATGCCATGTTACACACATAAAAACTTTCATCAAGAGGTTAAATCTCATGTTAAGTGTTCTTGCCAAAATAAAATAATTTTTTTAAAAAGAATAAAACTGAAAAAAAAAAGAAAAAAAGAAGAAAACTGAATATCAGACCTTTTCCCAAACCTACCAAATCAGAATCTGCATTTTAACAAGATTCCCCAGGGAATTCCTTTGCATATTAAAGCTTGGGAAGTAGTGATTTAAAGGGCCTCCAGGGTCCAGCATCCCACCCTCCACTCTAGTCAGGATAGAAAAAAAGAAAAAAACACTTATAAAATCTTTTATTCCAGGCACTGAAAACCTAATTCTGCATTCTGACTTCGGAACACTGCTGGTTGTATCTCTCTGCTTCATCTCAGCTGTCCCTGTTTGTTTTTTAACTTTCAAATACTGATTTTTCTTTTTATTGAAAAAATAATGACACCAAAAATGTTTTTAAAAGTAATTTACCCTACCTCACAGCATATCCAAAAATTAACTGAAAAAGGATCAAAGACCTAAACTTAAGAACTAAAACTTTAGAAATAACATAGGAGGAAAATCTTCATGACCTAGGATTTGGCAGAGGATTTTTAGATATGGCACCAAAACCTGAACAATAAAAGAAAAAAATGGACAAATTGGACTTCATCAGAATTTAAATTTTGTGCATTAAACGTCTATCAAAAAGGCAGAAAGACAACCTACTGAATTAGAGAAAACCTTTGCTAATCATGCGTCTGATAAGAATGTATGATTATTTTTAAAACTTACACATAACCCTAGAGAACTCCTACCTCTCAAAAACAGTGAAAGCAAAACCCAGTTTAAAGTGGTCAAGTGATTTGAACAGAACATTTCTCTAAAGAAAAATGTACAAATGACCAAGAAGCACATGAAAAGGCGTTCAACGTCATTCATTAGAAGGAGATCTCAGATCAAAACCACAATGAGATGTTATTTCACAATGTCTGTGGTTTTAAAAGAAAGAGGGAGAGAATACCAGGTGTCAACAAGGAAGTGAAAAAACTGGAGCCTTCCCATATTGCTGGTGTGGTGGAAATGTAAAATGATACATTTGCTGTGGAAAACAGTTTGGTGTTCTCATAAAGCTGAACAGAATTATCAACATGAATGTTCTTAGCAGCACTATTCTCCAAACCAAATGGTAGAAATGACCCATGTGTCCATCAGCAAATGAATGCATGAACAAAATGTGGTGAACACATACAGAGGAATATTATTTACCCATTTAAAAAATCTGATACAAGTCACAACATGGATAAAGCTCACAAACATTATGCTATATTAAATATGCCAGATAGAAAAGGGAAAATATTATATAATTCTGCTTGTACAAATTATCTACAACTGCCAAGTTCATAGAAACTGGTAGATAGATTAGAGGTTGCTGGGTGTTGGGGAGAGGAGGGAATTGAGAGTTACTTTTTAATAAGTACAGAATCTGTTTGGCATAATAAAATTTTGGAAATGGCAGTGGTTGCACAACTTTGTAAGGGTAACGTATCACGGAATTGTACACTTAAAAAAACTGGTTGTTAGAAGTAATTCAAGATTTCCCACACTGCCCTCCTCCAAACCCTAAACCCCAACATCTTGGCAGACAGGAGTCATCCAAATTTGCTGTATCCCACAATTTAGCCCCTTCATTTAGATCAATGTTGCTTCTGAATCTCAGAGCCCTAATACAGTGAAGCTGGAAGGACCCTGAGACGTTGCACAATCCTATCTTCCCACAGGATGAAAAGACCCAGGCTCAGAGGCAGACAAGGACAGTCCAACGGGAAGAAGTTTGGTAAGGTCCAGCTTCTGTGGATCTGGGGTGCCTGAAGCCTCCTACAGATCATTCCATGGCCCTTCCTTCTTTGGGCCCCCGCCCAGATTGCTCCTTCTCCAGGCCGCTGCCCCTGATGCTCCCACCGGCTCCACTGCAGCTCGAACTCTCGCTCAGCAGTGACAGCTACATTCTGCAGGAAAACCGGGTGAAGCTGACAAGCCCCGAGCCTCGGCATCCAGGTGCCTCTGAGAAGCTCCTGGGGTTTGAGCCGTAGAGACCTAACTCCCAGTTCCTGTCTCAACACCAACTCAGCTGCCCTGTGATCTCAGGCAAGTCCTTTCCCTTCTCTGAGCTTCAATCTCCCCTTCTGTGAAGGAGCTTGAAATGCCTTCTGCTTTTAAGATGAAATTAAATCATAAATGTGAGATTACTATTGTTATGACTTCATAAGGGCATTTTTTGACTTTCATAGGACTGAAAACTCTGAGGACAGACCCAGTATTTTCTTTTGTCTTCACTCTCCAGGAGCTTTTAGTATCGGGCAGGGAATACAGTGAGTGCCCAGGAAACAATAACAGTGTGTGTGTGTGTGTGTGTGTGTGTGTGTGTACGCGCACGCACGCTTGTGCTTGTGTGTGTGTCCATACACACTCATTTCTTCTTTTCAATTAACTACTGTTAACATTTGTTATGAGATACAATAACAGAATGAAAACTGAGCACCAATCTCAGGGCAAGTACATTATGTACATTATCTGACTTAAGCCTCCCATTTCATAGGGAAGGAAACTGAAGTTCAGAGAAATCAAGTAAGTTGCCTAAAGACACACAGCTAGCAAGTGGCAGAGCCAGGACTTGAAATTGGGTCTCTGACCTCAAAGCCCACGTAGCTTCCATGTAGCAAGAAAGATGCATGAGCCATTTTGCCAGTGTATCTCCAAGTCCTGTTTCCTGAAGCTGCTGGGTTACAAACTATAGGCAGATGACTAATCAGGTCAGCACACATTGCCCCAAATCTAGGAATGGTTTGCGATTTGGGCAATAAATGGATTGGAACTCTAAGATGGTGTTAAGGTTTGGATCTAGAATATCCCCCAAATGCTGTGTGTTGAAGGCTTGTATAAGGATGCAACAACGTTCAGAGGTGGGAAGTGAGTGGATCACAAGGGCTCTGACTTCATCAGTGGATTAATCTATTGGTAGTTGAATGGATTACTGGGAAGTAATGGAAACTATAGATCATGGGGCATGGTCAGAGGAAGTAACTTGGTCACTGGGGGCGTGCCATGGAAGGGTCTTTCTTGCCCCCAACCCTTTTCCCTGCCTCTCCTCTTGGGTTGCCATGAGCTGTACACACTTCCTCCTCCATACCCTTCCACCATTGTTTCTACCTTACAGCCAGCAGACCATGAGCTGATACCTCTGAAATTGTGGGTCAAAATACAGCCTTCCTCCTTTAAGTTGTTTATGTCAGGTATTTTGGTCATAGCAATGAAAGGCTGACTCATACAGATGGTTTCCTCCTAGAAATGTCACCAATAGTTCTCACCTACTTGAAATGGCTGTCCTGTGGGTATGCTCAAAATCTTTATGTGGTTACCTGCAATAGCCTTATAATCTAAACCAACTTCTCCACAAGAGGATATTTGGAAAGATCACTCTCTGGGCCTCCTCCAGACCCCTCAACACTCCAAGAACAGGCTCAAGAAGATCCTCACTCCCACTTCCCACCCCAACCTTCTCACTTACCCTGTGCAGGATGGCTGCACTACATCACTAGGGCCCCTTCAAAATAAGGGCCACATCCCCAGCTACCAGAAGTGTTGCAGGTCAAAGGCCCTCACCTGTCCATCCCTCTTCCAAGAGGGCTCAGCTAAAGAGTCCCTGACCCAAGATCATGACTCTTTTCTGGGGCAGCCCGCATCTAAAAAATCAATACCATAGAGATAAAAAGACCCAGACTTCCTGCTCCAACTTGAGACATCAAAGGGTCAAGGGTCAGCCTGGCTCTGTGCCCTCTCATGGGGTTGGCTGAGGCCATCTGTGAAAATGACACTGGAAAGCAACATCTCCCACTACTCCCACTTCCCTCCCTTCCCTTCCACAGTCTTTGGTCCCCAAAACACTTCCTAATAAAATCTGCATGCTCTGTGTCTCTGCCCAACCAGAGGCAACCCTTCACAGGAGCAGTGGGTACGGCAGGAGCTGCTCCTGGGAGCAGAGCACGTGAGCTCCTGATGGGACCTGCCTGAGCCTTCTCAGCCCCCTCAAAGCTGAGGAACCAGCAGTGGACGGGAGGCAGCAGGCCCTGCCTCCTCCCCTCAGCAGCTGTGAGACTGGACACCTCAGCACTCTCCATCCTCAGAACCTTGTCTCTCAACACCCGCCCCCACATCCCAGGGCTCTTGCCAGGTTCAGGCAGAAATGGGATGTGAAAACACCTTGAGAGCTGGAAAAGGCTGAGCCAATGTGAGAAGATGTTTGAATGAATTAACACCAACTCTTGTCACCAATCCGTTCTTGTCACCCTCCTCTACTATCAGTTTCTGTGTCCACCACATTGCCAGAGCTCTGCATGTTTTCCCCTCAACCCTAAACACCAGCTTCCTGGAGAAGTCCGATACTTAATTTGGGCGAGGGACACTGCCACTATTCCCAAGTGCAGCAGAAGGTTGCTTTCCAGATCACCTGTGAACAGACCCTGCGCTCTGCTGAGCAGACCTTCCCCCAACCCCTTACCCAGGACAA
Organism: Glaucomys volans; assembly: GCA_020662805.1. Classification (NCBI taxonomy): domain Eukaryota; kingdom Metazoa; phylum Chordata; class Mammalia; order Rodentia; family Sciuridae; genus Glaucomys; species Glaucomys volans. The sequence goes on from JAJEJO010003478.1 coordinate 26,772, forward strand.
AGGACCCCAAAGCCAACTCTCCATTATTCATGAGAGACTCCACCCAGGTGGCTGCTTGTCCCAGATGGGGACATAACTGACAAGATGGGGCCCCAAGCTTGGGTTTGCTTGCCTGGTGCCTGGAAAGCTCAGTTTGGGGTCCTACATTAGAGTCCTATGGTTGCTGTAACAAATTACCATGGGCTTCATACAACAGAAATGCATTCTTTCACAACTCTGGAGGCCAGAAGACTGAAATCAAGGTATCAGCAGGGTGGCACTCCCTCTGGGACCTCTGGAGGACCATCCATTCCTTGCTGCTTCTAGCTTCTGGTGGGTGCCACAGCATTCCTGGGTATATGACCACATCACTTTAATCTCTGCCTCTATCTTCACATCATCTTCTCCCCATGTCTGTATAAAATCTCCCTCTGTGTCAGTTTCTATATGGTTATATGTGATTGCATTTCGACTCCTCTGAATAATCTAGAATAAATCCCTCGAGATTCCTAATTTGATCACATCTTTTGCCATATATGGTAATATTCACAGGTTCAGAGAATAAGGACAAGGACATATCTTTTGGGGAGGACACCATTCAACCCAATACTGATTCTAGAGGAAAATTCGTCTCAGAAAGCTTCTCCATGAGGAAGCCCTCATGGCCTCTGTTATAAAATTTGTAAAAGGCTTATAGCCCATAGAAGTCTTCGCCACACCCTCTTAGTGCCTGGCTGGATCCATCAGCATTGTGCTTTGACTAAAGGACAGCCTACATTTTTCCCTTTGTGTGGGCTAGCCTGGGAACCATGCCTGGAATTTTACACTGCTTCAAAGAAGCTGCCCCCTTTAGGGTCAGACTCAAGTAGGGTGACTGACTCATATGTAATCTCCTGAGGCCTTGCTGGTGTAAGGCCCAGATCCCCTCAGTTCTGGACAAGCAGACAACTGATCATTCTCCCACTGGGTAAGCTCAGATGGTAAGCCAACTCCATAATTCAACAAGGTAGATTTTCAAAACATCCTCAGTCATCAGGATCTGCCCCACCATTGGCCTCTCAGCAGGCATAGTTTACTGGACACCAGCCTTGCCAGACCCCCAAAACTGAAAAGAAATCATGCTTTCCCAGGCCATCTCCCGGGATCTCCTCTCTTTACCCCAATTGGCTCTCACACCCCCTTAGCACTTTATCCTAAATGAATAAATAATAGATGGCCTTCTGATATCTGCTTAATTCTTTCCAGAGAAGAAGAACTCACTGCCCTCTGAAAAACCTCATCCATTCATGCTCAACTCTGACTATGAGGAAGGGGACTCCAGCTCCATTTTGCTAAACTGCTTCAGTTGGTACCGCAATCCCATGCTTTCGTCTGTGTATAGGAGGAAGCACCAGACACCCTCAGCAGTCCCATGTGACCTGGAAAATGATCCAGAGTACACACCCCATCTTCTCCAAGCTCCCTAACCTTCTGGAAAGTCAACACCTTCTATTTTCACATGTAACCCAACCCAATTTATCCACAAAGATGAGCGCAGCTTAGCACTAAGACAAGACCTTGTGAGCTTTCAGGAAAATGCAAATAAAAACAAAAATGAAACTGAAAATGACTGATGACCTCTAACGCTGGCAAGGGTATGCAGAAGGGGGCACTCACAAACCCTGCTGGTGGAACTGAGGATGATTTCAACCATTTTAGAAAGTAAGCTAGCAGGATTTGTTAAAGTTAAACACATGGGTTCCTTTGACCCAAGTGCAATGCTGCTTCTGGGGATCTATCCAACCGAAAGAAAAGAACCAGCCCAAAAGATGTATGATGATATAGCTTTCCTGTGTACATGTGTGAATACACTAAAATGATCTCCACATCATGTTCAACCACAAGAAAGGGGTCCTAATTATAATAAGATAAACTTCATGTTTGTATAAATTTATCAGAACTCTACTTTCATGTCTATCTAAAAGAACACATTTTTAAATTTCTTTTAAAAAAGATGTCTGAGCAAGGACATTTATTGTACTATTGCTTATAATAGAAAAACAAATCTGGGAACATCGTATTCTGTGGAATACTACACAGCTATTACAAAGAATGAAGTAGATCGGTATGTAGTAACCTGTAAAGGCATGTTCAAAATATTGAGTTGTTGGGGAAGAAAAATAAAGAGAATGATATGTATAACATTTTTCTATTTGTTTTTTTAAAAATAATAACACATAGAACTGCATAGGTCTAGCCAGACCTGGAGGCTCAAGTCAGATGGAGCTGAGGCCTCAGCATGCCAACACAGTTGGCTTTGGGGTGCTCAAACTGAGGCAGTCAGTCCCCTCTGAAAATGGCACATTCACTCCAGAGGCCTGAATTCACAGCTCAATAGCTATTAAAAGCTTGGTAACATGCCTTGCCCATTCTGATCAAATAACCTTATCAGTTTCAAAACCAGGTACACTAATCTCCAGAATCTACAAAGTACTCAAAAATCTTTACACGAAGAACACTAATAACCCAATCAATAAATGGGCCAAGGAAATGAACAGACACTTTACAGAGGAAGATCTACAAGCAATCAACAAATTTATGAAAAAATGTTCAACATCCCTCGTTATAAGAGAAATGCAAATCAAAACCACCTTAAGATTTCATCTTATCCCAATTAGAATGTCTTTTATTAAGAATACAGGCAACAACAGGTGTTGGCGAGGATGTGGGAAAAAGGGTACACTCATACATTGCTGGTGGGAGTGCAAGTTGGTGCAGCCACTCTGGAAAGCAGTATGGAGATTCCTTAGAAAACTTGGAATGGATCCACCATTTGACCCAGCTATCTCTCTCCTTGGCCTATACCCAAAGGACTTAAAATCAGCATACTACAGTGATGCAGCCACATCAATGTTCATAGCTGCTCAATTCACAATAGCAAGATTGTGGAACCAACCTAGATGCCCTTCAATAGAGGAAGGGATAAAGAAACTGTGGTATATATACACAATGGAATATTATTCAGCCATAAAGAAGAATAAAATTATGGCATTTGTAGGTAAATGGATGATGTTGGAGACTGTTATGCTAAGTGAGATCAGCCAATCCCAAAAATCCAAAGGCCGAATGGTCTCTCTGATAAATGAGTGATGATGCATAATGCGGGGGTGAAGGGTGGCAAGAATGGAGGAAGGATAGATAGCATAAAGGGACCGGAGGGGTGGGTTCAGGGTGGAGGGGGTAAGAATAATAGCAGAATGTGTGACAGATACCATTGCCCTGTGTACATGTATGAATGCACAGATGGTGTGACTCTACTATGTGTACAACCAGAGAAACAATAGCTGTACTCCATTTGTGCTCAATGAATCTATAAGCAAATAAAATTAAAAAAAAAAGAACCAGGTACATCACTAGGGCCAGGAGGTCACCCCGACTCTACAAGGACAAACAGCATAAAGGATAAAACTGTCGAGGAGTCACCAAAACAGCAAATCCCCAGACCCGTAACTTGTCACTCACATGATTTGTGTTTCCTTCTGCTCCCCACCTACGTGTTCTCTTAATAGGAACAGGAACTCATCCTAATCCCAAGGCAGAGATGCTTATACAGGCTGTGACATGGATATGAGAAACTGATGTTTGGCTCCAGGATGTGCCTCCCTCAGCATTAAAAATGTCCCCGCAGGAAATGAAAAGTCAATTCATATTCCTAAAAGCCCCACTCACAAATAGTCCTTTCACATATATAAAACTCACTCTCTCCCCTTGTCCTAAGAGCTAGCCAGCTTCATACTCGGTCAAGGCTGTGTCTCCTTTCTGCTTGAAGTCCCAGTAGTTTTATTACTGACACCGTTGTGCCTTTTTTTGATTCTTGTGCTAGAAAGTACAAGAATCTACTGAGCCAGGAGTGAGATAGTCAACTGGCCAGAGAGAGCCCACTAGCTGAGGTGTGTGGACAGGCCCCACCATGTGCTGAGCTCTGACCTGGCCAAGGCATTCTTGCCCCTCTCAACCTTCAGTCAGGAGATCCCAAGAGAGATTTGGGGAAAAGCTATTCCCAGACAATTGGAGTTTTAAAGCTCCCCCCTCACAAAAGCATTTTCCAAATAGGCACAGAGGTCTCTTCAGAGAACAGGCTTTGTTCTTGTTATCCAGGCTAAAGGGTCCACCTACCATGAAAGCCACTTAGATTCCATGGGCCTGGTCCGTGGGCGCCATCTTGGATGAAACCCCACTGTAGCCAAAGAGAGGCCTACCTCAGTCAATGACACACATACCACATCAAACTGTAAAAACCTAAGTGAACCAGTCATCAGTCATATGCAGATAAAATGAAGTGAATTGACAGCATTTCTTTAGCTAACTGCAGAGAGCCTGAGGGCAGGATAAAAAGATTTGAAGCTTAAAGAATTAAGATGCAAATGCAATTTTCAACCTAATGGAGTATAGCAATCAATGCCTTTGTGAAAGAAAATGTGGTGGGCACTTCCAGACCCTCCTGCCCAGCTTGGAGCTTTGTCACAAGTGGAGGTAAAGATTTGCCACCATTAGTCCTATTCCTATCAATGCCCACAGCTTCTGGGTTCTGCTTCAATGAGCTGCATCCACAGACAACTATAGAGACGTCAGTGGTTTCTAAGTCCAATTCAGAGTCAACCTAACCTTCTGGTATTCAAATTTTGGAATTCACTGGTAAAGCTCATAATTTTAAAAACAGAGATATTACAGCCAAAGCTGAGGGCAAAACATCCATACTGTCAGCAGTTGTCCACCCCGGGGAATGGGATTGAAGGATAAGGGACTTTACTTTTTATTCTGTACAGTTCTGTGTCAGTTGAATATGTGTACTGAGTAGGCATTACTTTTGAATTCAAAAACTTTTAGAAATACTAATTTCCCCTGGACACAATGATCTGGTTTGTTTTTGTTTTACTGGATCTTAATGTCTGAGGTCAGATGATGGCAAACAGTCAAAACAGGAGGAAGAACATGAAAGTTTATCTGGATTCATTCCCTCATGGTTCAAGATGAGCCCCAGAGATGGGAGAGTGGGAAGTTGGCATTCAACCAAGTAGCATTATCATTGGGGTGTCCAGTGGAGTCCAAGTCCTTGATGTCCTGGACAATGAATTGAGCAAAACACACACACTTACTGAAGTTGAGGGTGAATGTAGTACTTCAATATGTAGGATGGTGGGCACATGGGGGGTGGTGAGGTGTGGAAATTCCTATCTTACATGCTCCCATTGGCTCTTATGATACCTGATTAGAATACTGTCTACTTTACCCCCATTGGTTATTTTAGAATTCCAAAACTATGGTGGGAGTTATCATAGGCGTAAGTCCTCAGTGATGGGAGTTGTCATGGTAATGGGACTTATAGTAAACAGGGACAAGATGACTCATCTCCCTGTCTTGTCTTCCAGCAGCATTTTTCTTGTACCCTGCCTCCACCATCTTGGCATCCCTGAACTCCTACCTAACAGTAGTTCTGTCTGTCATGGTTGAAATATTGGTGTCCCCTCTGAAGTTCATGTTGAACCTTAATCCTCCTAGTGCAGCAATATGGGGAAGTGGGGTCCAGTAGGAGGTATATTAGCCATGAGGGCTCTGCCCCCAAGAGAGTCACTACAGAAAGGGCTTTCAGCATGGACTCACACTCTCCTGCTCTTCTGCCATGTGAGGAACAGCATTCCCCCTTGCTGGAGGATTCAATGTCCAAGGCACCATCTTGGAAGTGAAGAATGAGCTTTATCAGACATCAAACCCACTGACACCTCAATTTTGGACTTCCCAGCCTCCAGAAATGCCTATTTTTATAGACATTCCTATATATGTTTATTTTCTTTATAAATTACCCTATCTGTAGTATTCTGTTACAGTAGCACAAAATGGACTAAAGCCCTGTAAGAGTTAGGACTAAATGCCTTAGTCTCCTGAGGCCCAGGCAGTGTTCTTTCCCTACATGAGCTTCAAACCCCAGCTGTGGATCTGAGCAACAACCCCTCTCCACACTTGTGGAATAGGGAAGGACCAATCCCAGGATGCATCACCCTGAAGGTCAGCCATGTTTAGAATTTGATCAGTATCTCAGTCACTGGTGACTTCTAGCCACCATTTAAGACCCCTGCTATTATCCAGACACATCCAATCTTCCCCAGGATGGGTGCAATAATTACAGTGAGTTTGTTATTGTGACCCTTTTATCAACTCTTCCCAGAGATACAGACAAGGTGTAGACTATGAAAGAAGACACCACTTGGGAACCATTGAGTCCAGCCTCATCTCTGGATGCTTCGTTGTTTTGCTCCCAATATTTCAGACATAGGGGATAACTAACAGAACAAGTACACCACAGTACTTTTCAATTTGGGATTTTTTTCAAGAATCCAGGTATCTAAATGCAGGCACCTTCCTTTTTGAAAACCTCAGGTCATTCTGATGTGCACACTGTGAAGCACCCCTTCTTCTTCACACTGTGTATAAGATCCTCTATTGCCTGAAATGTCTGACTGTCATCAAATTTAGTCCCTGAATTTGGCCATAGGAAATTATTTTTCAGGTTAACACTTGTTGGACCAAATGGCTCTGAGGTAGCTGTCTTGGGGAGAGGTTGGGATGCTTCACTTCCTTTTGGCATCCTCCATAGTCTTAGGTGAGCATCTCCTGCCTGTCTATGATGTGAAGGTGAGAAACTGGCTTTTGGCAGAAGGATCAAACCATACATTGATTCAATGAAGTCACTCAAACCAACAGTCAATTTCAGTTGCAAGCAGCTGACTTTGCAAAAGGATCGAAGTCAGGAGGGTCAAGGTACTTGACATTTGCCTGATGCCAATTGGCCACATTCCAAAGGCCAGGCCATTCTGACCAGATACTCCCATCCTTCTAAGCTTCCAGAATGTCTCCTGCTTGATAAACCTTTATTCAAAGTTCATGGTGAATGGAAACTTGGCCACATTTAACTTTTCAGCACCCAGGACAGCATCTGGCATCCAGTTGAGGTTCAGTGCTGTTTGCTGACATATCCCAGTACTTTGGGACCAGGGCTTAAGCTTTAGTAGCCTCCAGCAATGGGAGCTTAACTCTTGGCTTCCTAGCTACACCCAGTGGACCACTAAACTCACACAGACTTCATGTCCAGAAGTTACAGAAGAGACTCTTTAAAACCACTTTTGGCCTTGGACACTCATTTATACCAGGCCCTGTTTAAGCAAGGCCAAGGGAATCAGAGCAGGCTGAGGGCATCACCAGTCTATTCCTTCGAGGTTGGGTAGCCCCTTAATAGAGACCAGCATTGCTTGATAGACAGGCGAACTTCTGCTAGGCAATCCATGCTGCTCTAAACACAGGTGGGAAGCAAGACTCAAAATCAACAAACTTTTCATATTATATGTATCAATTAATTATCTTTTCAGTGGCAAAAATAATGTATGCTAAAATCAAAGAGTGAAGAAATAGAGAAAGGTGAATATCCCTCCTTACCATAATGACACATCCATGACCAACACTCCTGTTTCCTTCGACTCTTTCTCAAGTCACACTGAAACAGAGACACACAACATAGACACCATGTGTATTTTGATTTTCTATTACTCTATTCTTTTTAAATATTGCATACTATTCCACATGGATAAACCTCATATTATTAAAATGTTCTCCTATTCATAGGTGTATTAACCAGAGCTCTTCAGAAAAACAGGATATAGTAGATAAATACATAGATGATAGATAGATAGATAGATGATAGATAGATGATAGATATAGATAGATGATAGATAGATAGATGATAGATAAATAGATAGATAAATTTAAGAGACACACAAAGAGATTATTTTAAGGAATTGACTCCATATTCATGGAGATTTGCAAGTCCAAAATCTGCAGGGTAGATTGGAAGGCTGGAGACCCAGACAAGAGTTGCATTTAGAATCCAAAGGTGGCCCTTTCTCCTTCAGGGGAGGGCAGACTTTATATTAAACCAATCCATCAGTTGGATGAGGCTCACCCACATTATGGAAGGTAATCAATTGGCTTTACTCAAAGTCTACATATTTAACTGATAATCTTATTTAAAAATACCTTCATTGAAACATCTCCAATAATGTTTTACCAAATATCTTGGTACCAAATTCTAGCCAAGTTAATACATAAAATGTACCATCACAACAGGCATTTGAACATTTCCTGACCATCACTAGGGGAAAAATCCAGGCTAGTAGATTTTTGTCCACATGATTTCATCTTCACAATAATCCTCTGAGGTACATTAAGTTGCCTTGTTCTGTACCTGATGAACAGAGGCTCTGAATCTAGATCTGTCTTGTCAAAAGCTCAGCTGTGTAGGCTTGAACTATTGACTTAACCTCTTGCCCTTAACTTTCCCATCTATAAAATGGGCTCCACAGCCCAACTATCTAGGGTTGTTATGAGGATTCAGTGAGATTGGGGAGGTGAAATGCCTGGTTGTGCACAGTGCTTGGCAGATTATAAATATTCACTTTAAAAAAGATACAACTTTTCTACTATTATTCTGGGAATGAAGGCCTGGACCCCTCTTGGAAAAAATCCAGGAGCATTCCCACAACTCGTGGATATAACAGGTGCATAAACTATTTACAGACCACACCCAGCCTGTGCAAGCTGGGGAGCTCTGTATTTAAAAAGCAGCCCCTCCCACCACCTGGCAGCCTGCTTCCATTTCCTGGCCTGAGCTTCAGTGTTGTCACAGTTGGCGCTTTGCAAAGAAGATCTGAGAAACATTAGCACTCTCTGAAGCCCACGCTCCAGACCCACTGGAGAGTCCACCTCTCCATCTGTTGTGGGCCCCAAATTGGGCATGCACCAAACAGCCACAGGCAGGAGTCATTGAGAAATGTATTCAGAATGTGCTTTGGATTACCAAGGCAGAGGCTGCTGAGCTCTGTGCTGGGAGAGCTCCCAGTGAACACCTCCCCTCTGTCAGGCCCCCAGGCCATTTCTGAAAAACAGTATAGACATTTCATGGCCACATTCATCTGGTAGTCACTCTGACCCTGCTCTCCCTCTGTGACTGGACTTGCCCCAGAAACTCAGGATGCCGAGAAGTCATTGCCATCTGTTTGTACCTGCTGATTCAAGCCGTCTAAGGCTGGAGGTTGATTGTGTGGAGGAAAAGCCTGGAACCCCAAGATGAGTCAGGTGGCTCTGCTCCTTCACTTCCCTGGCCCCCATGCAGACCTCCACTTAGATCTGAGAACTGGGGTCACTGTGTGCTCTTAACTGTGAATTGCTGGGGCGAGCATCATTTCTCAGCTTTTGAGCTAAAGAAAAAGAAGGTGAGATTTAAAGGTTGATGGATTCAGGCAGAAATCCTTTGCCCCACCCCATCACCCTGTACTATGTAAAAAGGCTCCACAGTAATGGAAGAGAGGAGAACTGGAGGGAAAGAAGTGCATATGAAGTGTAGCTAAGTCATCTACTGTCTCCACCACCAGGACAGGAAGACAGGAACTGAGAGAAATAAGTGAGTTCCCTCTGAAATGAGAGGGGGGGGCAAGAATCTGAGAAAAGTGAAGACTTCGAATCTGCTTGCTGGCTGAAGTTTTGGCAATGGGAACCCATGGAAGTTTTTGCACACCTAGCAGGGTGGGGGGCATGGTTGAGTTGGTGGGATACATTTAGACCTGACAGAGAGCCCTATTTTCAGGGAAGATAGGGATGAGCCCAAATGATTCAGGATCCAAAGTCACAGACTAAATGAGCAACTGAGTGGGGGCAGAGGGGGTAGGGTTTTGATGGGAATAAAATGCTTCCATCATAGAAAGTCAAAGTGACCAAAATGCAAGGGGGCAGCCAACTGTCCAGGGCATCACAGTACTGGGTCACTGAGCAAGAGCCCAGACTGGCCTGGCCTCCACAGCTATGGCCAGCCCATGAAGCCAGCATGACAAAGAAGGATACCTCCCACCACCCTCCACCACACTGCCAATCACATAAGCAACCTTCACTTACCTCTCCTCAGAGACAGAGTGGAGAAGGAAGGGCTGCCACGGGCTGTGACTGAGCTGTGGATCCCAAACATGCCCCCCACCAACACTGAGTTAATGACAGGCTAGGAAAACTTGGATAGGAAGAAATGAAGTGGCTGGTACCTTCATCAGCTGGGTGCTTGAAATCAGGAAATAAATTCAATTCTGCAAATCAAGAACATCATACCTTTCCCACGATCAACTTGGTGACCACTAAAATTCCACACCCAAGACAGACATGCCAGTAATAAGATGTGAGTCCCTGTTTAGGAGGTTTTGCTGGATGGAACCTTGGGAGCGACACTCCACAAAGGACTAGGGAAGACAGAAGTTTGTTTTAGAATTCCTAGAATGAAGGTGGGACTACCGTGCCAAGTGCTGGAAGACTGTTACCTACCGGAAACTCTTTGTGAGCATAATATCTGGTCGTGGAAGGTTTTATTTCCCCCAAACCTTCTGCTGTCTGGGTCCTCCGAAAAACAGATTCAGAGCACAGGTGGTCTATTTGGAAGATGATCTTAGGAAGTACTGTAGAGAATGGGAAAGTGCAGTAGGGATGGGGAGGAATCCAAGGCAAGCATTTCAATGAGCACATTGACCCTCTGGGCAGTGGTGTGGAGCATCCCCAGAGCCAGGAAACCGGCTTTTTATCTACCCATTTCCTTTTGACATTGACTGAGGGCTGTTCCTGGTGGCATGATCTTCTGAGCACTGTAGCCTCACCTGCCCCTGAGCTGAGCAGAGCCCTCAGCAGAGTATCAGGCACCCTCAGCGGCTTGCTGGCCTGGCTTGCGATGGTGAACACTGAGGAGCATAGCAGACGTGCCCAAGGTCTGCCACGCTGGGCCTGCCTGTGCTTTGCCACACCACATATGACAAGCCTTCTCCAGCCTCCTTAATCATGAACCAAATAACTAGAATGACACCCCTACAAGGTCGAGGTAAAATACTTGTCTTGAAATTGGGAAGGACTGTCAATGCCAGTTGGCTTGACATTCCACTCAATCCTGCTGAACCATCATTTCAAGCAAAAACCACCCACTACTTGAAAGATCCCAGGAGAGAAGGACCACTCTCTCCTAATCCCTTCTCTCTTGTAGAGAGTCCAGTTTATGAAACAGAGTTGTCTCATTGTAGTTCCAAGTGCCTGCCCTATTAGTCAGGTTCTGCCTTCTGGTGCCATGAAGAGGGAAAAAAACCAAAACTTTTTCCATTTATGATAAACAGAATATAACCCCCCCACACACAGAGAGAGAAAGATGCTCCTAATCCCCAAAACCTGCGAATAGATAACCTCATGTGATGAAAGGGGATTTGCAACTGTGATTAAGTTGAGGATCTGGAGACGGGGAGATTATCCGGGATTTTCCAGGAGTGCCCAATACAATCACAAGACCATTTTTGTTTTGGGGGGCAGGTTTTGTACTGGGGATTGAACTCAAGGCACTCAACCACTGAGCCACATCCCCAGCCCTTTTTAATATTTTATTTAGAGACAGGGTCTCAGTCTCACTGAGTTGCTTTGGGGCCTCTCTAAATTGCTGAGACTGGCTTTGAACTCAAGATCCTCCTACCTCAGCCTCCTGAGCCACTGGGATTACAGGCATGCACCACCAACAAGACCCCTTATAAGGGAGAAAGCAAGGCAGGAGACTAAGAGAAGGTGCCACGCTAGAAGTAGAGGTCAGAGGGTTAAGATTGCTGTTTTGCGGATGAAAGAGGGATATATCCAAAGGAATGCCTCAGAATCTGGAAAAAGTGAGTAACAGACTCTCCCCTGAACTCAGTCTGTAATATAAGGTTGCATTGTTTCTGGTCATTTGTTATAGCAGCAACAGGAAACTAATGCATGCACTATTGTATCAGTCCTTGAAGTAGATGAAGCCAACGGCTGTGGCTTCTCTTTTTCAAACAAAACATGATTTTTCAAACACTTCTCATTTGACATGGATCCTAGCTCTTCCTGTTGTTGCCACCCTAATCTGAAAACTCTCTAGTGCCCTGTGTCTCAGAGACCACCTCACATGGTGACTCCAAGCAATGGATGTGTGACCCCCTGTAAGAAAGGCCCCCAAGTCCAGAAAGGACTCAGATCATGACCTCCCTTGACCTGAAGAATGTGCCTTTCCATTATCTTCAAATTTTTACAGCCTTGTCACACCGACAACGAAAACCCTGGGTCCTCTTCATGTGAAATGCTTCCAGCCTGTCCTCCTCATTCTATATGTGTGTAACTGAGTTTTAAGGACTCAAGTGTCAGAGTTTATTTCTTCTACTCACCCTTTAAACTTTCAATAAATTTTTCTTAATTTCAATCCACTTTTCCCACCCATCTAAACCATCTTGAAATCTGGCCCAAATACCTAAGTGCCCCTCTCCTTAATTCCGACCAACTAGTGATAAGGAGCCAAAACATATTCTCCTGCAGCATTCCCAACACTGCCTGTGTCCTATCAGGTTCTCCCAACCTGTGGTAGCTGGAGACCTGGTCTCTCCAGCAGCCCTTCCAGTGATAGCCTCTAAACAAGCTCCAGGATTTTAAGAGTCTTGCTAATGATCACTGAGAAAAAAATGGAGTGATGTAACAGAGCAATGACTACAGGTAAATTACAGAGGTCTCCGATCCTACAAAGTCCAGAGAGTGTGGCCTATTGTCCACAGTTAAATTCCTCCCTGGAACAACTAGAGAGATGCTCCACAGAACATCCTCTTGGCTTGAGTCCCTAAAGATGGTGTTGAGCCCTCTCCCACCTCTTATCCTCCCACCTGTGATGATGAGTGCTTCTTTCCTAGGTGAAGGTGCCTTCAGCAGAACATCAGGGGCCTTTCTGTCTCTGGTGGGAAGTCTACATTTGATGTCCCTAGATTACAAGAACTTTAAGTCACTAAGGCCCTGCTGACATGGAACCAATCCTCTTCAAAAATTTCTTCAGGGCATCCATCAATATCTCCAGACCATAAGAAAAAACTTAGCATTGTCCAAATTTGAGCTGTGATTGCACTTAAGTCCTTGGCTAAAAATGCCAAACAGAACATTACCAAAGACAGAGAGCTGGAAGACACCTCTGCAGAACTTTTTCTGGCTCAACACCAGGTGAGTCTTCACCATGAAGCTCAAAATCAGTCCAACATAAACTCACATGTGTAAACAATTAGACAGGACATAGATGAAGAGTCCAAGCCAAGTCTAGTAACCAAAATATATAAAGAGCTCTTACAAGTCAACAACAAAAAGTTAATCAACTTTTTAAATGGGCAAAAGACTGCAATAGACATATCTGCAAAGAAAATATTATACAAATGGCCTAAGCACACAGAAAGATGCTCAGCATTACTAATCATTAGGGAAATGCAAATCAAATCACAGTGAGATACCATTCGGTACCCAGTAGGATTGCTATGATAGGTAGGTAGGTAGGTAGGTAGGTAGGTAGGTAGGTAGATAAAGGATGTGTACAAATTGGATCTCTCATGTATTTCTGGTGGAAATAGAAAATGGTCCAGCCACTATGGAAAATAATCTGATGGTTTCTCAAAAAAAATTACCATACAATTTAGTAAGTCCACTTGTAGATATAGATATCTGAAAGAACTGAAAGCTGGTACTAAAACAAATACATGAAGGCATGGGTTCATAGCAGCAATATTCACACTATCCCAAATGTGAAAACAATCCAATGTCCATCAGTATGGAGAAATAAATTGTGGTTTATCAATATAGTGGAATATTATTAAGCCATAAACAAGTAATGAATGTTACAATGTGGATGAACTTCAAAATCATTATCCTAAGTAAAGGAAAACAAATGCAAAAAGGCACATATTGTATGACTCCAATTGTGTGAAATATTTGTTATAGACAATCCACAGAGACTAAACCCAGATTAGCAATTGGCAGGGGTTGGTGGGAGGAAGGGTGGGTAGCAACGGCTTAATGGATTCAGAGTTTCCTTCTGGGGTGATGAAAATATTTTGGAACTAGATGAAGGCATTGACTGAACAACATTGTGAACACACTAAACACCACTAAGTTGTTCACAAGCAGTGGTCAATTTTAGGTTATGTGACATTTACTTCAATTTAAAAAATACCTAGTTTCCAGTTTCAAATCTGTCGACTTGAAACCCAAGGATTTACCATTATCTTCCATAATCTCCTTTGAAATAACCAAGAAAATAGAAAAACAAGAGCCCTGAAATGGAGAATGATGGGAACCATAGGCAGAAAGGTGGGAGCTGACGGGGAGAAGGGCCCACACAGGGAAAGCCGGGACAATCTGAGAAGCGGGTGGGAAGGTTTCCCCACAGAGCCAAAGGAGATCTCTAAACCCAAGGCACCTGAGACCAGGAGCAAGGGGGTGGGTGAAGCAGGAGGTGGCCTGCCGGCTGGCAGCTGAAGAAGTGCGTGCACAGACTGCCGGCAGAGCGAAGGGGCGTGGCTGTACCGAGGAGCCACAGGGGAGGGGTGGGGGCGCTGGGTAAGTGGAAATAGACCACTGATATGTGCGACAAGACCAGAAGCTCGCCTCAGCAGTCAGGATTTAAAAAGTCAAAAGCACCAAAACCTTAGCCAGGACCAGGAGCCCTGATTCACTGAATTTCAATTTCTCCTATTAAGCCCAGAGAAAGAAATACATTTACAGCATGACCCAACATATGTATATATACGTATTTCATTTAAAAATATATTTACCCTTACTGGTTGTGATGCATTCTGATATCTTCTATTCTGGTCTAGTCTGTTTCATTAAAAAATATATAAATAAATGCTGTCCACAACCCACTACCAGGATTTAATATAGCCTAGGTTTCCATGGTAACTCCATCACTGTCCATACACAGATACCCCTAAGATCCAAGGCTGAAAGAGGGGACAGAGGCAGAGAAGCATTAGGTGGGGGAAACCTATAGATTTCAGGCACCCTCTAGAGCTCCAAGAACCCCTGGCATCCCACTATAAGGACATGGGGCCTCATCTGCTATGAGAGAGACTCCTTAATTCAAGATCTGCCCCCAGCTAATGCATAAAAATCTTTGTAAAAATCAAAAAGAAAAGTTTATATGAAACAATAGGGGAGAGGGCCAAAGGCTGCCCCTGTGCGCGCACACACACACACACACACACACACACACGAAGTCTGTGTGACCAAGACGTGGCTTATTAATTTATGAACATTGCCCCCACCCCCACACTTCTGTCCCCCAGGATGGGAGAACTGGGGAGGAAAAGAAATAGCTTTTGAGATGAGTCCTTAAAGTTATGAGTTAGAGCCCCTGCAAGTTTCTTTGAGAGACACAAGAAAGCTGATTCCTTTTTAATTACTTCGGGTTCCTTGTCTGTGATTAGATTGCTCCAAGCTGGGCCATGGGGAGCCTGGATTTCACACCCGTCACACAGGTGACAGGTCGCTTAACCTCCTTCGAGAGCGAAAGACTGGCATAACACATCATTGCCAAGCCCTTTAAACTCACCGGATTGGAAAAGATGGTAACACCAGTGTTGGCGCAATTACCAATCGTACAGCCTTCCTGAACTGCATGTGCTCCAAGACTCAGCCGCTCCCCCAACTAGGAATAGATTAGAAGAAATCCCTGGAGAAGAGCACACACGTATTTACGAACTGCTAAAGACAACCTGAATGTCCATCACGATCATTTACCTACTGCTCCCTGGGTAGCAGACACACACAGAGCGCTCAAAGGCTTCATTGGAGTTAATCCTCGTGTCAACTCTGTGGGCTGCATGCTGTTATCTCCAGTTTAGAGCTGAGGAAATTAAGACTCGGCGAGTCTGACACGGCCAAGTCATAGCAGGACGGCTTGTGCTTTGGTTACAGAGTGCGGCCCTACAACGACCTACTGTCAACGTTCAGAAGCATTCATTTATGCAACAAGCATAAGTGCCTACTATGTGCCGGCCACTATTCTCGATGCTGGCAATTTAGAAGTGATTAAAACACGTGACAGTCCCTGTCCTCAAGTTTCTTTGCACTGATCTGGGGAGATGACTGCAACTCCTAAGACGCAGGCAAGTGCTATGTGCATAACACGTTTGTGCAATCATCCGAGTGGTATTTATTTTGCCTGACTCTGTCAGGAACCTGTGGAGTCCCTCACTGATCTATGAGACTCTTGAGGCCTTAAAGGACTGGTTCTTTCTGTCCCTTTATTTGGAGGGCCAGCCCAAGGCTGGTGCATTAGAAATGTTTGTGACCAAATAAGTGAGCAAAAGAGAGAGGGATGCATAAAAAATAGTGGACTTTGGAATATATTCTTCTGTGTAGTTTTAATAAAATTATTACATTAAAAAACTACAATGATTTAGAAGTACAGGGAGTGCAATCCACTCCCCTTGTACATCTCTTAGAAGTATTTCTGGACCCTCTGATGTACAATTTTGTACCCAACCATGCTCCCCCCGCCAAAAAAAAAGTCTACCTTTTTAGTCTCTGTCACAGCATTCTCTTTATATGCATATTAAACTTTAGAATTACTTATTTTCCAACTCCATGTTCCTGTCTGTAACACCCCAGAGAATTACAACCTTCATTCATGAACTTAAGAATAAAGAAAAAATGAGGGGTGGGAAGAGGGTGGAAAAGGAAAGATAATAGAATGAGACAAACATCATTACCCTATGTATGTGTATAAATATGCAAATTGTATGATTCTGCTTTGTGTACAACCAGAGAAACGATACTTGTACTCCATTTGTGTACAATGAACCAAAATTTTAAAAAAGAAAAAGAATAAAGGAAATGTGCTTCACTTCATACACTGCGATGGTTAACTGCAGAGACTGAGAGGCAGAGTTCTCGTCCAACTAAAGGGGGACCAAAGATGTCTCCAGTTTCCCTCTAATGTGTCCGTTCCTTCCTCCCCAGCTCCCTCAGCTCACCCCTTAAAGGGCTCAGGATCTTTCGTGTCCATAGTTTTTTGAAGCTCTGGTTCAGAGAATCCCATTTTTACAACTATCTCGAAAGTCCATGCATTGGCCATTCTATCCCTGGAACTCTCAGGGTGGTCTGAGGGTCAGAAGATGGACCGATCGAAGCCCAGGGTCTTTGCCCAACAACATTTCTCTCTGGACTAGGGCCTCTGGCTCCCCAGAGTGCCAACACTGTGGCTGCTGCTGTGAGTCCATGAATCCATGAGTGTGTGCGTTTGCTAAAGATTTGAGAGCAAAAGCAATTATAAAGGCATTAGTTGTGCTTTTGTGTCGACTTATGTTCTTAAAACTAATTATTTATTCATTAAGGCTCCCAGCCTTCATCAGAGGCTTTGTTGCACAGAAAATGCTGGTGAGCTTGACTTGTGGGTACGAAATGAAAGGCTTCACAGAAGCAAAATATGCTCCCTGACTAGGAAACACCTCAGTTTCTGAGGTAATTGAGATCAGCCTCCTGGAGGCCTCCAAACTTTCAGGTTGGAAATGAAAACACATATCACTTGTGGTTGTCTGATTAGCTGTTTGTGATGGGCGCATTAGCCAGCAGCTGTATCATCTTGCCTTTTGCATTTATCTTCTCAAAATGTTTCTAGTTATAGACCTTTGGCAATTATAGGAAGGTAGAATAAAAAATTACAGATTAATCACAGTTGTTTATTTCCTTTCTTACCCGAAATCCTTTTAAAACGAAAGCAAAGAGTCTTACAAGTTATAAATCTACATTGATTTAAAAAAACAAAATGAGGCAAGCCATCAGCAGACAAGAAATCTAAATGTGTGGAAGCCAGGAAGTGTGTGGACGTGTGACATGTGAAGAAACGTACGGGAAGCCACACCTGAGAGCAGACATGGAAATGGAGACAGCCCAAGTGGCACTCTGCCCTCCAGAACCTGAAACTCATAACTTTCAGATCTAAATGGACATAATAAATGGGGCTGCAAATAGGGTGATTGAGTTGATTATCTATATATAGAAAACCTGAACCTACTCTCGGGCCAAACTCTTAGCACTTGTGTACATACGTGGAGGTAAAGTACATTGTGGAAAATTGGTAGCCCATGTATCAGTTATCTATTGCTGCATAACAAATGACCCCTAAACTGAGCCACTCAGAGCAACAAACATATATTATCCTACAGTTTGTGTGGGTTAGGGATTTAAAAATAGTTTAGCTGGGTAGTTCTGGCTCAGGGTTTCTCATAAGGCTTTAGCCAAGATGCTATCCTGAGGCTTGTATGGGGCTGGAGGATCTGCTTCCAGGATGGTCCACTCACAAGGGTGTTCGTCATCAATACACACACCTCTCTGCAGGGTTTCTCAGTGTACTGGCTTGGCAGTTGGCTTCCCCCAAGAAAGATAGCAAAAAAGAAACTGAAATGTCTTTTTTGACTGAATCTTGGAAGTCACACATAGTTACTTTTGCCATATTGTATTCATTAGAATCAACTCACTAAGCCCAAACCTCATTCAGAGAGTAGAATAAACTCTACCACCACTCCCCATCCCCACAGGAGAGCATATCTAAAATGTTGTGTACATATTTTTAAACCACTACACCCCAGAAAAATAGACTTCCACATTCTAGTCTTTAGGAGTCTTCCAACTCTAAATCTAGATCTTTGATAGAATTTTTTAAAGTAAATCCCAAAATTTAACAAGCCCTTCTCATATTCATAGACGAGTAACTTTATAAACCTTATTCTAAATAAAAATTGTCAACCAAAACACTAAGTATTTAAGAGGGAAAAAGGAGTAATGAAAGAGGACTCAAAAATAAGGAAAAAAGACCTGACCCTGAAGATTAGAGATAATTCAAGAAATAAAAGATAAATTTAAAAAATAAAAACCTTTTGTATCTTTAAGGAGAATTCAGACAATAACAACCAGAGAACAAAACAAGAACTCTTAAAATTTTTAAATGGACAAAATTATTTAAAAATATCTAAAAGAAATTAAAATAATGGAATACTACTCGACCATAAAGGAGGATTATATTATAGCATTTGCAGATAAATGGATGGAATTGGAGAATATCATGCTAAGTGAAATAAGCCAATCCAAAAAAAACAAAGGTGGAATGTTTTCCATGATAAGTGGATGATGATATATAATCGGATTGAGGGGGTTGGGGGTGAGAGAAGAATGGAGGAACTTTAGATTACAAAGAGGGAAATGGGGGTGGGGTATGAAAAATGGTGGAATGAGACAGACATCATTACTCTATGCACATGTATGATTACATGATTGTTATGAATGTACATCATGCACAACCATAGGGGGAAAAAAAGTTAGAGCCAATAGCTGAGAAAAATATAACAAAAACAAACAGGTAAGATGAGAGGAAAAAAATCAAAGTACTACTGAAAAAATCAGGGAGAGTCAACAGATACTAAATACCTAATAGGACTCCCAAAAAATGGAGGGAGTAAAATACATTTTTTAGGAAAACTATGAAATTTATCAAAGCTAAAGGACATGATTATCAAGATTTGAAGTTTTGCCAGGTATTCAAGCATAATCAATGAAAAAGGATAATCTATACACAGCTTACTGGGAAATTGGTAAAAATCAAGAATAAAAAGATCTTTTTAATTTTGGTTCTCTTTTTTAAAATAAGCTATATGTTTTCCTTTTTAACTGGTGCATTGTACTTAAACACAATAGTGGGGTCATTATGTTATATTCACACATGCACATAATACAATTTGATCAGTCTCATTCCCCAGCTCCTTTCTCTTCCCTCTCCTTCTTCCTCCCCAGATCTGCTTGCCAAAAGATCTTTGAAAGCAGAGGCTGGCAAATTACAGTTCATGTACCAAATCTGGCCAACTGTTTTTTTATGTGCTCTTTGGTTTTAGTTTTGTTTTTGTTTCGAGTACTGGGGATTGAACCAGGGGCATTCTACCACTGAGCCACACCCTCAGACCTCTTTATTTTTTAATTTTGAAACAGGGTCTCACTAAGTTGCTGAGGCAAACCTTGAACTTGCTGCCTCAGCCTTCCAAGCCTCTGGGATTACACGCCTGGGAACCAGTTGTTTATAGAAATAAAGTTTCAAACGATTTATTATCTGGCCCCTTATGGCAGGGGGTGGGGGGGGTGGAGAATACTGACTCCTGTACTGATGAGAAAGCTTCCAGAAAAAGAACGGAACAAAGTCTCACACAAGGCAGCTGTGGGCCAACCCCATGAATGCAATGCCAATACCCTCTGGAGTTCGGGGTTCTGCTAAGATAAGTCAAACCAAAAACAAAGGGCTCTGACCAGAAATGAAACATTCACCTGCCTGTAGAGTCCCAGATACTGTAGGAATTTGAAGTATTTGTATTAAATGTCTTTTAATCTGATGGGAGAAAAAAAACCTGAGAAGTGACCACTTTTAGATCCTTGGATAATCATATTTCTAAAGAATGTTGAATGCAACCACTGCCCTGTTAAATGGGAAACAAGCATTTATTCTTAAACTTCCAGTGGATCCACCAACTACTTACTCCCTTCTAGCATTTAGAATCCTGCATTCCAAGCCAATACATACATATACCTTACATTGTGACGACTGCAATCCTTTCCCTGGGATTAAAACGTATTTCTCTTTCCTTGGAAGAACTGAAATAAATGAAAAGATGTATCATTATGAGGCTTGCTTTGGTACGGACAGCAGGATAATGGAGAGAAACAAATGCAGCCGTGAAATCAGGATGCTCAAAGGGAACCAGTCTTGGTCCTCCTTACTGGTGATTTCTCTAGTCTTTAAATGAACCATGGACCATCCCTCAACTGGAGAACTTTGGGGATGTGAAACAGGTCTGGGGGCTTTTAGCCAAAGGCACTGGATGGTATATGGTATATTCATATAGCATAACCTGAGGTTGGAGAGGACCACTTGGGAGCCTGTCACCAAAACTAGAAGGTAACTTCTGGGATGGATGGAGGTTCCCTTGAAGCAGTGCCAACCTAAATCTACCTCAGGTAAGTAGTTAGAGTAACTTTTTCAATATTTCAGACCAAATGAGATAAATTGTATACAGTCAATGTATTCCTATGCTTAATGTTTTGTTTCCCCTTCATTCTTAAATAAACATTTGTTGCGAAAAACTCCAAAAAAGAAAAAAGAAAGAAAGGAACAAAAGTTCACCCCCAAAAGAACAAAATCAACCTGGTATCAGAAACTTCATCAGCATCACTGAATGCCAAAAGGCAAAGGGAAAATACTGTTGAGGTGCTGAAGGGAAATCAAGAAGCAGGAGGGCATCTGGGATTCAGAATTAACTAACACGAGGCCCCTGAACGGCAGCTGTTTGGTATGCGTTCTGCAGGATTGGACCAGCAAAATAGAAATATGGGGAGGAAGAAGCTCTTCAAGGATTTAATTCTAGCTTTCAGAATTTGTAAATAGGGTCAGGTAGAGGGCAAAGGCAACTGCTATCTGTGGAACTAATGGGTCCTTAAGGGACCTTGGCCTTTATCTTGTTTGCTGCCCTGGGGATGGAGACTCTCTGAGCTTTGGCCTGAAGACTAGATCCACTTTGCAGGAGGAAGGATGCCTGACAGAGTCTGGAATGTCCTCCTGTAAGTATCCAATCACCCAGGGAACACACCTCATAGCTAAAACCCCTTTTGTTTTATGAAATAGGCTAAGCCTGGTCCATCCAGGACTCAAAGCTTGCCAAGTGCTATAGATTAGATATGAAACGTCCCCAAAGGCCCATGTGTTCAAGGCTTGGCTCCCAGCCTGCGGTGCTATTGGTAACTGGTGGATCGTTTGAGAGGTAGGGCCTAATGAGAGGAAGTTAGGCTCCTGGGAATGTGCCCCTGAAGGGGATATTGGAAACTGGGCCCTTCCGGTTTCTCTCTTTGCTTCTCAACCACCACAAGATGAACAGCCTCCTCCACAAGCTCGCACCATGGTATATTATGGCCCAAAGCAACAGGGCCAAGTTACTATGGACTGAAAACTCTGAAGCTATGAACCAAAATAAACCTTTTCTTCCTTTCAGTTGATTGTATCAGGTATTTTGTCACAGTAACAGAAAGCTAATTAACACACCAAGGATGATAAAGCTCAGGATGAAGGCTTTTGCTTTCCCAGCAAAAGCCCAACCCCGAGTGCCTTTGCTTATGGTCTGTTGAAAAAAAGGACATGTGAATCCCAGGAGAGCTGCTCTCCAAGTCTTTCTGACATATAAATCCTGGATTCTGTGAAAGCAGCACTGGGGAAGGAAATGTGAACTATTCTCCAGAAGTTCCATCCCACCAGATTCCCCACCTTCTGGAACTCCTCATCCTTCATTCCCACCATCAGCCTTCTCCTCCCCTAAGCCCACTCCTTCTAGAAACTCTGCAGTTCTTACCTCATTATACAGAACCAAGTAATTTCCTTTCTTTTGGTTTCTGAATTTTCAGTCATAACCTCATACCAGTCATTTCAAAATCAAAGAGTTCCTTGATATTTTTGGCCAAAATCTATTTATCAAAAAATTTCACATTTATGATAGTTATTTCTTTAAATGATGAAATTTTTTCCTCTTTACCTAATTTCCATTTTCTAGGTGAGAAAACTAAAGTCAGAGAGGTTAAATCACTTGCTCAAGGTCACAGAGTTGGAATTGGAGTCAGGAATCAAGTCAGAACTCAAATCCAGAAACGCCTGGCTCCAATGCCAGGCTTCAACATTTCACTTCTCCCTCTTTCTTTCCAAGAAGGAGGGACCCATCCCTGGAACTGTGCTTGGTGTCTTGGTTCATGATTCCCAGTTTTGGTTAGAGAGATTCTGATTGGTCCAGCTTACATCAGTTGCCCCATCTTGGACCAATTAACTGAGAGCCGAGGCCGCTGGGGAACCACTCTGAGACATGAGGGCCATTACCAGGGAAGACAGAAGACATGTGAGCTGACCAGTCATCCCACAAGCAGCCTTCTACTGATGAGTACCCTGTGATTAGGCAGAATTGGCTGGTTTCATGTTGCTGTTTACACTAACATCTAGAGCTCTACAGAATAGTCATACTGTTTCACCTGATATACTCTGGTTTCCCACCCTAAGCAAACCCCTCCAGCCTAAGAGCAGAAAATGGAAATGCATTTCCTCTTTCTGGGCTTGGGAATGCGGTGATTACTTGGCAAATAGCCCTGTCACATTTGGTCATCTTGGACATTTTTCCTACCCAGCGGCAACTCTTCCCAAACAGACCCAGAGACATTTCTCAAAATGTTCTGCTCAAACAAGCATGTGACAAAACAGCTTGTCGGTTTGTCTCTTTCTTGCCAAAATGAGACCATGATGTCAAAATCCAGTCCTTTGCTCATTTAGAAACAATCTGAGAATGGAATGCTTGTTTAATTTCCCAGGGAAAATAAGATGCTCCTTGACTAGCGAAACTCCCTCCAACCAGGAGAAGAGGTGTAATTATCTCCTCCAGAGTCGATCCCTGGTGGATTCCCTAATTAATTGCAAAATTTAGATGAGGGCTGTTTGAAAAGTAAGTTTACAAGGTGAATTACTGGTTTATTATGTGTAGCCTGGTTACTGTGTTGGTAAGACAGTTTTCTCGGGTAGATCAGATGGAGGAACTGATGATTGACCTTTCCAAAACCCTCCTCTCTGTCAAGTGCGCAAGTTGAGAGAAAAGACCAGAACTTTACTCTTACCTTTGGCAGGCTAGTTCTCGAGGTATACCAGTATTACTAAGGGAAGTCAGCAAAGCCTATGACTGTGCTGAACCGGACTAACTCCTCACGCCTTCACATGCGGTTCACAATTATACAATTGAACTTCCATATCTGCACACACGTAAGTGTGCAAATACACATAGGTGTGCATATGCATTGCACACACAAGTGCATATACACAAGCAGGTGGTAAACAGAGCACATAAGTATCATAGTCCAGAAAACTGGTTTTGAACTCAGGCTCACACCTTGGGCATTTTCTTAGTTGAGGACCACACCTCCTGAGGACATTCTGCAAGTAGGACAGCTTCCTATTGGGATCAGAAACATCAACGTGGTTAGAGCTTAGATCCTTCCATGTTCCCTTCAGTAGCAAAGACACATGTATATATTTAGAGACTGTCTTGTCCTCGTGCCTGAGTGACGTGTGATGCGGGACACATAAGGATTGATTTGCAACTAATCATCAGATGTTGTATCTCTGAAAATGCTGGGAGCCTACCAGAACAGAAGGGCACCAGACAGGATTCCAAAAGAAAAGCAGCACAAGCTTTTATTTTCCTGCTTCCCAGATACAGACCCTGGTGGCTTGTGAGAAATGTGGGTTGCTATGGGGATGAGCCATTACTAAATCAGGTGAGTATGGAAGAGGCATTGCAACGTGGGGGGAAAGAGGGGAAGTTTGCTTCTTGGCTTAGACTTGAAATATGATGGCAGCGCTAAAGGGGAGGGTCATTTTCACTCACACCCACCCTTTCCCCAAGCCCTGCCTCTGTGTACCCCTCCGCATTCCCAGGCATGGCTGTCCTGATCTGGTGGGTCAGAGTCCCTGTTCTCCAACAGGCAGGACCTTGGCTCTGAGTCTTTTCCCTTCCTGCCTTAGAATGGGACAAGCAGGTGAAGAGCCCCAGCTCAGAGGGCACAAGCAGGATGCAAGGACAGTGAGTCAGGGAGGAGCAAGGAGAGAAAGCCTTTGCCTGTGACCATCCAGAAGGCACAGGTGCATGACACGTTTGAGCTGGACCTCAGAGGACAAGCTACCACCCCCAGAAGAAGGAAAAGATTGTGACCAGCCAATCACAGAGTGAAGCAGAGCTGGGGGCATTAGAGGCGGGACCTGTCTCTGGGGACTGCCGAGGCATTTGCCAGCACTGAGTAGTTGGGGCTGGAGAGGTGCAAAGGACTTCAGGTGTCAGAGTGAGGAACCTGGACTTCATCCTACGGCAGGGGCAGCTTTGACACAGGAAATGACATGACTCATCCTTTGGGAATCTCAAACAGGCAGCAAGTGTGGTAAAAGGTGGGAACAGGGAACAACTGGGGCAGGGAGGCACACATGGAGACAGGCAGCCACCAGAGCCACGATGTCCTGATCTGAGGAGAGTAGTTGGGCAGTGGACTTATTACACCTGACGAAAACAAGATCATCCAAGCCGTTCACGTAAAGCCAAAAGAAGGCTTTATTATAGCTGGCCAGTGACGACCACCTGAACACCTAAAAGGGGTGTGTCGAAGAATCACGCTCCAGTTCCTTCGTTACCAGTATTTATAGGGAGGGGGAGAAATTAGGGTGAGCAGTCCCTCCTTCCCGTATTAGGGAGGGGAAGGGATTAGGGCGGGGCTGTCTCTCCCTCCTGCAGGGAGTGGAAGCAGTTAGGGAGGGGTCATCTCTCCCTCCTGATGGTATTTGAGAATCCTATTTCTTTTGGGGAGTATAACAGGCTCAGAGAAGGTGAGTGATTTGCCTTCTGTAACACAGCCACAGATGAGAGGGTGGATCTTGACCTCTGACCCAGTTAGCGCTCCCTCTGCCCTGCACCACCAAGCCAGAAGGAAAGCACTGATGAGCTTGCCTGGCCCTCTCATTATCCTTCCTATGACAGTCTGCATTGTAGCGAGGAAATTCCTTTTAATCGTTCTTTTGGTTGCCACCATCATATTTCTTTCCTCTAGAAAGGAGCACAGCCAGGGAGATTATTCTGACATATTTCCCAAAGACGCTGTTTCTAGAGCACTTGCCTGATAAAAATGATATATTTATTTAGGACCGCCAAGAGCTTGCTGAAATGAGGAATTTATCTGCATAGCTTTTGTTATTAAAGTGATTCTTCTTGTTTATTTCCTTCTAAGCTACTGATTCCATCTATAATACATGAGTTTCAGGTAATAGAAATTTTTCATGCAAGTAAATATTTTAATAACAACATTATGGTCTTGATTCAGAGTGTTACAGGCAATAGTCTGGCACAGTGAACAAGTGCTGCATGGGAGGCAGGGGACCTGGGTTCTTGTCCCTGCTCTGCATCTGTGACCTTGGACAAAACCCTGCCCCTTCTGAGTCTCGGTTCCCCTATTTGTGAAAGGTGGAGACTGCCATGTGCCTTCTCAAGGGTCACTGCTAAGATCAGATGAGACGATGACGGCTCCCGAGTTTCCTTGAGAGAAGCTGTAGGATTTTACACATACAGGCAGGAACAGCATGAGGAATTAGCTAGACTATAGATAATTCTTACTGTTCTCACAGACTTGAAAATGTAGCGTCTTACATGAGATAGTTTATTTCACAAATGCAGATAGGAGCCTAGAAGGGGTAAATGATTCTGTTCCACATGGTCATTCAGGGACTCAGGCCAACAGGTCAGCACTGCCATCCTCAACTTGGGACCTTCACCTCTGCCTCCAAGGAGTCTGGGGCCGTCGTTGCCCAGACGACGAAATTTGTTTTTTCCCCAAAAAACAAATAGATGGGCGAAAATCATGTGGTTTAATCTTTAAGGTGATGACCAAGACGTTGCACATGGCCTTTCCACTCATATTCCACTGGCTCAAATTTAATCACATGATCACTTGGCTTTTCCAGCACAAGGAAGGCTGGGAAATGTAGTTTCTAGCTTGGCACCATGTGACACCTTTTAGAAGGAAAGAATGGATACCAAGGGACACATAGCATTTTGGGGGGGAAAGATCACTTAGAATAATGGCCTTAGTTCCACAAGATCTTTAGGAAAAGCAAAGAGCGAGTGAGGTACACAGAAGACCTGTACTCATCTAACTGTCCCATATATGTATACCTGCATTCTTCACTATGCATACGTACACACCAGCAGACTGGTCCAGATGAGCAAGATGATGAGAGTGAAACTCAGCATACTGCCTGGCTTTCCTGACAGGCACTGATCCAAGGGACAGGCAATGGTGGTGTGGTCTAAGATGGAGGTTGGAGAGAACTAGGTAGATTCAACATCTATTTTGCCTTCCAATCACAGAAGGGCATGGTGAGGCCAATTAGAAGGCCAGAGAGAATACCCTGAACAGGCTGGACCTGGGAGGGTTGCAGGCTTTGAGACACACTGCATGCCAGACAGGTTGCGGGGGTCTGCTGCTCCATCAAGCTGGTGGCTATTCACTGTTCCTTCCCCAAACAGGCTACCTTCACCTCCTTCATCCCCACAAAAGTAAAGCATTCCCTCTATCAGAAAAGAACATCCCAAAACCCCCAGTGGATGCCTAAAACGTGTGTAGTAACTTTGTGCCTTTCCCATCTTAACTAAGCACTTATCACCTACTGCAGCCAAGGTTTTAAAGTGTGAGGTGTGACGGCATAACCAGCATGAATTTCGTTTTCCTTCTTCACAATTTCACAAATTGAAGATTTGTTCTTACCATAGATCTTAGCAACCTCAGCACACCTTTTTTTCTTTTTTCTTTCCTTATTGAGTCTCAAACTTTCCCCATCTCACTTGGAAGTACTGAAGCACTTTATGGCTTCTCTTTGGCACATTGGATTGCCAGCATTACTACTCTTGTGCTTTGGGGACATTATTAAGTAAAATTAGGGTTACTTGAATACAAGCATTGCAATACTGTGCCAGTAGATGTGGTGATCCAGCCAGCTACTAAGTGACTAAAGGGGGAGGGGAGATAGCATGGGTACCTTGGACAAAGGGTGGATTCATATCCTAGATGGGGCAAAGCAGGAAGGCATGAAATTTTATCAAGGTACTCAGAAGGGCATACAATTTAAAACTGGTGAAGTGCTTACTTCCATCATGTTCTGTTTCATATTTTCAGATCATGGTTGACCATGTGACTGAAACCTCAGAAAGCCACAAGGATGGCTAAGGAGGACTACTGTATACCTACTCAGGTTTTGTCTGAAGGTTACACCCTCCGCCAGAAACATTATGTCTGAGCTAATGTCCTGTCCTTGTTTAGGTTTTTGGGTTTTTGTTGTTGTTGTTGTTTTGCTGTGACCAAAAACAACTTAAAGGGAGAAAAGTCTACCTTTGTCTCATGATTTCAGGGGTTCAGTCCATGGTCAATCGGCCCCATTGCTCTGGGCCCAAGGTGATGTGGAACACATGACAGAAGGATGGGGCAGAGGAGCATGCTCTATTCATAGCAGCCAGGAAGTGAAGGGGCACAGGGAAGATAAAGCCTGGGGCACACCTCCAGTGATCCACCCCCTCTAGCCATGACCCACCTGCCCACAGCTAATACCTAGTTAACCCAATCAAACTAGGATGGACAGATTAGGTTAGAGCTCTCATGATCTAATCATTTCACCTCTGGATATTTCTGCAGTCACATAGGAACTTGGGGGACACTTCATATCCACACCGTAACACACCCAAGATTCCAAACAAGCTGACTCTTGCTTCAGGCTAAACTCCAAGCCTGACCCCACTCAGGACTCTGGCAGTAGTCCTCTCCAGGACAGAAATGGCTGGCTGATGCAGCAACATCACAACCCTTAAATACAGCCCCCAACTCCCAGCCCACCGCAAGGGTCAGAAACAAGAAGTTTTCCCCAGGTGTTTTGGTTTGGATCTGAAATATCCCCCAAAGTCTCACGAGTTGAAGGCTTGGTCCCAATGCAGCAATGTTCAAAGGTAGGGACCATGAGGGCACTAACCTCATCAATGGATTAGTCCATTGACAGGATCATAGCTGAATGGACTATTAGGAGGTAGGTCCCAGTTGAAGGTAGGATGTCTTGGGGGCATGCCTTTAATGGGAGTGTCTTGTTCCCAGCCCCTTCCTTTCCCTTTCTCTCCTCTTCTCTTTTCTCTTCTCTTCTCTTCTCTTCTCTTCTCTTCTCTTCTCTTCTCTT
>JAJEJO010003478.1:55483-202141 GCA_020662805.1 Glaucomys volans
TTCTCTTCTCTTCTCTTCTCTTCTCTTCTCTTCTCTTCTCTTCTCTTCTCTCTCTTTCTCTCTCTCTCCTTCCTGACCATCATGAGATGAGCAGCTTTGCTCAGCCACCACACCCTCCCAACCATGATGTTCTGCCTCACAAAAGACCCAGAACAATGGGCCCAAATGATTGTGGACTGAAACCTCTGAACTGATGAATCCAAATAAATCTTTTCTCCTTCAAGTTGGTTTTCATGGGCATTTTATCACAGTGATGGAGAACTGACTAACATACGGGTGTAGCAAGAAATTTCAAGTCTGAAATGATCAAATAGGAGATTGTTCATGAGTGTGTCATCACAATAGCAGAGGGACAGTCCCTCCTAACAGGCTGTGCCTTCCATAGACAAAAGACCACCAGGAGGTCCTCCGAAACTCACCAGTCACTATTTACACACATCCCCATGTTTGGTGAGTGCTCTGGTATATTCACATCAGCTCACTCATAATTATTTGTCAAAACCACTTTTTCCCTCATTATTTCCTTCTGAGATTGTGAGCTTGTACAAATTTACGTTGTAGCTGTCACCAAATTCAACAGCATCATAAAGGAAGGGAAATTAACTCCCTACTTATTAGGAAATGTTTAATTCATCTCCTTAGGAGAAGGCAATTTACTAGATTAATTTTTTTGAAATTGCATAAAGACACTTGTTCTGTGATGTGCCATATCAGAGTGACATTGTGTGCTGTCTTACTACAGAGGACATGGTACTGACAGCTTTAGTAATTTGGTAAAATCTGTTTACCAGGAAGGTGTCACACTCACTGATTCTGGACAGAACCAGAGAATGGGGTCCACACTTCCATTTCCTGGGAGACCTTGGGCTCTTGATGAAGAATGATAATACATATCAGGCACTTTCAGTTCTGGTGACAAATGCTGTGCTCAGCAGCTTGCACACCAGCCTCGTTCTCCACCTGGAGTGTGGCCATTCATTCCTAACTGCTCTCCTGCATCTACCCATGGCACACCTATACTGATCCTTCAAAACCCAGTTCTGATATTTTCCTTTCCTACCACAGGACTTTTGCATATGCTCTTTCTTCTGTCTGGAATCCTCTTTCCACCGCTCTTCACTTTCCTATACATCCTTCAAAATGTAAACCCTCTTTTACTCAGAGAAAAAACAAAGTCTCACCATGGTCTAAGAGGAGAGCCACCATTTACTTTGTTGTCCTAATGAGGGTACTCTTGAGAGTGACATAGTTATGACAAAGATAGGTATAAATGCAACTATCCCCTCATGGGGTACTTTGGCCAACCTGAGTCACATGCTCAGCTCTGGAGCTCAGGTGGTGGGAGCTGCCCAGAGTACATAGTTTCCACAGCTATAAATTTATTAGCTATACAGTAGCCGAAAACTTACGTGCCTCCAGGGCACTAACCCAATAGAAGGGTACTGTGCTGCACTAAGCGGAGCTCTGAGCAGGTAGCTTAGACTTGACTTTGCTGTTCTTCTCTACCACTTTGGATGAGATATTTAGCATTCTCAGATGTGATGGGAGGCTCAAGCACTCTGCCCCACCAGACCCTTGAGACTATTACAAGCATAAAATGAGATAATAGATGAACTGTTCTCCATGAGCAAGGGACAAGGAGTCCATCCCCAGGAGCAGGAGGGAGCAGCCATTCCTTCTTTCAGAACCACATCTCCAGGCTCCAGCAGGATCTGTGCTGGTATCACTCAAATTAAAAAACAAATTTGGGGGTTTGGGGGTTTGGATGCTGTCTCCCTCCCATCAGCTCCACCCCATAGCCGAGGGCCACCTTCTCAGAACCCAGAGGAGGCGAGATCATCACTCCCATAGAGAGTTCACACCACGCAGCCGTGACCTGAACAACACATCCACAATTAGCTAATGTGGATCACTTTCAGCAGAAAATGAAGCATGAAATATGCAAAAATAATGAGCCCTTCACTGCAATTCCACTAGCTGCTACAGGGTAGCCAATTTGAATAGCAGTTGCAATTCCTAGGGAGGAAACCCATTAATAAGGACAGTGTTGAAATCGTTATGTATGGACCCTGGAACTCACTCCATAATTAATTTGGTCAATAAACATGGTATTAATCCTCCCACAGTTTGTAACTTAAATGAGGCTTTTATTGAAATATTGGGTCCAGTTTCAGATTTAGAAGTAAGTCTGAACGCAAGTGGGGACATTGGCAATGGCACAGAGCCAGAGTGAATGACAAACCACAGAGGGAAAAGCTCTCCTTGTGGGCACAGAGAAAGCACCCATATCACCAGAGCTCCCAACATAACAAGAGCCCTGGTATTGGACACCAGACACCTGCTCAGATGCCTCAGGCCAAGGGAATGCCAAGCTTCCAACCAACTCTTCTTAGAGGACTTTAATCATTGCTAATTATTGATCTTTCCAACCCATCTGTGAGTGAATGTGCTTCCAAGGCCCACCCTGTCTTTTCCTTCCTGCCTCCCTCCCTGAGACCACCTCTACAGGTAGAGGAGAGAGACTAAAAGCATCAAGTTTTGGTAGAGACTAAGGTTCAATTCTACCCTCAGCTGTTTACCAGTTCTTTACACTTCAGTTTATGGAGGTCCTTTTCTTGTAAATACTTGTAAATAAGTATTTACCTTTTAGGGACTTAATACATCATAAACAATGTAATAGGTGTTAAGTGCTCAGCCATGTGTATAATTCAGAACAAGAGCTCACCAAATGGGACTTAATGTGATGCATTTATTTCATTCAAGGCTGGACCCCTTGTCCTGAGAGGCATGCCCCCTGTGCAGGGAGCCAGCAGTCTACAGAGAAGTGAGCTCTTCATGCACATCAGCATCCAGGCTGGGGTCAGGAGGGCTGATCTGCAGGAATTATCAAGCCTCTGGAGACACCACACTCAACGCATGCAGGTTAGGCAAAGATCCATTTTAGGAAATACCAGTCGTGAGCCGGCAGATGTGGACTGGGTGGTGGCTACGTGGTAGTTCATTGACTGCTGTCTCTACTTTTTGTATATGTTTTCATTGGTTTGGATTCCTATAAATCCTATCTAAAATTAGTTTAATTGGGTTACTCAATTCCACAGCTAAGACCAATCATGGCAAATGCACAAACTGGTTTTTCTCTTGCTCTCCTGCTGGGGAGACCCCTCTGGGCTAAGTTACCAGGGCATTCTTGGGGAAGTTTAGATCCCATTGTTACTGGCAATAAGATAATAGGCAAATGTATCCAGATCTAAGCACCTTTATTATTTTAAGAACACTGAGGAATATAAGTAGTCCAAGTATAACATCTTAACTGAAGGAAAACAAATTATTAGCTGCGACTGCTGAAATGTAATGAGATTCTAATTGATACACTTCCTAATCATCCCTCACCCCAGATTACATGTGGAAAAAGTGGCATAATTAGGGATAGAATTCAGGTTTTCTGCTTCTACACCTGGTACTTTTTCAGCTCTCTATGCAGATACTTCTGTATCTCCAGTGCCTATAATATGTGCTACTCTACCAACAATCACAACAACAGCTATGACAAAAGCTGTAGCTGCTAACATTTAGTGAGGACTTCCTCTCTCTCATGAATTCTGCTAAACTTTTTAATGCATTGTCTCATTTAATTCTATAAAAACAAATGGTTTAAACAAAATGACCTTTAAAGAAGGTAGTATTGTTCTCTCCATTTTGCTGATGAGAAAAGTGAGGCTTACAGTCAGTAAATAACTCAGTCATACATTCTGGGAATGATAGTCTTGGATTCAACCCGAATCTCTCCTATTTACATCCATAAGTGCCTGGATGCTACATCGTATTCTACAGTTTAACCATCTCTATTGGGCATTTGAGTTCCTTCCAGTTTCTTCTTCATTCTCACAAGTGATGCTGTAATGAACATCTCTGAGTAGGACTCTGATCTCATAGTGGTCTTACCCTGTTCAAATATAAAGGATGCTTAGAGTCAGGGATTTTTGCCCATTTTGTTTACTTGTGTACCTCTAGTGCCTAGAACTCAGAGTGACATAATGTAGATTTACTAAATAATGGTTGAATGGAAGGAGGGGGGAAGGGCGGAAAGATGGATGAATGGATGGATGGATGGACAGAGAAGTGGACAGATGGGAGTGGGAACAATTGTGGGAACAATTCTCTAGCATAGACACCCAGAAGTCTCTAGCTCTTGCTCCCAAGGACCACACAGTAGTTTGCAATTTAGCTGAATATTAGAATCTCCTGAGAACTTTAAAAAATTCTGGTGGGACAGGATCCCATCTGCAAATATTCAGGTTTAATAGGCCTAAGTGTGGCCTGTGCCTTGGAATATTTAAAATTTCCCCTGTCTAATCCAGTGTGCAGAATCACTGGTTAGGGTCAAGTTCAAGGACCACCCTCATCAGAGGGCAGTTATTAAAAATGCCAACTATACCACTCTCTAAATCTATATAACTGAATCTCTGGGATTCAGAAATCTCTTTGGGGGATTCTTGTTTTGTTTTGTTTGTTTGTTTTGTACCAGGGATTGAATCTAGGGGCCACACTGAGCCACATTCCCAGCCCCTTTTTACATTTTATTTGGAGACAGGGTCTTCCCGAGTTGGTTAGGCCTCGCTAAGTTGCTGAGGCTGACTTTGAACTCACCATCCTCCTGCCTCTGCCTCCTGAGCTGCTGGGATCACAGGTGTGTGCCATTATACCTGCAGAAACCTATTCTTTTAAGAAACACTCCAACAGCCATGAAAAAAGAATGAAATCCTGACGTCGTGGCAACAAGGATGGAATTAGAAGACATTGTATTAAATGAAATTAGGCACTTTTCATACCCCCCTCATTTCCCTCTATGTGATCAAAAGTTCCTCCATTCTTCTCTGAACCCCCACCCCAGACATCATTACCCCATGTACATGTATGATTACATGAATGGTATGAATCTACATCGTGCACAACCATAGAAACAAAAAGATATACCCCATTTGTGTACAATGAATCAAAATGCAGTCTGTAAAAATAAAAAACAATTTAAAAAATTACTCTTCATAAAATTCAAATATTTTCAAGCAAAATTTAATGCAACATGACAATGTTTCTTTTGGATATTTTTTGTCCAACTCTCTTCTCACAATAAACCACTAAGAAGCTACCAATCTAAAAAACTGAAATAAAGCAGACACGGAAACACATACCACATGTGCCCACTTATTTTTGGAAGTTAAAAAAGTTGATTTCATAGAAGTAGAGAGTAGAGTAGTTAGGGAAGGGTACCACGGAGGGCATAGAGGGAGATGGCATAAGGGTACCAAAATCAGTTAGGAGGAATTCATTCTGGTGCTCTATAGAATAGTAGGCTAACTATAGTCTGCAACAATGTATTATATATTTCAAAATAACTGGGAAAGTCCAAAGGTTCCCAACACATAAAAATGACAAACGTCTGAGGAAATGGAAATGCTAATTACCCCGATTAGATCATTATACAAAGACTTGTATACTATATTCAAGTATCAAATTATCATGCTGTACCCCATAAATATGTCCAGATATTATGTATTCATTAGAAATAAAAATCTTAGTTAAGAAATAGAAGACAAGATCAGAAGTAAGAAAAAAGAAGCACTTCCAGTGATTCTGATGCACAGTAGAAGTTAGAAGAGCTCTAATCTATAAAAACACATGAGAAGAGATTAATTCTGAAAGGGACAGAATCCGTCTGAGCTTTTATTTGTAACACAAGCATCCAAGAAGTACATTTCTTTATTTTCTTTAAATCTAATTAAACCCCACTCTATGATTCCACCTGATGATTGTAGCAGAAACAGCACTGGTGGGTGCTGGGTCTACCCTCCCGGTGTCTGAATTTCCCTCTGTTGCTGCAGGATGACCAATCTCTGACCCCTCCAGGCTGGGGTGCTCCTGCCTGCCTCTCCCCTCAGGAACACCACCCTGTCAGCACAGAAAGCAAAGAGAGAGCTATCTTTAGGAAGCTTTTGCCTTTGGTTCTGCAAAAAGCTCTAAGACCTAGAAGTCACCTGACCTGGCTGCCTTTCAGGGATGGGAAGAGGGAAAATGTCTATCAGTCACTTCATCTTATCACTGCATTTTTCTGACTACATAGTCAAAATTCAGGTTTTAAACCCAAGAAGGACAAATAGCAACACAGTTGACTAATGTCCAGGGAGACCTTTTTTTCTCCTCCATTTAGTAGCAAATTGAAAGCAATTTTACTTACAGGGAGGATAGAGGATTATTTTTAGTTCCTTTAGAGTGAGAATGTGTATCTTTGGGGCCCCAATTTCATAGAAGCAGGATTTCTAGTATACACTCACCATGCTTGTCTCTGCTATTCCAAATCCAAGTTCAAGTTCATCCAGTTCAGCAAATGTCCTCAAGGCAAAAATCCAAACACCAGTCAGGGTTCCCAGCTTTACCAAGTTTTTTTGTACTTTATTTTTTTAAGCTTTATTATTTATTTTTTAAAATATCTTTTAGTTGTAGATGGACACAATACCTTTGTTTTATTTTTTATCTCTATGTGATGCTGAGGATTAAGCCCAGTGCCTCACACGTGCTAGGCAAGCACTCTACCACTGAGCCACAACACTGATCCTTTCTTTCCAATTTATTAGTGCATTTAAGGAAAACAATGTATACTTTATCTAGTATTGTTTTCTGAGGGAGGGATGCTCATGATACTTAGTGTGCCATCCTGGATAAGCAGAAGTCTGGACTATAATTTCTCCCTGTTGGAATTTGTTGAGATTTCCATTGTAGCTTAATACATGTTTATTTTTTATACTTGAAAATAAGCCATGTTATCTGTTGATTAAAACTCTTTCTCTATGGATACTCTTGTATGTATGTGCAAATATATGAGCAATTCTAATAATTGTTATTAAAATCTTATAGACACTTATTTTTTATCTCCTTGATCCATTGATTTCAGCGATAAAGAGCTTCACGTTGAATACAAATGTCTCAACTTTGTCTTGCCTTTCCACCCATCCATCTTCACATCCTCTAGTTTGAAGTCATAGTATTAGGTCACCAGAGGTTCATGATTGTGTATCTTATCAAGTCAATTATAGTTTCCTTCAATATGAGCCACCCCCTTTCATCTCTTCTAATACTTTTTATCTTGAATTGCATGTTATCTAATGTCAATATAAAAACACATGCTTTTTCCTGTTGTTAGTTTTGGCCCAGTTTATCCCTCAACGTCTCTTTATTTTATACATTCTTTTGTCATTTTTATTCAGGATGAATTTCTTTGAAACAGCAGACAGCTGAATTTTTAAGCCTAATCTGAGCTCTCTCATGTCGTATTGCAGTCACTCACAATTACTTTGGGCTGCTTCCTGATGTTCTGTGTGTTGTTATTTATTCTGTTGTTTTTTTCTCCAGTCTCTCCATCTTCACCCACACTTTTATTAGATGAACCAAGAGTCTTTATCACATTTTCCCTCTCTAACATTTAATATTTTCCCTTCTGATATGTTTTCTATTCTTCCAGAGAATACCCTTACATATTCCATGTTCATATTTAAATTTACCCGACCAGCAGAGTCCGCTCCTGTATCTTCTCCCTGAACAGAACCAGAGATCCTTTGCTTCCCTCACCCCTGACCCTCTAACTTCCTTGTCTCTTCTCCCTTCTTCCTTTCTTCTTCCCCCACATCCTCTAGAATCATATCCTCTGGAATTTTAATTCCAAATTGTTATTAGTTTTAACAGTAAAATATTAGTGATCTTTACCTCTAAATTTTACCAGGGTTTTTTTTCTTTCTTGCCTACCATTGCATGGTGTAACCCAATATCTTTTTCCATTCATCTCTCAAGTCTCTAGTAATTTTTTCAGATAGATGATAAGAGAGAGGTAAGCTTTCTGGGTCTTTGCTAGTCTGAAAATATCTTTACATTATCCTCCAGGGTGTTTTAGGTAAGGTATGTAATTCTAGCTTTAAATTATTTTCCTCTAGAGCTTGGAATAGACGGCTCCTTGCATCCCTGTATCCAGGATTGCTCATACTTCCTATTTTATGAAGAATCAGTTTCTCTGCTACTCTTTTTCTCTTTTGCTTTTTCTGAAAGGTTTTATGAACTTCCTTTTTCATCTCTGGTGTTCTGAAATTTTTCTATGATCTGAGTTTTTTAATTCAATGTGCTTTGGCCCTTTGGTACCGTTCAATGGCAATTACAAAAATATCAATGCATCAGGGTTTATCACATGGCCACGCTTTCAAAGTCCTGTACTCAAGTAAGACTTTCTACGGCCATAACTACCATCCTGCCCTTTTTACAGAAGAGGGCACTGAGCCACACCCACACACGCGCGCGCGCGCGCACACACACACACACACAAAATCATCTTCCTTCAGACTGGAAATTTTTTCACTATTGCTTCTTTAAGAATTTCCTCCATTTCTTCCTCCCTGTCAATGTTTATCAAGCATTGGGAAATGGAAGCCAATCTCAGTGTCTTCAGGCACCCCAGGAAGGAGGCTATAATGCTTCTGAAAAGCAACTGGGGTGGCTCCCTGGTTCATAATCGTACCCCTTCTCTAGGAACTGCAGTCCCATAGATGACAGTAGGATCCCCCTGACCTTAAGACCCCCCTTCCAGTCCTCACTTGAGCACAGATGATTGATAATACAGGGGTATGCACCTGACTCAAGCTGGGTTAATCAAAGTCTTCCCCCTGTTGGGAATTTGAAACCTAAAAGAATATCCTTAGCTGATCCAGGCCCCACCACCCCATGAGAGAAGTCACATGCTCAGCCTGGTGTAACAATCTGTGAGGAAGTATCCTCGCCCATTTGATTTCTGAGGCAATCAACCTCTGTGGTCCACCCTCCCACCACTTCTGAAGCCATGACCCTGGCCACACAGACTGAGTCTTAGGTTCCTGGCCAGGCCATAGAACCAAGCCTTGACCTGGTCATGGATTATTCTACAGCCTGATCACAAGCTGAACAGACCCCAGCAGCATACCAAGCCAGGACCCTCTCTGCCCATCTCCAGAGCATATGTTATTATCTCAAGTGGTCCTGGTATGAGAGCACATGGTCTCCCTCCACCTGACAGTACAGATCTTTTTCCCATAATATCAGTCAGCTCAGGTCCTCCTCCCCATGCACCAAAGATGGCTAATCCCTGGAACTGTCCCTTTCACACCATGCCCAGACACTGGCACTGGAATTAGATCCAGGGCGCACTCTCTGCTGTGGGACACAGTGCCCAGAATGACTGCCACAATCTGATCTTGACCTGAAAGAATCTGGCATGAACAGACATAGCTCAGACTCACACAGCCTCTCTACAAGAAAAACTAAGCAGACATCACTGGTTGGAATCTTGGAAAAATTTCAGTCTTCTGAATGGTTATGCAGTTACTAAAAACCCCTCGTCATCCCCAATCATTCTCCATTCAGCACACCATGAGGCACTTGGTTTTCAAGATCTGTCTCCCTGCCTCCCCAGTGCTTCTCCTATGACTTCCTTCTCTCCATCCTCCCCCATTCTTCCTTGAGGAAGAATGCACCCATGTCTTCTTTCCAATTGGGATTCCTGCCTCCAGCCTATCACCTCCTCCCTGACCTTCACCCTAACCCATCATAGAGTAAACTTCCAAGAGATCAAATACAAGCACATTTCCTCCCACTCAATCATGGCTTCCTGTTGCCCTGCAGACAAAGCTCAACCTTCTGAGCACAGCATTCCAGGCCCTTTGTGGTCTGACCTGAAGCATCCCCAAAGCACCAGCATTCACTTAAGGAAGAAGACAGTTTGTTTTTCAGGCAGACCATTTCCCCACAAGCTCCCGTGCCCACCATTCCAAACCTTGTGTAGGAGAGATGATAATGGCTTTATTTCTTTAAAACCCTGTCATTTTGTACTCTGGAGAGTACAGCTGAGGGCGGGGGTTATAATTATATGTTGCAAATTGAAGCAGTTATTAATCAAAGCATCTCTGAAAATATCAGAAACATAATGTGACATCTCAGCACTCTTTTCCCACTGGCTCCAGTGCAGATCCAAAAAGAAGCTGACCTTTTCCACAGCCAGATTATAAATGTCAGAATTGCATGGCTCCATCCTTCAATTACTGTCACCTTGAAAGGGAGAGTGCTGGAGGCCCCGCACTTAAGTATTTTCAATCACAGATGTATTTCAACACTCCATCTCCTTGAGAGAGGAGCACAGGGCTCGTGGTTCCACGTCATGTGCAATGACCTGGAACGTCAGCAACTTAAAGGATGATTTGGGGATTGATCAGAACCACCCATCTGATCTCCTAGTCCAACAAACTGCAGACTAATTTTTCTTCAATTGCTATTTCCAGAAGCACCACAGGACAAAGATGCCTCCGTTGTGTATCTACTAAATACAGATAATTGTACATTGCTTTTCCCTTTACAAAATCATGTGTTTATTGTCCAGTTTTAAATAAGAGAAGAAAAAAACTTTCCTTTGGGTCACATTTGTATTCTTCCTTTGAAATCTCCATTTGACCAAAAGGCAGAGAGGGTTGAGTCCGATAAATGGGGAAAAGCAATTCAACATTCCAGGCTGATGTGATGCCCTGGTATTTATAGCACACACCTTTCAGATTAGTATCTTCATGTTTTGCAATGAAACTTCTTCATCTGTCTTCCATTACCTCTATTTACAGTGGGAATTTTTTTCTCCCCCTTCTATACTTGATTAACGAGGCGTATTATTGGGTTTTAGTTATTACAAAACTTGGGCAATCAATATAATTCTCTGTTCCTCTTTTTAACAGAACATGCTGGGTGTGATTCGAGCTGGGAAATATGGCCCCATCACACAAAGGAAAGTTATAAATTCAGTGTGCCTCACCAGGGAGTGTTGCTTCACCATGGCCATCCTCTGCAGCCAGGTTCAGTCTTTCTACTTCCAGAGTCAATGGTGCCAGAACCCGGTGGTCTCAGGGTGGTCAGAGCCAAAGGTCAGCCTGACCTGTGCTGCTCGCCAGCTGATGGTTGGCCTATCTACTCTCCCGTTACACTCAGACACATTGCAGAACTTGCCCCTGCCTTGAGAGCCCGGTGACTTTGATTCTTCAGCCCCAGTCAAAGAATGTAGGCACAGGTGTCACTGGGGGCTGAGGGAGCCATCACTCATCTTAAAGCTATTTCCAAAAAGGGAACTCCCCCATTTCAAAGTTGATGTGGAAACTGCTCAAAGTTCAATGAAAAGGGGTCAGAAAAAAGATGCAGAAATGACACTATGAGCCATGTCCAGACAGTGAGCAGAGAGTCGGGTGTTCAACCATCCCAGTTCACATAGGAGCGTGGGATAAGATCCCTGGACATACTTATCTAATAGGGGTTTTACACTCCCCCACAACCCAGCTCAGGAGGCTACTATCCTGGTCCTTTTGCAATGGCCTTGTGACCATCTTCCAACTTCTGATGTCATCCACCCACACTCTGTCCCCAGTACAGCAGCTAAACTGATTGTTTTTTTATTTTTATTTTTATAGATTGCATTTTTATTTATTGAACACAAATGGGGTATGACTTTTCATTTCTGTGGTTGTACACATGTCGATTCACACCATTCATGTAATCACACATGTACATAGGGTAATAATGTCTGTTTCAGTCCACTATCTTTCCTTCCCCGCCCCCTCCCCACCCTCATCTCCCTCTACACATTCCAAAGTTCCTCCATTCTTCTCTTACCGCCCCCCTGCACCCCTTCCCCTGTTATATATCATCATTCACTCATCAGAGAGAACATTTAGCCTTTAGTTTTTTGGAATTGACTTATTTCACTTAGCATGATATTCTCCAACTCCATCCATTTACAAATGCCACAATTTTATTCTTCTTT
Organism: Glaucomys volans; assembly: GCA_020662805.1. Lineage (NCBI taxonomy): Eukaryota > Metazoa > Chordata > Mammalia > Rodentia > Sciuridae > Glaucomys > Glaucomys volans. The sequence continues at coordinate 67,344 of JAJEJO010003478.1, forward strand.
TTGGCTGAATAATATTCCATTGTGTATATATACCACAGTTTCTTTATCCATTCATCTATTGAAGGGCTTCTAAGTTGGTTGCACGATCTAGCTATTGTGAATTGAGCTGCTATAAACATTGATGTGGCTGCATCACTGTACTATGCTGATTTTAAGTCCTTTAAACCAAGGAGTAAGATAACTGGATCAAATGGTGGGTCCATTCCAAGTTTTCTGAGAAATCTCCATACTGCTTTCCATAGTGGTTGCACCAATTTGGAACTCTACCAGCAATGTACAAGTGTGCCTTTTTCCCCACATCCACACCAACACTTACTATTGCTTGTGTTCTTGATAATAGCCATTCTAATGGAGTGAAATGAAATCTTAGGGTGGTTTTGATTTGCATTTCTCTGATTAATAGAGATGATGAACACTTTTTGATATATTTGTTGATCGCCTGTATATCTTCTGTGAAATGTCTGCCCAGTTCCTTAACCCATTTTTTGATTGGGTTCTCCCAGAGCACAAGAAATAAAAGCAAGAATTAATAAATGGGATGGATTCAAACTAAAAAGCTTTTTCTCAGCAAAGGAAACAATCAATCAACTGATTATTTTATTGGTACACTCTTCTTCTCAAAAGCCCTTCAGACAGGAGAAGTAAAGGGTTCCATGACCTTTGAACCCAAATTGCCTCTCTGGTTTCACCCCCTCACTCCCTTCATTCTGACCCAGCTGGCCTCCTTGTTGCCCCTTGGCCATGCCACATATCTGGCTTAAGATCTCTGAAGATGCTATACTCCATCTGGAACCAGATACCTGCAGGACCTGCTCCTTTACCAGGTCAGGCCTTCCAGGACAATCTACTTAAACTGTATGTGCCCCCACCCCTGCAATCCACATTCACCTGCTGATTTATTTTTTTTCCATCCACTAATCCCCTCTAATATACTCCTCCCTCTAGAATGTAATCTCAACTAGGGTAAGGGTTACTTTAACCTTTTTGTCTTAATTATTTCATTTCTGTCTTCATTGTTTTCTTAACATTATCTCATGAAATTTTTCAAACATAAGGGAAGTTGAAAGAACTGGCAATGAGCACTTACATATCCACCACCCAGATACCACAATTCTTAACATTTTCTAATATCTGCTTTAATCCCATATCTAAACATGTATTCATCCATCAAGCCATATTCTTTTCGAATGCTTTGAAAGTAAGTTGTAGACATTAATACCTGAACACTTCAGCATTTACACACAATTTCCTTTTTATTTTTGGAGGAAATATTTTCATTGATGGAAAAACACACATCTTAAATATACCATTTGTTACAGTTTAGATCTGAAATGTCCCCTGAAAGCTCATGTATTGAAGGATCTGTCCCCAGTGCAACAGGGTTCAGAGATGGAACCTTTGAGGGGTGACTGAATCATGAGGGTTCTGACCTCATCAGTGGATTTGTCCTTCATGGGTTCATAATTTAAAGGGATATTGGGATGTGGTGGAAACTAGGCCCCATGAGATGGGGCCTAGTTAGAGGAGGTAGGTCATTGGAGACATGCCCTTGAGGGGTCAATCTTGACTCCACCCTTCCTCTTCCTTTCTCTCTCTTGTGTTCTCTCTCTCTCTCTCTCTCTCTCTCTCTCTCCTCTCCTCTCCTCTCCTCTCCTCTCCTCTCCCTACCCCCTTCTCTACTTTCTGGCTGCCATGAGGTGAACAGCTCTGGACCACCATATGTTCTCCATTCTCCACCATGTTGTCCTGCCTCACCACAGGCCCAGAAACAATGGAACCAAGTGACCTTGGACTGAAACTTCTGAATCTGTGAACCAAAACAAATCTTTCCAGTTCATTGGATTAGATAACAGGGAATGAAGGCAAGGGAGGGATATGAATAAGAAAGACAGTAGGATGAGCCGAACACAGCTTTCCAATGTTTATACATGAATACTCGACCAGAGTAACTCCATATCGTGTACAACCACAAGAATGGGAAGTCATACTCCATGAATGTATAATATGTCAGAATACATTCTCCTGTCATGTAGAGCTAAAAGGAAAATAATTAAAAATAAATAAATAAATTTTTCCTCCTTTAAGTTGATTTTGTTATTTCATTACAATGATGAGATCTAACACACCATTTAAACAAGCCTGAAAAATACAAATACCTGTGTAATGGAAATGTTTACCAGTATACAGAAAATTACATTCACCCAGAAAGTGTCTTCTTGGTCCTTTTTTGTTAATTGCCAGTAAGCAGGGACTTGTGTCTACTTTTTCACTGTTGTGTCTCCTTACTTTTCAGAAGGGCATCTGGCACATAACATATACTCAATATATATTTTTAGAATGAAAAAGTGAATGAGGGATGAGATTCACAGGAATGGAGTTTTGGCTGCTAAGACCAGATATAAGGTTAAAAGTTGTTTCCATGTGTGCTTAAAAATTCCCAAGACCCTAACTGGTGCTGAGTCACAAACCAAATGAGACTGCATCTCCAGACTACACAGATATGGAATTGAGAAATTCCAAGGAACCCCCAACACCCTCAACTAATGCCCAGTCACAGTTCAACTTCCTAAGGCCAGGTGCATTTCACTGAGCCCACTCTGGAAGTGGTCAGCTCAACAGACAGTGGCAGAATCCAAAAACACCGTCTTTGGAAGAGGTTCGGCCACTCCTTGTAAAGAACATCAGCCCTCCCAACCACCACAAATATGAACAATACTGGCATTCATATTTTTAGAGATGACTGATATTTTCTCAATCATACACAAAGTGTGAAGAAGTCATATTTGGAAAATTGCCTTTATTTATCTCAATTATATGCTAAGTAATTTTTTAAAAAGAATGTGCTTGCTCTGCGAATACACCTTTAAGACAAATCTCGGCTCTATTTCCTACCAGGTTGCCAAGTCTAAATCCTTCTTCTGTAGAAAGTCAGGAAGCAGTACAGGTAACAGTGGGCGGGACAGAGCTAAATAGCAGACATTGCACTGTACAAACACACACACACACACACACACACACACACACACCCCTTTGCTCACTAGAAGAGGATGTTTCCTGTGATACATTGGAAGAGGCAGCAACCACACTGCTGCAGATTCAATCAGAAAGTTGTAGCAGGAAAAATCACCACTAAAATCCAGGTCAGAGAAATGTAGACCCCAAACAGAAACACAAACAGGACAGCAGAGGCAGCCATTGTGCCAGGAAAGGAAAGAGAATTTAGTCTGGGGTAAAGTTCCAGGCAGCAAATTCTTGCAACAGAGGGGAGCAACTAGTCTCCCTGTTCAGAACAGAGAGACTAAGCTATGAAAATGCAGCTGATGCAGGTTCTCTGCTTGGAGCTTGAACTTGCAACATCACCAACATTCTAAGGATTTCAGTTCAGTTTAATGCAGTGAACATTCACAGGGCGGTTACTCTGTGCCAAATGCTGGCAGCAGCTCACCAAGCTCCAGGTGCCTGTTTCCATCCTGGGGAGGGTGGAGAGACAGAAAGCATAAGGCCAATGTGCACAAGATACTGTGGTATGTATTACCAGCATTAGAAACGGGTCTTCCCAGTGCAGACCAGAATGGGACAATGGAAAGAAGATTAGCAAACATGGTGGCACAGAGACACGTAGAACCCCCTTTCTCAGGAAGTGGATCTCCTAATTCCTTATAAAGGATGAATCAGTAATAAACAACAGACTTTATGGCATATCACTTGTATTAGAATATGCAGATGAATATGCTAACTGTACCTTAAACTCCTTCATGGTACGGGCTCAGGGTGCAGGTCAACCTCAGTCCGCGTCAGACAGGGCGGGCGCAGTGGACAGCAGCAATCCAGAGCAGGAACTGGAGGTAAGAACAATGTATCAAAATGTCTAGTGAAGAGAGAGGGTGGGGCTGGAAGCACAAATGGTGATTGCATGACTGTTTTCAGAGACCCTTCCCTTTGAAGTCCCTGCTTCTGGAGTGTGGTGGGCTTCTCCAGCACCTGAGGGCCAAAGGAGTAAGTTTCTTCTGCATGCACTCTCACGTGGGCCAGAAACGAGTGGGGCTATGGAAAGATGGACACAGGATGCAGTGATTTTTTTCCCCTTCTGTCTATCCACACAACCCACTTACTCCAGGGCTCTGTCTACTCTACCTCAGATGGTTGTCATCACCTCCAACCTCTGCTTTTCCAGTCCTCTCCCAAACCCACTCCAGAGAGATGGATCAAGGTGCAAATTGGATGGGGTCAGGATCCTCCCTTTAGGAAACTCCTACTACTGGAGACATTCCCAGCTACTGCACCTGGATCACCATGTCCTCCACATCCAGCTTCATCTCCTTCCCTGTCGTCCATACCCTGGACTCTCTCCTGGACCAGCCATGAGTCTCCACCCTCTCAGAGTCTCTTACAGCCACCCCTCAGAGGCCATCTCCTGTTGAGAGCCTGCTGAGATCCCACCTTCCCCAAGCTGGCAGCAACCTCTCCTTCTTCCGTACATCAGGTTTTCATCTTATACGACAGTGACCCACACTCATGATTCATCTTCCCCTTTGGATTCCTCAATATTATTCACCACTCACCACGTCTTGGAAGATCTTAATGTTTGTTGATAAAATCAACCATTTCTTTCTCTTTTGGCTGTGATGCTCCTGGGTCAGCTAAAGTGTCTTGGGATTTATCTTCCCTGAGAATCAGCCTCACACCACCACACTGCACAATAGGGGAGGAACATGGAGGTGAGTAAGAACATCGGAGCAGGAGTCGGGCAGGGCAGGCCACCTCTCCCAGCAGTTTGCTCCTCTCAGCTCTCGTTAAGTGTCACATCATGAGTCCCAGGCAGGAGATGCACCATCCTATCAGCACTGTAGGTCCCATCAGAGGCTGGTCTTCACCAATATTGTCCCCAGAGACCTTCCCTCCCAGCCACCCATCCTCCCATAGGCTGCACTTCTGTGTGTCTCTGGAGACAGTTCCCAACATCAGCTCCTTGGCTGCCCAGGTCTCTCTGACTTTCATTATCAAAGCATGGGTGCATGAGCCACCAGGATTGCAGAGCCTGTGATTTTATGGTTCTCTTGGCATGACCATTTCATGTGTTAGTCCTGTTTCCTCATTAGCTAGGATCTGCCTCTTTCTGAGAGAACTTTATGCCCTCCTGAGTACCTGGGATGTTGTGTGTCAGGGGCAGGGCTCAAAACATGTTGCTCCAGGATTCAGGACCCATATTCAGTTCAGCTATTTTCTTTCTTATTTTTAAGCAAGAATATTTGGGGAGGGGGAGGGTTCCTTAACCACTAAGCCACATCCTTAGCCCTTTTTATTTTTTATTTTGAAACAGGGTCTCGCTAAGTTGCTTCAAGCCTCACTAAGTTGCTGAGGCTGGTTTTGAACTCATGATCCTCCTGCCTTAGCCTCCCGATCCACCAGGATTCCAGGTGTGTGCCACGGTGCCTGGCTGTTATTTTTTTAATTAAGCCAAGCTTAGGAGAAAAGAACAGAGATGCACATGCTGTCTCCATGGACATCCTTTCCACAGCAGTTACAGCAGATGAGAGGGGGACAGCTCCCTGAATGGCCCACCAGACTCTTAAGTGCCCACACTCCATGGTCAGCCCTGCGCCCAAGGGGAGAGCCACGATTTAGTTTTGGTGAAACGACAGCCCATTAAATTAATGTTGTTAATTTGAATTTTATTGATTTCGTAGTTTGCCATCCTATAATTCGTCCATTTGTTTTGCTTTTATGGTCATATGAGAGCCATCAGCAGAAGGATTTGATTCCAGCTTTCATGTGGATACATATTTAAATAGCATTATAATAGAAATTACTTGAGTCAATAGAGTGGAGATGGTGCTTTGAAAACATTTTTATTTTAAAAGGGGATGTGTACACAGCTCAGGTTGGAGAAATGTTTGATTTGATGTGAGGTTTCCCAGCGTAGGCTCAAGAGCTCTCGACTTGCCACACCCCCACTGACTTCACCATGAGAGAGTTTTTCCCAGGAGGCTGTCCCTCTGTGCAATTCAGTGACATTTGGCGCATGACAGGGGCAGGTGTTGCTCTCTGAATCTACCCTGCAACACACACCAGAAAAATCTGGGACCCAGGTTCTTTCCAGTTGTAAATGAATGGGACAAAAACACCTTAGCTGAAAACTTGAGAGAAAGAAACCACCTGAGGCCGTTATCGTGGGCCCATCACTCTGAGAATACATAAGATGAGAAATAACACAGGACAGACTCTGTCCTCCAGAGAATCTGCCCTAAATTATCCAGCCCAGGGAGGACTCCATTTTCTCTCTGTGCTTGCAATAACAAATACAACCACCACAAGGAGATTAGGGTTCTTTCCTTCCTTCCTTCTTTCTTTCTCCCTCACAAAAAAAATATATATAAAGACACTGTGTGAAGTTATTAAAGCTGTTAGCCGACCAGTCAGTTCATAAGCAAGCACCACACAACCCATTTATTTTTTACTTCACTAGATTTTATATTCTAATTGGCGTGTAGGACAGAGTGTAAAGCCAATAGGAAAATCACAGCAAATGCATCCATGAGGCAATTATAAACACAACTGTAACCCACAAGCCTGGGAAAGTCAGGGAATGTTTAATTAGCCATAAAACATACCCAAGAATTTACTTCCAGAACCTCCCTCGTGCTTCTCCCAGTTCACATGCCACAACACCAGGCGTCTGCTCACTGGGGGGGGGGGGGGGGGGGTGTCCCTGCACCACTGCCCTTTCTGTTTGGAACTTTTTCCACCCTATGGAGACTGGCCAAAGTCTGCTTGTCCTTTAGCACTGAACTGTGATGTCATTCTCTCTGGGAAGGCTTCCCTGACCCACCCCAAGCTTAGAATAAGTGTTGCTCCTCTGTGCTCCTATAACATGCATCCCTTACTTGGGAATGGTGACATGTGATTTGAACATCTATCTCCCCACTAGGCTATAAACAGGGGCAGAGACTGCAGCCCCTTTGTAGTCACAGGCTTAGAACAATGTGTGATGCACACTCAGGCACAAAGTAAATGCTTTGGAATGGGTGGATGAATGAAGCCTCGAGGAAACCTTGCCTTGCTACACAAAGGAACCAGCAGTGACCCTATGGTCAGTTACCCATTTCCTCCCTTGCTTCCTCTGCTCTGCAACTGCTACACACTTCCTAGCTTTCTATGGATTTTGACTCTTCATGTCCTAAACAAAGAGAAGACATCTAGAGGCACTAGAGCAGTCGCAGGTCCTAGATTCCCGGGTTTCAGGCCCCCCGACAAACCCCAGATCCTCCCCACAGGCCTCATTCAGGACCCAGAGCAGACTGTTAAGCCCCCACCTCTACCACACAGGGCTCTTAATGGGTTTGGACAGATGATGTGGAAACAGCACCAGAAACCCTTGTCGATTGCCAAGTGTCACCAAGTTTGTAGAGGGCCTTCTTGGGTCCTTCTCTGATCACTTGCCATTTGCACCCCAGCTTCTCATAAGAATGAGATCTGTGCATGGTTCTTCCCACCTCAGCTCTGCCATAACCCATCCTGGAGAACCTGCTGCCCAGGGCAGACCTGTCAGGGGCTCCCAGAACTGTGGAGCTCAGTTGTCTCCAGACCCCTCATCACCTTCTCCACTACATGCATCTTGGAATCATGCCCTGCTAAGAAAAGAAATTCCTCCACAATTCTACCAGAGGGCTTAACAAGACTATCTGAACCCCAAAGATCATTTTAGAAGACTATCATTCAGCAAGACCCACTCTGCTCATGGGGCCACTGGAGGCCAGGTCAGGGCCTCTCCTGCCTTCTCCTCTCTGTTGTTCTGCATGAGCTCAGTTCTGCCTCCCAGTTTCCAATCTATGACAGTGTAGAAAACCTTCAATTCAAATGATAAAAGTTGATTTCTCTGTGCCTCTAACATTTTACCAGAAAATGAACCATAATTTGAAACACACAGTAAAATGTAATCTTTCCTTTTTAGCACTCAAGCTCCTTCATTTTCAAAGCCAGCCAACGGCTGGTGGATTGGATTTTGTTTTTTTGCCAATTATACATTTTGCCTCGAAAGCCGCCCAGAGTACTAAAAAGAAGTGAGGGCAACCACAGTTTGAAGATGAATCATCTTCAAAGCTGGCATCAGACCCCCATGTTCATAACCCCAGTCTTGAGACAAACACTCCCGTCATTAATGAGAGTGCATGCGACAGGCTGGAGTTATGATGAGCGTTCGTTCACCACAGTAAAGAATGTCCTCTATTAATGACAACAGCTGTCGGTTTAATAACCCCAGAAAAGATCATTAAATTCCTTCACATTTCCCAGAAACAGATGGAAGAATTGCAAAAAGGTTCAAGCATATGGGGAAACATATTGGATCCAGCAGCTCCAAAGAATAGCCAGAAATCTGATATACTCCAATGGACTGTTCCACTCGGTATCGCCTGTGGGCACCCACAGGGAGCAGGTGTGCTTCTTGCCTTGTGGGGGACGTGGAAACCTGGTGAGGGGCAGTGTCGAGACAGATGGGCCCTTAGTGTGCTAGGATGGAAAGATGGCTGCCTGAGTGGCAGGTTCTCATGGAGTCTAAGAGCATGGCTAGTGTCAGCTGCCTTTGGCTCCACTTTGCTGCCTCAGTGATTGCTGGTGGCACCATAAATTGGCAGAATAAACAACACACTCATTTTCCCATGTGTACTGCCTTTGACCACTACAGCTTACTGCAATGTATGCAGATGTGCCTGGGTTAGAAATGGCCAGTTCAATGCCCCTGCAGATGAACTCCTGAGGCCTGGGATCCATCTGCTGAAGGAACTGCCCATAGTCAGAACCTGTCCTTGATCTTGAGTTCAGAGTCAGTGGTAACTGTCCACCTTTCATGCATTCAGGTACTAGAGGGCATTTCAAGAGCTCTGAGTGAGGTGTTCTGGTGATTTGGACCTGACTGTCCACAAAGAAAGAGGCAACAGTAACCAAGGGGGAACTGCAGTTAGCAAAAATTTATCTCAAAAATTAAAAAAAAAAAAAAGCCATAGGTCCTGGGAGTTTTACTGGTGACTTCTTATTTTACACTTTCTAGGAAGCATTCTCATGCTATATAAACTGCTTCTATGTGTAAAATACAGAAAGCTAAGCTATTTATTCTATGGAGGAAACTGAGTCTTAATACACTTAATAGAGCATAAAGAGAAGACAAAACTAGGGCTGGGAATATAGTTCAGCGGTAGAGCTCTTGCCTAGCACGTGTGAGGCCCTGGGTCAATTCCCAGTACTGCAGTAGGAAATAAGGAAGGAAAACAAAGACAAGGTTCATTTAGGAATGTGGACATACATTAATATCAGCAAGACAAGTTTGAAGATGTATTAATGTATTAAATAGGGATTATCCTAGATTTGCAAGAATGGTTTAATATTACAAAATTAATTTAGAACACACATACAGTATTGTTGGATGTATCAAACACTTAAAAGATTTCTCATAGGGTAATGATGTCTGTCTCATTCCACCATTTTTCATTACCCTATGTACATGTATGATTAACAAGAATGGTATGAATGCACATCATGCACAACCACAGAAATGCAAATTTGTACCCCATATGCGTACAATGAATCAAAATGAAGTTTGTAAAAAATTTTTTTTAAATGTAACTTTAATAAAATGTTTTAAAAAGATTTCTCTTCCATTATTATCAAATGAATGTGTTGGTGTTCCAGGTTGAACTATGACCTACTGAAAATATACAGTGAAATTCTAAATACCCAGTACATCAGAATATGACCTTATTTGGAAATAGGAGTGTTGCAGATATAATTGGGTAAGAAGAGGTCATACAGGAGGAAAGTGGGCCCCTATCCAATATGACTGGTGTCTGTCTGAGAAGATGGGCAAGTGAAGATGGGCACACAGGGAGGTAGGTCCTGGGGTTGGACTAAGGCAGCTGTAGGACAAGGAACACCACAGATTGCCAACAAACCACCAGAAGTTGGAAGAGGAAAAAAGTGTTTCCCTGCAGGTTTCAGAGGGAGCCTGGCCCTACCCACACCTTGATTTCAGACTTCTAGCTTCCAGAAGCAGGCAGAAGCAACACGGTGAGTTTCTGTTATTTTAACCCAACCCATATGGCACTTGGTTACAACTGCCCTAGAAAACTAATACAATTGACTTGACATAGGGATCAACAAAATATAACTTGCAGCCCAAAATCCAGCCTGCAGCCTATTTTTCTACAGCCTGTGAGCGAAGGATGGTTTTTATAACTTACATTTGTAAGCAACACAGTAATAAAGAAAAGGAAGAAGAGAAGGAAGAGGAAGAGACTATATGTGGTCCACAGAGCCTAAAGCATTCATTATTTGACTGATGGGGGAAAAAAATGTTTGCTAATTCCCTATTTTATATAACCCTGATTTTTAAAAATTTCTATAGATGAACTTAAACAGATCTGAAAGAAGAAACAGGCAGATTTTTTAGCTAAGAAAACTGGGTAAGATAGAGCAAGACCGAGATTGCCCTCTGAGACATTTAAGCATAAATCAAACATAATTAAAAGAGGATGGCACAAGGGAAAAAACGGGTATACAGATCGATGGAAGGAGTCACCACTCTTGAATGGCCTAGTTTATAGTCATAAGGAATTAATATATGCTATCAGAAGTATCAGAAGCATATAGGAATAGATACAATGTTTTAAATATTGAGTGAAATGGGAATATGGGGGAAATACATTACTAGATCATTACCTTGCACCATACGTCAACATAAATTCCAGGCTAATTTAGAAAAGTAAATGTAGAGAAGCTTTTAAAAATCTGGAAGATGAGAGGGGGAGAGGGAGGGACTATGAAAAATGGTGGAAAGAGACAGACATCATTACCCTATGTACATGTATGATTAACATGAACGGTATGAATATACATCATGCACAACCATAGAAATGAAAATTTGTACCCCATTCGTGTACAATGATTCAAATTGAAGTCTGCAAAACTTTAAAAAATAAATAAATAAATCTGAAAGAAAATATATGTAAACATTTAACTGATTGCTGAATACAGAAGAATCTTCCAAGCCCAAAGCAATGGATGAAATTGTAAAGGAAAAGAGCTGCAAATTTGATGACAACATTTTCAAACTTCTGCACCTCAAAAGAATCACAAACAAAACTGAAGGGCAAAGGAAGCTAAGAAAAATATCTGGCAATACAATGAAAGAGAAAGAATTAATAAACTGTATATACAACAAAAGATCAATAAGAAGAATACTGATGCTGTAACAGAACAATAGGCAACAGACAGCCACAAAGGATATATTATTGGCAAAGAAATATATAAAAATGTTCAACTTCCCTAATAATAAAAATATGCACATTTTTAAAATGAGAAACCATACTTTGTGTGGGTTCTTTTTTGTTTTTATTTTTCTTTATTTGGTTTCAAATTGGCACCTAATAGTTGCACCCCATGTACTGGGGTACAGTGTGATATTTTTATGCATGTATACATTGCATAATGATCAAGTTTAGTATATCCATCCCCCCATTCATTTATCATTTCTTTGTGGTGAGAAGTTCAAAATCCTCTCTTCTAGCTGTTTTGAAATATTCAACACAATATTAATCTATCAAATTGACAAAATTTGAAAGGGCTTAAACACTCTGTACTGAGTAGGATCCAGTTAAAGATTTTTATACACTCCCAGTGGAAGTCTATGGAACTGGATAGCAGGTTTGCAATGCTGTTTTGCAACAGCTTATGCTTCCATAATGAGAATGAAGTCATATGTGATTGGCAGGAAAGAGAAGGATGCCAACAGAACCCAGAGGTCCATTAGCTCACATGCAATGCTTCCCTGAAAGTTGTGTTTGGAAGCTACCAAAAACCAGCACCTGAACTCAAAACCATGCCCACAACAGAGCACAGAAGGCTGAGTTACCATATTCTTCCTCTTGGAGAACTCCATTGTGTGTGTGTGTGTGTGTGTGTGTGTGTGTGTGTGTGTACAATGTGATATATATTTATTACATTTTCTTTATTCATTGATTTGTAGACAGGAATATAGGCTGGTTCCTTAACTTGTTCTACCTTGAAAATACTTATTATTTACAAGTGCTTTGCAAGCACTTATTGTGCACCATTTGCATGCATTGTTTCCTTGTCTTCGTGCATCATCATCCATAACCCAGCATCTCATCACCAGTCCTTTCTTACACCCCTTGCCAGTAAGAAACCTTCAAAAGTCCAATATTTAATGGATAGTCTATTTATTGGAAGGATAATTAATTTTTAATAGAATTTTATTAGGATTGTTACTTTTTATATGTGTTGTGGTCTCAATGTAACATAATTTTTTTTAATTTGTATTAATTTTTATTGGTGCATTATAATCAACATAATACATGCACATAATTTGGTCAATTTCATCCCCCAGTACCTCCCCTTTCTCTCCTCTCCTCCCTCCCTCTGATCCTCATCCTTTACTCCTCTACTCTACCAGTCTTTTTAAATTTTCTTCCCCCTTGTTTCCTCATATGAGAGAAAACATTCAGCCCTTGATTTTCTGAGTGTCACTTATTTCACTCAACATAATGTTCTCCATTTCCATCCATTTTCCTGCAAATGATATGATTTTGTCCCTCCTTATAGCTGTATAGAACTCCATTGTGTGTGTGTGTGTGTGTGTGTGTGTGTACAATGTGATATATATTTATCACATTTTCTTTGTTCATTCATTTGTAGACAGGTATATAGGCTGGTTCCATAACTTGGCTATTGCAAATTGTCCTGCTAGAAACATTGGTATACATGTAAGACTTTAGTTCTTTGGGATAAACACCAAGGAGTGGTATAGCTGTGTCACATGATGGTTCCATTCCTAGTCTTTTGATGAATCTCCACACTGATCTCCATAGAGGTTGTACTAATTTACAATCCCACCAACAGCATATATATAAGTTCTTTGTTTCCCCACATCCTCACCAGCCTTTATCATTACTTGTGTTCTTGATGATTACCATTGTAACTGAAGTGAGTTAAGATCTCAATGTACTTTTGATTTGCATTTCCTGATTGCTAAAGATGTTGAACATTTTTTTCAAATATTTGTTGGCCATTCATATTTCTTCTTTGAGAAATATACGTATAGTTCATTTGCCCATTTGATGATTGGGTTATTTGGGGGTTTGGTTTCATTTTTGTTTAGGGGGATATAAAGGATTTTTTTAATTCTTTATGTATTTTGGGTATTAATCCTCCATTGGAAGAACAATGGGCAAAGACTTTCTCCCATTTGGTAGGCTCTCTCTTCATGTTCTTGGTCCTTTGCTGTGTAGAAGCTTTGCAATTTGATGCCATTCCATTTATTAATTCTTGATATTATTTCCTGATATTTGAGAGTCCTATTGAGGAAGTCAGTGCCTGCAACTATACATGTTTGAGTGTGGATTCTGTTTTCTTCTAGCAGTCGCAAAATTTCTGGTTTAATTCCTAGGTCCTTGATCCACTTACAGTTGACTTGTGGGCAGGGTGAGAGATAAGGATCTAGTTTTATTCTTCTATATATGGACATTCAGTTTTCCAGCACTAATTGACATAATATAAATTTTGAGTGATTTGCTTCAAACATACTTTTTCTTTAAGTCATGTTATTTGCCCTGCACCATTTTGCAGAACACAGTGTTTTTAGTGTTTTATATGACATATATGTCACATTACCGTAGATTACCTTTACATAATTAACAAAACCCAAAAACAAGAACCATGAATTCCATTTACAGCAATATATACATAGGAAAAAAATCAGCAGTACACCTAAAAATTTATACACAAATGTATTTATCAAAGAACTATTTACAAAACTGAAAAATTGGAAAACATCCAAATACATAATACAATTGAATACCTAATATTCCATGTATACAATGAAATTTATGAGCCATTAAAAAATAATCTTTTCAAAGACTACTTAGAGCAATAAATTTTTCATAATAGATCATTAAGGAGAAAAAAGTCTATAAAAGCAATGCCACAGAATATCATCCAAATTTTATAATACAAATTATTAAATTATGCATCTCATGTTTTACATATGGCAAATATTTAATTATATACAGCAGAATATAAATAATTGTTATAAATAATAGTAGATAGGATTGTGGGTGAACATTAATTACCTCCTTGCAGTTTTCTACTTTTTCTAAGTTTTTTATCATGAAGCTATATTTCTTTTATAAACAAAAGAAAAATTAACATTCTTTCAATAAATGTAAACTTAATGGGTGCTTTAAGAAAAGGAAGGTGGCAGGAAAGGTTGGAGGGAAGGGGAGCAAAGGGGAGAGAAGATGGTGGGAGAAAGGGGCAGCCCTAAGTTTGAATCCCAGGTCCATCTCCTGAGAGACCCAGGGGCTGGTAGAGGAACTCCTCTAGGCTATGGAACTCTCATCACTACAAACTCTGGCTTATTTTCCTGCGGCAGCAAGGCCTCCTGATTCTCCTGAACTGCCCTTCTCCCACTACAACATAGGCTCTCTGCTGTCCTAGATCTGCTCACTCATCAGTTTCCTATACCCTTGGATCAAGCCCTACAAACCTGTCTCAGTTCAGTTGCCAACCAAGAGCCAGGATTCTCCCCATTCAACCTACTGCCAGAATCCAGGTGAACAGAGCCAGGGCCCATCTCAGAGCGGCTGGAGAAGTCCATTCTGTAACTCACAGAAGGGACTGACGATCCAGGCCCTATAGGAGGTGGTGAGCAGCCCCCAAGAGGAGCATGAAACTACTAGGAAGAACCACCAGACTTGGAAATGTCTTGTGGCTGAGGAATGGGTGGACCAGTGGTCATTCCAGTGGCCCCTCCTCACTTATGACCACATGGGGAAATCAGTTCATCCTGCTCCCACACCCATGCCTTGGCACTGCAAAGCACCCCCACCCACCCAAGGAGGGAGAGAGAAGAGGAACCCTGAATTGACACAGATAAAGTCAATGGTGACGTTAATAAAAAATTAAATTGAGAGGAATAACATAATGTCTTCTTTCTAACAACAGGGTAGATTTGATTCCCCTGAAGGACCCTCCTGAGTGAAACTTCTAAACAGTTAGATAAAATATTTTTAAAATCTATTTAAAAACATCACTAAGCTGGCAAAAAAGTAAGGTATATACAAGGCCCTAAAACAAAGTGGAATAAGAAGTCCAAAAAGAAAATGAGTGTTAATATCTGCTTTCTCCTGGAGGGGTCCCTCTAACCTAGAGATTTCCAGGTCCTTCTCTGAGGTATGGAGTTCAAACTGAGTCATAGCCCCATCTCCCAGGCCAGAGACCTGGTGTGGAATCCTCACAGAAAGCTAAGGTTCAAAGGGGCCACACATGGTAAAAGCGGACACAAAATAAACCCGGATCCCCACAAACACACAGCAAGGAAGCATATCTATCTTAACCCTGGCATTAAAACTTCCCATAAACACAAACCACCTCATGTATAACTCTGAGATCCAAAATTACACTACTTGTGATGTCCAAGAAAACCTTGGGTAGTGCCCTCAGTCGCCACAGAAAGCACACAGAAATTCTCTCTGGAGAAATTCAACCCCAAACAAGGACCCAAGAATCCTCACAATTAAAGTCCCAAAGATAACAAGCAGCTCACAGCCCAAAATTACAAATGCAAACACACTCACAAAGAAAATTATCATGAGTTAGAATCTATAGGGAAAAAAAAAACAAGATTCACAAAAACTTTATAGATATTGGAATTTTCAGATATAAGAGCTGATCTACACATAAACATACACCCAGGAAAAACAAAAACTTGAAAATGAACAAAATAAAACTTCTATAACCACAATAAATGAAATTAAAAATTCAGTGAATTAACTAGCAGATTAAACACCTGTAAAAAGAGAAGTAGTCAGCTAAAAGATACCAAGAAATTATCTAGATGTAGCCCAGGACAAGAAAACAGAATATGAGAGAGAGAGGTTAGACAAAGAAAATATATTGAGGTGGTCTAATATAATTAGCATCAGAGTTCCCAAAGAAGAGAAAGAGAAGAAGAGAAAAAAAAACATGGAAAGAGATAATAGCTGAGACTTTCTAGAACTATTGAAGGACATCAATTCTCATTTTGGGAAAACCCATCAATTTCTGGTAGAGTAAACCAAAAGGAATCCCTCTCCTAGGCATATGACAATGAAATTGAAGAAAATCAAAGAAAAAGACCACCATTAAAATAACTACCAATTTCTCAAACACAACAAGGGAAGATAGAAAACACTGGAAGATTACCTTCAATATGCTGAAAGTACTGTCACTCTAAAATTCTACATTCAGAAACTTTTCTCTCAATAATGAGGGTGGGAAAGAAAGTCATTTTGAGACAACAAAAACAGAAAATTGACAACCATAAGACCCCCCACTAAAGAAAATCCTAAAGCTTGTGCCTCATGCAAAAGAAAAATGGTCCCAAATTAAAGATCTAAAATGCAAGATAAAATGATAAGGAAAGATATTATAAAATTGTAAAATCTGAGCCATAACTATAAACAATACTAATGATGTGCAATTATAAGCTTGGAGGAGAGAAGTCAGAAAAAAAGTCATGGAATCCATGATTCATTTTCAACTTTATGTTTTTCCCAGGTGTTTATTTATGTATAAATTAGCTTCTATATCTGAAAATTCCAATATCTGAAGTTTTGGTGAATCTTGTTTTTTTCCCTATAGATTCTCATTCATGATACTTTTCTCTGTGTGTGTGTGTTTGTATTTATAATTTAGGGCATCAAGGAATGTCCATCTGCCCCCTGCCCTCAGGCCGCATCCCAGAGATGTGCTTTATAATGTGGTATTTCTGTAGTTTGGACATGATTTGGGTGTGTTTGGTCTGGAAGTTTGGTCCTCAGTGCGGCAGTGTTAACATGGAGGGAGTCTTAGGAGGCAGTGCCTAGTGGAAGGTAATTAGGTTATGGATGCACCAATCTTGAAAGAGATTAATGTTGATTTCATGGACTGGGTTAGTTCTGCAGAGAATAAGTTGTTACAAAATTCTGGGTCTAGAGGTGTCGTTTGGTTCAGTGGTAAAGTATCTGTCTAATCTATGTGATACCCTGGGGTTGATCCCAGTATCACAACAGTAAATACATAAAATCTGATTGCTTGAAAAAATAAATCTCTCTCTCTCCCCCTTCCTCCTTCCCCACCTCCCTCTCTCCCCCTATCTCACCATTTGATCTCTCCCTCTTGCTCACATATTCCCACCATGGTGCCATTTGACATTGAAGATACAGCTGCAAGGCTCTCACTAGAGCCAAGTAGATGCTGGCACCATATTCTTGAATTCCTAGAACTATGAACTAAGCAAACCTCTTTTCTTTATAAAGTTCCCAATCCCCAGCATTTTGTTATAGCAGCAGGAAACAGACTAAGGCAGATATCATGTCTTCCAAAAGACAGAGCACTTAGGAGGAGGCTGGGGAATCCACTTACCTCATTACTTTGGCTCCTCCCCATTCCAATCTTATTTTTCTGCCATGTTTTTCCTGCCTTCCTATCTTAGCTAGAGGTAGGAAATTGCACTTTTGCAAGTCAACAAGGCACAGGGCTTATCCCATCAAGGCTCAGCTGAAGAAAGAGGACAGGCAGCTTATCTACTATTAATGCAGTCTGCTCCTCTTTTTCTGTTTTGCAACTGGGCTGCTTGGGCCACATTTATTGTAGACTACATTTACTGCCTCCCAGGAGGCCACAAAAAGCAGCCAACATTCTCTAATATCCCCCGAATTATCCAGCAATCCCCTGATGTGTCATCCTCAGTAAGTACATGTTAAAAATTTAACCAGCTGTTTTGCTACTGCATTGGAAGGGTCATCAGCTGCCCAGCTGCAATGGGGGGATTCTCCTGGGCCCCATTAGTCCTTAGCTCAGCAATGCCTACTGCTTATAAAACCCCAATTCCAAGTACCAATTTCTGCTACTTTTGAACTTTTATTTGCAAGGAACAGAAACACAGCTCTGAATAACTTAAGAAAGAAAATTTATTGTCCCACAGCACTAGGATGTCCAGACCAAGAGTTGTCCTAAGGTTTGGCCAGGATCAGAGTCTCAAACAATGTTCTCAGGACCTGTTCCTCTGTCCACCCTGGTCACAACCCTTCTCTCCAGCAAAGGTGATCACAGGTAGCTTCGCCTAATGTATGCTTTGCTTTATCTGATTATTTAAAGTTAATCGGTAGCCTATATTTTATCTAGCAACACAAAATGAGAGAAATATGATTGGTCCTGCTTGAGTCACATGACCATCCTTTGAACCAATCCATGGCAGAGTTGAGCTGACCCTCTGGCCAAGTTGTACAGAAAGTACTGAAATTGACAGTCCTGTTGAAACTGTATGGGATCGCAGAAGAGTAGTTCCCTGGTGAAGAAAAAGGTCTTAAACTGATAAAAACAAAAGACATCCACCAAAAGAATGGTGGCAGTGGGTATTATTTATTCATCATGATTTTATCTCAATTCTCTTTTTCTGCCACTAGAGTTCCAAGACAGCTAGTGTTCCCAGAAGTTCATGGTCATGATAAGTCTGACAACTTTAGCCACACAGCAGGCGAGGAACTTCATTGGGAAGGAGGGCTTCTGCCCAGCTTAACAGTTCTCAGCTCCAGTTGCATGTTAGAATCTTGTGGGGAATCTTTTTTAAAAAATTGATATCAGGTTTCCACCCTAAGAATAACTGATTTCATTGATCGGGTACATTCTGGGCACTGGGAATTTTAAAACCTCTTGCTTGTTTCTACTATTCCACTGAGGACGAGAGCACTAAGAGAACGAAGCAATGAAGAAGGAATAGCAGGCATGGGGACCATCTCCTGAGGGCACATAGTTGGAGAGAAAGTAAATCATCACTAGTATGGAGACAGGCATAGGACATTTAGGTATGTATTTAAAAAGGAGTGTAGAATTGTATACACAATAGAAACTTAAGAATGTAAGTAATTTACTGCCAGGCACGGCAGTGCACACCTGTAATTCCAGTGGCTCAGGAGACTGAGGCAGGAGGATCAAAGTTCAAAACCAGCCTCAGCAAAACTGAGGCCCTAAACAACTCAGTGAGACCCTGTCTCTAAATAAAATACAAAATAGGGCTAGAGATGTGACTCATTGTTCAGGTGCCCCTGAGTTCAAACCCTGGTACCAGAAAAAAGAAACAAACAGAATGTAAGCAATTTACAGGGAAAAAAGGGAAAATCAAAATGTTCACAGAAGAGATTCTGGATGATAGAATAATAAGTTACTAACTTCTTATTTTGTTAAATATTTGAAATTTCAAAAGTTTCTAGAACATACATATTGATTTTATGATTCAAAAAATGAAAGTTAAAAAAAATGGGAAAAAGTGGCAAATTCCTTAGACTATATTCAAGACATCAGCAATGGAGCCCTACCAAAGCCTCAGTCACATCTTCCTTATTTCCCCCTGTCCCCACGCCCTGTTCTTGCACCATGCAACATTTCCAGACCTGTGTGTTCATCCCAGTCACTCCAGATAGAACCTCCCTCCAGTCCCAAAGATGGTTTCTGACCTTCCAACCTGGTCCTCCCTTCTCCCCATGAAGCCTTTCCATCAAACCAGATAAGTCCTCTCATTACTCTCTCCACTGGTCAGAGGCCTCCAAGGTGATCCCCACAGAGCAGTGATCCCCCTTCATCCTAGGAGCACAGGTCTGGTCAGGGGCTGTATGTGAGAGGAAGCTGATTTCCACCCCCATGTGCTGCTCTGCCCTGCCCTTGCCCTTTCCAGAGAGGAGCACTTTGTTGACCCACACGCCTGTTCTCCTACCCAGCCAGAGGCAGAAGGAAATCCAGGCATTTGTGCCAGTTCATTTAGATCTTAGTAGAGCGTAAAATAAACTCTCTGGGAAATTATAAAAACATGCAATTGCAGGTCTATCCATAGCAAACAATGCCTGCCCCTGAAGGCAGAAGCCCCTTAGTACCGTGATGTGTGTCGGCAGTGGCTCCACGCCCTCTTCCCCATGGTTAGCGGAAGGCTCCCTGGAGCGACTCACAACCAGGGCTACCTGTAAGAACAACAGAAGCAGCAGCTCTCAGAAAAGGGGCACAGCAGTCTCTGACCCCCTGGAAACAATACAATGTAATTAAAACAGGAAAGACAACCACCCAATCTTCAGGACCAGGCTGAGGCGGAACAGGCTGACTTTCCAGGAGCCTGATGTGCTGGGGGAGGCTGCTGGCCACTTGGCATCTGGACACTGCTCTAGAGGAGCTCATCTCACTTTAAACATCACACGGCCTCAGAGGCAGATGCAGGACTGGCCCACACCTGTTCCCAACAGTCTTCCCGCTCAGTTCAAACAACTTCCCCAGCAGGGCAACCAGGATGAAGGCTGAAGGTCTGTCCCTCTGCTAGCCCCTAAACTCCATGAAGGCAGGGCTTATGTCTGCCTCGCTCATCTCAGTGTCCTGAATGCCCAGCCTCGAGCTGGCACTAAATGGGCACTCAGTGAACACTTGTTGGGTGTTTGGCTAAGGAGGCTGCGAGCAGAACTGACCACAGCTCCCTGTCTAACTCCAACACTATGCCGCTCTGCCATCCATGTGAATCCAACCTATTCCTGCTTCAGTTCACTCCTCTGAGATTGAGAGATGGAGGAATGGACTATGTTCACCCGCAGCTGGAAAGGATGGAGGCCCTTCAAGAAATGCAGAGCATGATTCCCTCTCCTGAATAGATTACCCCTTCTTCCCTAAAATGGAAGGAGAGAGCCCTAACTCCCAAGGGACACGGCGTCGCCAGCTAATGAAAGGTCCATGTGTTTCATGGCTCCCAGTAGCGTCCTCTCTACCTGGCATCTGAGGCTGTCCCCAGATGTGGCTCCAGAGTCCTTCGAGTCCCCATATCATTCCTTACTGCCAGGTAGGCCAGCTATGCCCGCGTAATACTCTATTCACACACACAAACACACACATATGCACACACACCATGCTCTGCCCAGGTTCTCTGCCTCTTAGGGATTCTTCCTCCTGCTTAGAATGGCCAAAACACTGTATCCTTCCATCATACTTCCATCCTTCAGAACTTCCCAGTACTGAGTGTTCATCCTGGCTCTGCCCCCCCATTCCCTGTGTGATATACCAGGTAGGTATCTTCACCTCTCTGGGCCTTGCTTTTCTCACTAAGAGAGGATATTACCTGCCTTGCATGACTGTGAGACGAAGTAGCAATAACATGCAAAAACGTTCCCAGAATGACGTACCTAGTATCAGATCTATCTGTAGATTCCTCACTTCCCAAGGCTCAGCTGCAGCCCACCTCCTCCAAGAAGCATTCCCTGATCACCCAACCAACATCTTTCCCTCACTCGACTGTAACAGTCCTTGCAATCCGCCCCATCAGCCTGACACCTGACTCCTCACTCTCTCACGTGGGGCACAGATGCTTCTCCATGCTGTCCTCATCTTCCTCCCCCGGCCCACCTAGTGCATAGAACATTATCCAAGAGCAGAAAGCCCCTCCTCCTCTTCTGCTTTCCCATGGTGCTGAGCTAGGCACACAGTAGATGTAATGGTGAGCAGGGGGCATGGGACCACTTCACTGAGAGCTGGAATTTTGTCCTTTAGGACAAAGGCAATAGGGAGCTAGAGAGGGCTCTGGAAGAGAAATGACAGAAGGGTCACTTGGGTGAATGCTGAGCCACAGTCCACAACATTCCCAGTCTGTTTCCTTTCCTTCCTTCTTTCCCCTCCGCCAGTGGCAGAGTGATTAATTTTCCCTGGGGCTGCACGTTATTAATCACCTGAAAAGCAAACATTCATCTTGGTGCAGGATTTTTACTTTTCTTCCCTAATAATGGATTAGAGCACCCAGATATTAATGGGCCAGATAATTTACGTTTTGCTTAAGCAGAAAAAATAAACCATCAGGCCCTTGTGGCAACATCACTTTCCGACAGATTGAGAGATAGGCTAGATAAATTGCTGTAAGTAAAACACGCACGTATGTTTGCACGCTTATCCGTCGATAACACGACAGTTTGCAAACGTTTTGTAGTGAGTGCAATATGACTTCTGTACACAAATAATTACCCATTCCCCTCTGAAGGGTTTTCCTCTCCTCCTTGCCTTCCCAATTGCTCAGGGCAATTAAGCTGCAAATCCCTGAACTGCGTTTCCTGTGCCCCCTGTTCATAAGCTCTGACCTCAGTCCCAAATAATTCAGTCCTCAAAGAAAACAATTCATCGAGGATACACAGCTGCCAGGAAACAGCAAGATGGGCCATGAACAGTCACCTGTTCTCCCAACAGGGGTCCTGAAAAGAGAAGTTTTCTGAAAGGAGAAGCCAGAGGAAAATCTTTTCATCTTCATCCTCTTTATGTGATCACCTATGCAAAATCAGCCATCGTGGATTATCTGAGGTTCCAGCCAGTGAGTGAAATATTGCAATAGGCTAAGCCACAGAGAAGAAACAGAATGACTTATTTGTGCACTGACGTTGACTTATTACGTGACCTTGACCGATACCTTACCTTCCTCTGGACTTCAGGTTCCCCAGATGTGCAATGAAGAACTTAGTTTGGGTGTAACTCTGACTTCTGCTGTTTTGCAGTTAATTCCTCAGCACCCCAGAGCAGGAACGTTAAGAGATGGAGCTGAACAATTACAAAGAGCAAATATGCTCAGTCTCAGCTGAGCTACTCATTGAGCACCCTCAATCTGCAGCTGATGCTCAGTTCCCAGGTGAGTTACAAATTGAGTTTGTTCAATTCCCAGGTGAGCTACCCATTGACCATGCTCAATCTCTAGGGCACTACACATTGAGCATGCTTAATCCCTAGGTGAGCTACAAATTGTTTGCTATGTCCCTAGTGAGCTACACATTAAGCATGCTGAATACCCAGAAGAGTTACCACCTAAGAAATACCAATTCCCAGGTGAGCTAACCCCTGAGCATGTTCAATCCCTGGGTGAGTGACACACTGAGCATGTTCAATCCCCACAGCAGTGCCCAATCAGCACACCCAATCCCCAGATGTGCTACACACTGAGCATGCTCAGTCCCCAAGTGAGCTACACACTGAGCATGCTCAGGCCCCAGATGAGCTCAACTCTGAATATACTCAACCCCCAGGCCCACTGCCCACTGAGCATTGTGGGAGAGGATACAGGCCTAGCAGGCTCGGCTTCAGAACATGCTCAGTGCTGAGTAAAGCCCCTCATCTAAGGCACCAGAGTAGGTCCTGTCTCATTAAGCTTACTCAATTCTAAAGGAAGATAATACTAGGCATGCTTAATCACAGAGCAATGATAGCCTGTTTCCTGGTGAAACCTCATGCTTTCTCCTTGAGCTTCCCAGGAATAGTTAAGACACACAGTAGGCCTACAATGATTTGTTGAATTAAATAAGTCAAGAATTATTGGGCTGGGGCTGGGGCTCAGTGGTAGAGCGCTTGCCTAGCATGTGTGAGGCCCTGGGTTCAATTCTCAGCACCACATATAAATAAATAAATAAAATAAAGATACTGTGTTCATCTACAAATAATCAAATATATTTTTTAAAAAAAGAATTATTAGGCTTGCCATTCTCTGATCATCTGCTGCTTTAGGTAGGTCTGATTATGACTTCCATGGGCCTTACATGAACTTTGCTCCAAAACTTAGTTCCCTGCAAATAAATCTTCACCAGTCAATGCCCCATAACAGAGCAAGTGCTCCTAATATGTGCACAAACTCATCATACCTGTAAGAATACAGATTTGAACAATACTTTCCACCACATTGACCCAATTGACATTTATAGATCATTCCATCTAATAGCAGAATTCAAATTCATTTCAGGTACACAAGGAAGAAATATTTATTTGACCATAAAGCATGTCTCAAAAAATTTTTAAAGATTGAAATCACCCAAGTTATATTCTCTGATGTCATGGAATTAAATTAAAAAGTAATAACTGTAAGACATCTATAAAATCACCAAATACCAGGAAATTAAACAAACACTTTTAAATAACCTATAGATCAATGAAGAAATCACAAGGGAAATTGGAAAATATTTCAAACTGAATAATAATGAAAGCAACACATATTAAAATTTGTAGAATACAGCTAAAGCAGAAGTTAGAAAGGAAGTTAGAGCTTTAAATGCCTAGATTAATAAAGAAAAAAGGCACAAAATCAATTTTCTAGGTGTCCACCTACAGATGCAATAAAGAAGAGCAAATAAATCTCAATGTAAGCAGGAGATGGGAAACAATAAGAGAAGGAAGCTATGATATAAAAATTGGAACAACAAGAGTGGAAATCAGCAGAGTCAAAGCAGCTTCTTTGAAAAGATTAATAAAATTGATAGTGTCCCTCAAGAACTCTAATCTGTTTAAAGGCAAAAAAGAAGAGAGAAAACACACATGGCCAATATCAGAAATTTATGAAGAGCTCTCACTCCATATTCTATTTCTACTAAAAAGCAATAGGACATGTCATGAACAACTGTGGGTCAAGAAGTCAGCAAGTTAGGCGAAAGGAACAACACCCTTGGAAAAGGTAACTCACTGAAACCAACATAATCTGGAATTATAAGTCAAAATAACCCTATGTCTATTAAAAAACGTTTAATTCATAATTGAAAACTTGCCCACAAAGAAAACTGCAAATCCGGGAAGCTTTACTAATGAATTTTGTGAAACATTTGAGGAAGAAACAATACCAACCTGAAAACTCTTTCAGAAATCAAGGAGAGTGGAATCTTTCCCAATTTGTTTTCAATGAAGCCAGAATAATCCTGACACTTAAAACTGACAAAGATATTATAGAGAGAGATCATTACAGATCAATAGTACTCATGATCAAAGTGATAAAAACCCTTATCAAAATATTTGCAAGTTAAATATTGGTAGTATACAAAAGCACAATATGTCATTACCAGCTGGTGTTTATCACAGGAATGCAAGGTCCTTATAACATGTGGGAAATGTTTGGGAAAACTCAAGTTAAAAATTTTTTAGACCTATGAAATCCACAAAACTAATAGGCTAAAGAAGAAAAAAAATCAGTTTAGTTCACAGTCTTTATGACTAAAGAAGAAAATCATATGATTGAGATAAGGCATTGGATAAAATCCATTATTATAGTAAAAAGAAAAACACTATGAATAGAATGTCCTTATTCTGAAAAAAAAAACCTATTTAAATACCTATAACAGATAACATCCTAATAAGGAAACATTTAATGCTTTACTTATAAAATTAATAGCAACTTTAATAGATAGTTAACTTGAACATTGTAGTAGAAGCTTTAGATGATATAACAGGAAAAAAAAAACTCATATTGGAAGTCATGAAGTAAAACTTTCATTGTTCCAAAGAAATGTGATGTATGCACATAGTACTCCATAGAATCTCCAAAAATTACTGGAAGATTTGAATTTATCAATCTTGCAGGATATGATATCATTATATAAAAATGTATTATCACTGTACATAATAGCGAAAACATTAGAAAATGAAAGCTTTTTAAATTACCATTTGCAACAGAATTAACAAAAACCATCACCTAAGAATTAATCTAATTAACAAGATGCAAAACCATTGTACTTAAAAACTACAAAACACTGCTGAAAGAAATCTAAAAGACCTAAACAAATAGAAAGATAGACCATATTTGTGGATTAAGCATCTTGATATTGACACCTTGTTAAGATGTCATTTCTTCTTAAACTGATCCATGAATCAGAATCCCACATTCCAAGGAAAGTTTTTGAAGAAACTGAAAAATCAATTCTGAAATACATGTGGAAATAGAGGTTAGCCAGAGTAGCCAAAATGGTACTGGAAAAGAAGAACAAAATTGGAGGATATAAACTACTAATGTCAAGTCTTTCCATAAATCATCAGTAATCAAGTCACTTTCGTTTTGATATTAGAATAGGCAAACAGGTAAATAGAGAAGATTCTGTAGTCCAAAAAATAGACCCACGTGTAAGGTCAATTTTTTAAAAAAGGAATTTAACCTTTATTTTTTATTTATTTGGTTTTTATGTTTTGTTGATAATCGAACCCAGTGCCTCACCCATGCTAAGCAATTGCTCTACCACTGAGCTACAACCCTAGCCCACGGTCAATCAATTTTTAATCAAGCCAATTCAGCAGAGAAAAAGAAAATCTTTTTGCAAATAGTGTTAGAAAACTGGATATCCATATGGGGGAAAAAAATCAACTCCCACTTCCAGCTATATACAAAAATTAAAGACGAACCTAAACATAGTGCTAGAACGAAAAAGCTTCCAGAAAATAACATAAAATGACCTCTCTGAGACTTGGCATAGACAAAGATTTCTTAGAACACAGAAGGCAGTAATCGTAAAAGAAAAATTAGCAAATAAAATTAATCAATATTTTATGCTTTAAATAGTTTATAAATATATTCATTTCTATTCAACAAACAACTAAAACAATTTAAAGTTCATAAAAGCAAACTAAAATAAAATGTTATAAAAGACATTAGGAAAGGACATAATAAAGATGTGCATTATGATAACAAACTACCCAGTGGAAAGTTGATGAAGGAAGACTCAGCCCCATCTCAGAAACACAATGATAACACTGAAGAGAGAGTGAGAAGACAGTCCCCAGAGACAAAACAGTGGGACCACATAGGGTACAGGCAGGATTTATAATATTGCAGGAATGGACAAAGGTGAGACTAATAGGTTGGCTGAAGGCCTCTCCACTTTGGGTGGATAAGAGAGCAGTGAATCACAGCACTGATTCCTGCTAGCCCCAGCCTGGTGCTATTTATATATGACACCATAACATTTCTATAAAGATATGCACAAACCTTCCTTAGAGTTCTTAGAGTTCACTGCCTGGCCTTATCAGAGAAGGTAAATGAGGAATCTTAGGAACTCAAGAAGAGTGTTAAATGATGACTTTCCTTCAATCAGGGGCAGAACCTTCTTGGGGACTACTAGGCAAAGCACAGCATCTGTACACCGGGATAATTAGTAAGTTCCACAGCAGGCTAAGCTGCCATAACAAATAGACCCGCAAAATGTGGATGTCTCCAACACAATAGGTATTCATTTCTGATTCATGTTCTCAACCCACATCCTAGTTGATGTGTCTCCTGCATGCAAGGATTTAGATCCCAGACTTCTTTCATCCTATGACTTCTCTATGCCCTAGAGTTTTGTTGTCATCTGCTTCCAATAAAGAAGAGGAAAAGGGAGGTATAAAATGATATATCTATTCTTTTTCTAAAGGTTTGGCCCCATAACCTCAGAGCAAAATCACCAAAAAAAAAATTGGACAGGTCCTTTATTGGACTGGGTGAAAATGAAAATGTTTCATTTGCAAAAGATACTGTTAGTGAAATGAAAAGAAAAGTCATGAAGAAAATGTTTTTGTAATCCATATATCTGGAAAAAAACACTTGCATCCAGGGTACATAAATAAGTCTTAAAACTCAATAAGAAGATCAAAAAAATTATAATGGAGAAAAAATTTTAAGACTTTGACAAAAGGGAATATACAAAATGCCAAGAAACACATGAAAGGATTTCATCAAGTAAATATGCAAATTAAACTACAATGAGATACCATGACACACACAGACCAGCGGGGCTAGAGTTCAACAGACTGACTTAATAGGCAAAGAGACTTCGCAAGTGTTGGTGAGGGTGTGGAGGAGTATGGGTAGCTCATATATGCTGGATGTAGACAGGTACAACCACTGTGGAAAACAGTTTCACACTTTCTTATAGTTAAACATGCACTTGCATAACCCTGTAGTTCTACTACTAGCTGTGTAATAAAGAGAATTAAAAATATAGGTTCACATTCAAACTGGGTGCAAATGTGCATAGCTTTATCCATAATAGCCAAGAACTAAAACCAAACATCTATCACCAATGAATGGATAACAAATTGTGGCATATTCATACAGCCTAAAGACTTTTACACATACTTTTCAATGACTGGAACAATCCATCATAAAGTCCATCAAATTTCAAGGAGGCTGGGAAGTATAGTCCAGCTGCATGGCCTGAAAAAAGAAGAAAATGTGTTAAATAGCAGCAGCTTCAGCTGGAGCCAACTATCTACTACCCAAAGGGTTACTAGAGACCCTCTCCAAGGCAGATAAGGCAGGTGTAATAGTCAATCTTGTGTTGCTACAACAGAATGCCTGATGCTAAGTACTTTATAAAGAAAAGAGGTTTTTAGCTCACTGTTTTGGAGGCTGAAAGTCCAAGATCAAGTAGCCCAATCTGTTAGGCTTCTGGTGAGGGTTTCCTTGGCTGTGTCACAGCATGGAAGAGAAGCAGAAAGGGTTGTTCCAAGGTTTATAACAAGACAGGACATAAGGCAGGGACAGAGGGTTGAGTATGGAACTATGTAAGCAGAGAGAAGGAAAGTATTCCCAGAAGACAAGGCATTCTCAAAGCGCATACCCAAAAGAATAAATCAAGAGAAAATGGTATGGAGGAAATCATGGGAACAGGAAAACAAATGTTGGGAGAACTGGTGAGAAGTCGGGATGGCTGGAGAAGAGAGGTGGAGAAGAGATGGAGACTCTACGGTGAGGGGCTACGGGGTAAACCCCATGGAACCCGGGAGGGGTTGAAGGCTCTGACAGCCCAGAGCTGGGATACGCACCGCGCTCAGCCACCTATCCAGCTCCTTCCCACTCACCTGGGCTGACGTGGGGTAGGGCCTGGGGAGCAGCCCGAAGCCTGGCTCCTGGAGCAGCCTCTCCATGGGTGGAGCTGGGAGAAGCTCCAAGCTGTGACTCAGGCTGCACTCCAAGAGGCAGACAGATGGAAGAGCCAAGGTCACAGACAGGAAGTCATGCCTGAGACCAGAAACCACTCACAAACGCCACTTCTGCCTGAGTCACTGCACCACAAAGGCACGGGTTGCTCAGCAGTGAGGCCCCAGCAGGCCCCAGTGCCTTCCTCGGATTCCACCGCCTGCTGCCGTATATCAGAGGTCTGTGATTACCTGCATTAGGCCATACCTGCCATTCAGTCTATTTCAGGAAGGGACATCTCTGAATGGAGGATGCAGTCTGCTGCATTCCACTCCTTATTGATCCCTGGAAGAAACCAAGGTTCAGAGAGGGCCAGGGCCCAGCCCGAGGCCACACAGCTAACAAGTGGAAGAATTGAGATGATTTCTATCATTGTATTCAAGATCATGTTTATCATTATGTGACAGGGTGCCTAGGGCTCATGAAATATTTAAGGCTGGAAAAAAGGATTAGTTCCAATATATGAAAAGAAAACGTCAAAATCGAACTTTGGAAAATGTTTAAGTTTTCCAAAACAGGACAATGCATTGGCTTCTTGAATGGAGAAATTTAGAATGTGTAACATGTCCTTCCTTTTGAAAACAGTGTCTAGACTGGCTTATATCACCTTGAAGGAATTCCCAAGTATTCTTGAGCATGTCTAAGAAATGCTGACCAATGCTAAATTAAATTAGTTCCTTGTGACCAAATGATTTCAAAAGCAAAATCATAAAAATGCTTCTGATTTATTTTTAGCAGGAAAAAAGTCCACATTCATGAGATATATAGAATGAGAGAAGCTTCCAGAAGTAAGGAAGTGACAGCCCAGTAGAGCCTTTAAATGAACCCCTTCCCTAGTCAGGGCTTCGAGGCTGGAGCCACAACGCCCACCTAAGGCTGCAAAAGGCATAAAGAGGGTCCCGCTTGGGAGCCACTGCTCTCTCCTCACCTCTGGGCAGTGGAGCAGGCTCTGAGTGAAGAAGCCATGCAAGTTTCTCCCCTCCTGAACAGCCTCTGGCCGCAGACAGGCTGGGCAGCTAGCTGAGCTGCAGCCCAGCAGCAGCCTCTCACCAGCCCTGCTCAGCGTGCACGCGGCAGCTCCCAGCACCCTGCTGAAAGAACCGATCCTATTAGTGATAAGGTACCAGAGAGAAGCCGGATCCATGTTCCAAGCAGTTATGCTGATGGAAACAAGATAAAAGCATCATGCTGGGTACTTAGCTCTATCGGGAGTCCCAGGATTGCTTCCCTTCAGTAGAAGGTAACGCAGTCTTTGCTCCCTGGTGCAATAAGAGGTGAACAGTCCTGCAATCTCACTTTTGAGGCTCCATGGAATATCTCAAAGTGCCTAGGATGCCAACTCCACCCTCCAAAGTCCCTGAAAGTAGAGTTTAGGTAAGCAGGTGTGGGGAAAAGAGAGTGGATTTAGGACCTGAAGACCTGTGCTCTAAGATGACCTTTCCAGAAAAATAATTCACCACTCTGAACTTCTGTTTCTTCATCTGTAAGATGTAAGGAGGGGAGGAGATTATCATTTCAAAGCTTCCTCCAGCTCTAAAAGGTCAGGAGCTTCAGCTTCTCTCCATGGTCACATGATTCCTGCATTGACGCTTTATTAATCTTAGTGACCCCAAAAGTCTACCAATGCCCAAGGACCACCTCAATCCCAACCTGAGGCTCTGCCGCAAGGGCTCCCTGGTCCCCAGTCTCTCCTTTCTGTCCTCTGAATGCTGGGGCTACTTGCCCTGTGCTGGCCCCATTTCTTCTATTACATGAGTACCAGGACATCAGATAGGCTGGGGTCCCAAAGTGGTGTTGTTCAGTTAAGAACCTCAACCATGTGACTCCACTGACCCCTGTCCTCGGTGCTATTCTGGTCATATTTTTTCCATATTCATACAGTATAAACCTCCATGCTACACTTTCTGCTAAACTCAATGCTGTAGTACAATGCTATGCTTTTTCTCAGAAGCAGTCATTTGTCTTTCAAGAAGGTTAAAAGAAAACCTTCTATTGTTTTTTTTATATTCACACTCCTTTCACCATTGCTGGGGCTTTTCCTTCTTTCTTTTAGATCTGAGTTTCCATCTGGTGCCGTTTCCCTTCATCTTCAAGAATTCCTTTAGCATTTAGTGCAGTGGGTGGCTGCTCAGCTTTTGTCTTGATATTGCCTTCATTTTGGTAGGAAAAGGATATTTTTCCCTGGATATAGAGTTTCGAATTGGCTGGTGCAG
This sequence comes from Glaucomys volans, assembly GCA_020662805.1. Taxonomy (NCBI): domain Eukaryota; kingdom Metazoa; phylum Chordata; class Mammalia; order Rodentia; family Sciuridae; genus Glaucomys; species Glaucomys volans. The sequence goes on from JAJEJO010003478.1 coordinate 98,340, forward strand.
TTTCCCTCTTTCCTTCCAGGGCATTAAAGATGTCATTCCATTGTCTTCTGACGGCTACTGTTTTGGATGGGAAGTTATCTGTACCTTTGTTCTTCCGTGTTACCTCTGCCCTCCATCTCCCTTTCCTTGCTTTTCAGTAGTTTGATCATGAGGTGCCTCAAGATAGCTTTCTTTGCATTTATTCAGCCAGGGAGCTGAATTTCTTGGATTTGCAAATTTATTTTTTCACAAAATTGGGGGGAATTTAGGACATTGTTTCTTCTGTTTTCTCTGCCCGAGTCTCTTCCTCTCTTCTATTCTGGTATATATTCGAATTACACCTACGACAGACCATTTGAATTTGACCCAGTATTTACTAAGACCGTGGTCAGCTTTATTTCACTTAACCTTTTTTCTTCTATAAATGGGATGGTTTCTTCTGATCTGTCTGCAGTTTCACTCACCTCTTCTGCCATCTCCAATCTGCTCTTCAGTAGTAAATTGTTCTTAGTAAATTGTTCATTTCTACTATTTTACTTTTCAAGTCTGGAATTTCTATGTAGTGCTTGTTTTATCTTCTTCTTCCCGTCAGCTTATCATTGTGATCAACTCCATGTGTATCTAAATAGCTTTTTTTTAAAGACTTTGTTAGCTAATTCCAACATCGAGGTGGTTTGAGGTCTGTTTCTATTGATTCCTCCCCCTGCCCCAGGGACCCCTGGTCTCTCCTACATGTTTCAGGGCTCAACCAAGGATTTGTGGGGGTTATATGCTGATTTGGTGCCCCCTCTATGACACCTCCAGCTCTTAGCCATCACACCTCCCACCTCTATCTACTCTGGAGGCCTTGAACTCCAAGCCAAGGAGACCAAGGCCTCTCCTAAGCCCCAGTCTGCCCACATCACACTGCCGGGCAAAGCCTTACACACACGCCTCTCATCCAGGGCAGGTCCTGGCCCTCAGGAGTGAAGCCCCTCCACTGTCTGTCCACTTTGGGAGAACATGTGCAATGTTTTCACATAGTCGTTTTCTATATTTTCTCCAGGATTCTTAATTATTCTTTATAAGAGAGATATACTGAGATAAACCATCCTCTCATGATCAGAGCTGGAAATAAGTCTAAAGTATTTTTTATTTTATAAATTATATTCTTATATTTCTTTTTTAAAATAATGAAAGTAGTTATTATGGAGAAAACTGGAACTTTATTGTAGTGGTTTACACTTAGGGTTTAGTGTTGCTTTATTATAAATTTCATAACAAAGTAGTTGAATTGTCAGGGCTTTGGTAATAAGGCAACTGAAGTTTTACTCTGCCACTCGCTCATCAGCTCAAGGCCTCCAGACTCAAATTCATTTGGTTAAATACGATCCACTCTCACCCCATTTCTCAGTCCTGAGGTCCTCCTGCTGATGATAAAGATTTGCTCTCATGTCCCACTTATGATGACAAAGCCCAGCCCCTTCCATGCCTATCATTTCGGGCAACTGGGTTTCATCTTCCTGCCTAGGGCCCAAACTCCAGGTTTATAAACCACATCTGCCAGCCTTTGCCATATGAATCATGATACCCAGTCCAGCATACAGTAGGTGCTCAATACATAGGGATTGGATTTGGCCAGTGATTCTCAACGCCTTTTTTTTAACTAAGCATTTTTGCAAAGTTCTCACATCAGTTAATTATTATATAGCAAACCACCCAAAAACTTAGTAGTTTAATGAACCACAATTTTAGTTTCTCTGGGTTTTCTGGGATGTTGCTCTGCTGGGTTCCCTTGTGCACCTATGTAAGCCAAAAAGTTGTCTGAGCTGAAAGAGCCACAACAGCTCTGCTCATCTCTGGCTGTCACCAGGCGCTCCTCAGCTCACCTCCAACCTCCTGGAGAATAGATCACCTTCCTAGCATGGTGCTCTCAAGAGGCTAGTCCAACACTTCACAGAAGAAGAAATACATCAGTCAACAAATACACGAAAAAAAAAATCAACATGTCTAGCAATTAGAGAAATATAATTGCCATTCTGACTGGAGTGAGATGAAATCTTGGTGTAGTTTTAAATATATGAAAAAAAAAATCAACATGTCTAGCAATTAGAGAAATGAAAATTAAAACTACACTAAGATTTCATCTCGCTCCAGTCAGAATGGCAATTATCAAGAATACAAGTAAAAATACATGTTGGCAAGGAAAGCAGTATGGAGATTCCTCAGAAAACTTGGAATGGAACCACCATTTGACCCAGTTATCCCACTCCTGGGCATCTACCCAAAGGACTTAAAATCAGCATACTACAGTGACATAGCCACATCAACGTTATAGCAGCCAATTCATAATAGCTAAGCTATGTAACCAACATAGGTGCCCTTCAACAGATGAATGGATAAAGAAAATGTGGTACATATACACAATGGAATATTACTCAGCCATAAAAAGGAATGAAATTATGGCATTTGCCAGTAAATGAAGTGAACTGGAGACTAACATGCTAAGTGAAATAAGCCAATCCCAAAAAAACAAAGACCAAATGCTCTCTCTGATATGCAGATACTAACACAAGCAGTGGGGGTGGATAGAAGTTCATTGGATTAGACAAAGGAGAATGATGGAAAGGGAGGGGGAATGGGAATGAGACAGTAGATTGAATCAGACATAACTTGCCTATGTTCATATATGAATACACAACCAGTGTCACTCCACATCAGGTACAACAATAAGAATGGGAAATTATACTCCATACATATACGATACGTCAAAATACATTCTACTGTCACATATTACTAAAAACAACAAATAAAAAAAAAGATGCTAGTCCAAGAGAGTAAAAACAGGAGCTTTAAAGTCTTGAAAGTCATACCTGTGTCATATTGTGATAATATTGCAAATGGATGCTTGTACTGAGAAGGTAGGATTTTGTGTCCATTACAAATCTACCACAGCACCCTTGACAATCCTTAAATGAAAATGTAGAAAATAGATTCAACCTACATTCAAAAGTTCAAAAACTCAAAATAATTCACTAGTCATAATATAAAGGAAATATGAAAGAGAAACATTTTATAATAAAACAATTTACATTTCAACATGTAAATGCTTGGGCATGATTGCACTAGAAGATATCGTGAAGTTATCAGCCTTCTGTATTTATATGCAGAGCAACACATGTGGAGTGACACAGGAGGGTTATTCTGGTGACTCAGATATTATGAGCATCACTGTCATCAGTAATAATTTCCAAAATGGTGAGCAACTTTTAGTAATGTTCAGGACAAAATAAAAGATAAAACTCCCTTGATTTATACCATAGTTATATTCCTACACTAGTTAGTGTAGACTAAAACTTAGCCCAAAAGTTCCTATGCTCTGGATTTAGATAAATGTGAACAAGTTCTGTAGCTACAAAAATGTCTGGCTGGACATTTGAAGTCCAGAGGACGAGGGATAATTTGTTGAGAACATTGCAGGGTGACTGGGTACTCCATCTTTGGTCCAACCACAACTGCACTCTAAAGTTGAAGATAGCTCCCAGGGGTGATGGTTGAGAATGATCCGACTGGGAACTATTCTAGCAAGACTGTGGACCAGAGATGCACACTGTGGAAAGGCCTCCCGAGCATCATCAGAGACCAAACCCCACCCCAGAGAACCACAGTGATGTTCTGGGGAAGACAGAGCACTGTGGAGGAGATGCCCAGGAGGGGGCAATAAAAGAAGCAGATCTGATCCCAGCAGGTCCATGAAGTGAATACTTTGTTTCCCCCCACATCAGAATCAGGAAGGATTCAGGGATATGACCCCATAGGGAGAAAGCAAGCCAGACAGCCCAAGCTACCCAGACAGCTTGTAGACCCCATCTTGAGGGCATGAATGGCAGGCAGGCAGTTATCCGTCCTACTCCAAGTTTTAGAGCTCACCCTGGGGAACCAGCTTCTTTGGGGATTTAAAGAGAAACAAATTTAGTACCTTTGTGCACTTGATTCTATGACAGGAAAATAATTGGAGATTTAGTTTTAGGAGCTGTGATTTCCTTTCCAAATTTTACTTGAGGAACAAGAGAAGGTCACAGTTTGATCTGATGACTATAGATGATGTGATTGGGTCCCCAAGGCAAAGAGAGCCAGCAGAGGCCCTGCCCATGTCTGCGTGTGGCACACACGTGGAGAATGTGATCTATGGATTGTGGAGCCATTTCTGTTAATTAAACTCCTTAATATAATTCTGAGGTAAGAGTGCTTGGCCTATATTTCAGACAGCCCCTGGAGGACTGGAGAAGTGGGAGAATATGCCATCTGGCAAAGCACCACGAAACTTAATCACCTGGGGGAATTCATAGAAGATTGCCCTGATGGAGGAGGAATGGATAGAGGGACACGCTGAGAAACAGAATCTCTCCTGGCTTGACCTGTCAGCAGGACCGAGGGCAGGTAACCTCCACATCACCAACCCAGCCAGCCAACCTCCAGATGCACCTGCATCCTCAAGAGGCCCCAGTGCCCTGTCCCCTCCAGCCACAAAGCCCGGACAATAGCAATGCTCACTGCCATGCTGTGACAGGTCCTCCCCTATTCACCCAGAAGTCAGGCTCCTCTGACTTCCCCCCCAAATCGAATCCTCTTACTCCTGATTGTGTTTATGCAGGGCCACAAAAGTGTCTCGTTCACTCGAGGCCATGCATCTTTGGAAGGAAATCAATACATAATTATGTGTTCTGTCTGTGCCACATGGCTCAGAGCCAAGCTGATTGGGAATCAGAGAGAGAGGAAACCCAGTGGTCAAGGCTGGCCCAGCAGATGCACCGGGGCTGGGTGGAAGAATGCAGGGCCTGAGGACCTCCACCTTTTCCCTTTGACACATCCATATCCTGGGACAAGTTCCAGCAGGTGGTCAGTGATGCTAGCCACTTGCCCTCTTGTAGAGGATGCTCTGCTGTGTCTCTAGGAGCTGAACCCTGCAGCAGCAGTAGCCTCACTGGCCTCCTTGCCTCCAGCCTCTTCTTCTCTAATCTACCCTGCATGGGCACCGGCAATCCAAATCATCTTCCTCTGGTGCATATACGACCATGTCATTTCTCTGCTTAAGCTCATTCTTGGCAAGTAGGACAAGGTTAAAGGGGTTTTATACGAAGTCACAAAGACTCAAACCTGAGTAAGGCCACTGTGTAAGGCCTTGATTGAGTCTCTGGACCTTCTGTAAAATGGAGAAAATAAAATATGATCCTGACAGTGTTTTCTGTGAGAGTTCTGAGACTTCTACACTCATCATATAAGTACCAGTCATCTCATCTATTATTATTATTATTATTATTATTATTATTATTATTATTATTGGCTTCTTTCCTAAAGACAACACTTCATCATCTCCTGAGCTTCCTTCATACATTTTCAGGAGCTGCACTTATGATCTGGGGAGTCTCCGCCCTCTTTTCTCCCCCTGTGGAGACTCTGGGCTTTGGGGGCATAGATCCTGGATGTAAGCCACATTCTAGTGGGAATAGAGTCATGTCCTTTGGGGGCTTGCCTCTGACATGGCATGTGCTTCTGAACTGAAGTGGCTAAGTTCGGCTGCAGCTAGATCATGGCACAGACCATGCAAAGATCTGAGCTCAGTCTGGGACTAGTACTTGGGACTCAGTCTTGGGCCAGGTCCTGACTAGAAATGGGGTCAGAACTCAGCCCACAGCTGGGACAGTCCTCAGCCTGTAACCAGAATCAGAGCTCACACAAAGGCCATGATGGAGACTCAGCCTGAGGACAAGGAGCAGAGTTTCTTGACATAAAACTCTGTGTTGTTTTGTTGTTTCAGATTTCTGTGAACATAACCCATGGCCAAAGCTTCCTGGGCATCTGGCTGTGGCCATGAAATGCATCCTTTCCCGGCGTGGATTTAATGCACCTTCCAGCCCCTGTGCAGCATGGAGTCAGACCTTTTTAAAAACAAGAGGACCGATGTTAGCCATTTATCCTCTGTAAACAGTGTGTCTGCCAAGGATCTTCTGCCACTTAATGCCAAAAAGACACCCTCAACAGTCATATCTCTGTCCCTCTTAACTCCATATGGGCTGAGAAAAGAAAAATATACTTCCCTTGAATATTTCCAAAGCTCCAGGTGTTTGGGCCCTCTGTGTCTGCTGCGCTGACCAGAAGCAGAGACCACTGGGACCAATATTGCGAGCACGTGATTCTGGTGAATGGAAGGCACACGTGGGTGAGAGAGCAGAGCAAGGATCCTGGCAATCTATAGGTCAGAATGAGCCTGAATAGGAAGTGGCCAGAGGGACCCAGGAGTGGGACCAGTGCATCATGTTCTTCTCCAGGGACAGAAACCAGGACAGGACCATGGACAGAACCCCAAGGGCCTGGGTCCCCCTCTTGCACAGGGCAGGAAGGTACCTGTGCTGTCTCAGCTCCCCCCACCAAGCAACTCCAGATGCCACCTCCTCCCTGCACATCCCATGTTCCTCACATGCTCTTTCAGGAGGGCAAGCAGACCTGCCCATGGCCAGCCTGCTTTCCCTATCTCCTAAGCCTTGATCTCTCCAGCATTCTACAGGCTCAAATCTCTATTTCATCCCCCAATTCTTTTACGGAGATGGTTCCAGAAGGCAAATTCTTCCACAGCATTAAAAAATAATTTATAGAAATAATGTTCCTTTAATAAAAACTACATAGAATTATACAATTTTTATAGTGCATGACAGAATAAGAAAGGTCCGAGCTCTCATAGGAAAATGAATCTCCCACTCCAGCCCACTCTGAATAGACTACCTCCTCAGGCTCATGTAATATATTGACTTGGAAAGTTGAACTTGTTCTGTACTTGGGCCAAGCTGGCCACTCATCCTGCTCCAAAGAGCTCATCCAAAGATGGCCTCTTTCAGCCTGGCTCATAAATATGAGGACAGGAAGAACAAACTCACTTCAGCTGCTTCTTCTGTTTCTCCTTTTTTAATATATAATTAAACAGTTAGTGGCTAAATTGCATTGTAATTGATTGCAGAATTGCTTTTTTAATGAGATTTAGACACGAGGAAATAGCTTTTTTTTCTTCTTCTTCTTCAATATGCCCAAAGCGAACTTGGTCATTTTGACAAAAAACTGCCTCCCTGGCCTTCTCCTAGCTGATTTTAATTCTGATAATAGCAGAGAGGAGAGTACCAAGCTACCTTGGAAGGAGATGGCTGAAGGCAGCTATCTCTGTCCCCTCACTTCCAACAGGATTGGCACCTTTGAGGCTACTTCCCAATGCTCTCAGAACACCCTCATCCCTTTCCTATTCCACCCAAGGGCACCTGCACTGTCAGAGCTGGGGCAGTGGAGAGGGTCATCAGATTATAGTCTGTCCTCTCATTTTCCAGTTTAGGATGCTGAAACGTCTCCTACATCTCTGCCCACTTTACATCATGTCTGTCACCTGGTTGCCTGGAGGGAAAAATGAGACACACACAGCACGCCATGAACAAGCAAAGTCACAGGGACCCTCCCAGTTTGCAGGACTGGTCAAAACCTCAAACTTTACAGAACCTGATACAAGAAATTCTTGTATTTCATTGCTGAATCATACAGGCTGTTTGCAGTCTCCCAGATCCTCCTTAAAACCAACACCGTGGCGTCTCATGGTTCCTAGCACCCCGTTCTCCAGAGCACCCACCCAGGCACTGATTTACCAGTGGTGCCGGGGAGTCTTTGAAATTCTGAGGACATGCTGCTGAAGCTGCCCAAGTCGAAGCAGACATTGAATAAACCCAACTCCCTTACCACCATGCTCCATCAGTTTGAAAACTTGTTTTCCAGATTGTTGGGGAAAAAGTTTTAGTGACTTAAAGTAAGTCATGGACTCGGTGGCAGAACTTGTCTAGCATGCTGAAGGACCTGGGTTCCATCCCAAGAACCACATAAAAAATGACAGGAGCCGGGCACAGTGGCGCACACCTGTAATCCCAGTGACTTGGGAGGCTAAGGCAGGAGGATCACGAGTTCAAAGCCAGCCTCAGCAACTTAGCAAGTCCCTAAGCAACTCAGTGAGACCCTGTCTCTAAATAAAATACAAAATAGGGTTGGGGGTGTGGTTCAGTGGTGGAGTGCCCCTGGGTTCAATTCCAAGTACAAAAAAAGAAAAAAAAAGTCAGGATTCTTAAAAACAGCCCAAGTCGTGGGTTCTGCTGCATGTGATCTTCCCTCAGAGATGGGAAGTAGGGGAAGCTGGAGAGGAAAGGGGAAGGAGCTCAACAGACAGGGGATCACAGACAGGGGACAGGGCATTCAGCCTGGTCCCATGGGGAGCTCTAGAGCATGAACTGCACCACAGAGTCACCTCCACCAGGAGACAAGACAAGAGGGTAGACCTCCAGATCCCTGCCGTAGTCAGTCATTGACTTTAACCTTTAAGGTGACGTGGCTCTTATTAGGCAAAGGGCGATTCTCTGGGGCAAACTTGTTCTATCAAGGGCCAGACTGTATCCATGTTGCACGCTGGGCGACACGTGTTTTCTGTTGCAATGACAGCTGTCACTGTGCTACAAACTCGGTCCTAGACCCGATGTGAATGATGGCTATGTAGCTGTGTCTCAGAAAAACTTTATTTACAAGAACAGGCTGCTATGAACTGGGGGGGTGGGCCACCTGTACACCCAGCACTTGGGAGCTGAAGCAGGAGGATCACCTGAACCCACAGTGAGACCCTGTCTCCAAATTACACACACACAAAAAAAAAAAAAAAAAATTCAGGCTGTTCTGAAAGGGGAACATGCAAAACAAGGCCGGAGAGGAACACAGAGCTCATAGAAAGAAGTTCTATTTCTCTCGGGAAGGGCTTTAAGACAGGGATCACATGAGCAGGTGTGCATCTAGGAAAGACACCATTCTGCTTTTCATGAAGGGATGTGAGGTACACTGCTGGAATCTGTCTTAGATCTGTGTGATGTCAAAATAGCAAAAGAGGGATTATTTTCATCCAAACAAAAGAGCCAAAACTTAGATTCATCTGGTAGATACTTGGTCTACAAGAGGAATCCCAGGCCTGTTTGGAGCCAGAAGACTTAACCCTCATAATAGCCACAGCACAATACCGTGCAATTCTTCACTGCTTTAAAGGGCACACCTGTCCCTGAGTGCCTGTGACACTTCAGCACGATGCAAGGTAAGCTTGACACACCACGGTTCATTCTCCCCATTTTACAGAAGAGAAAACTGAGGGTCTGGGAGATAAAGTGACCCCTCCAAGTCACATGACTAGAAGATGCTAGAACCAGACCTAGAGGTCAAGGCTGATTTTGCAGTCACTGAGGTCCCATCTCTTCTCCTGGCCTGTAGCTCTGGTTTGAAAGTATCCAGTCCCTAAGTACAGATTTCTAAAATTTAAATCATATTCTAGATTTTTATGCCAACCTGTAGCTTCTCAACGGGAAGTAGTCTGAGGCATGTATGTATTTCAAGTAAAAAGTAGCTTTAATTTTGTAAAGTTTATGAAATGAAACACCCTGAGCCATGTCCTACAAATGAGATGAGATTTACACATATGCAGGAGACAGGGCTGGGGGACACTCTCTTATTCTGTGACCTCTGGCAAGTCACTTCCTCACTCAGAAGTTTATTCTCAGCTGTTACACACAGGGCTGGGATTGGATGCTCTCTGGAGTCTTTCTCAAGTCCAGGAAAAAATGCTGTAATCAATTATCTCTGGGCATTAGGCCAGTATTTTCACATTCTCTCAATAAACCATTCTGTAGGCCGAAAAGGCAGGCAAAGGCATTTGGGGTTCACTCCAAGGAGTCTGGGGTGATGTCCCTCCAGGCTATGCTAGCCTCTAGACCCGAGTGCCCCGTCAGAGAGGGCTAGAAGGCGGGTGTGTGGCTGCTGAGTCCTCACGAGCAGTCCTTAGCTGCATATCCCAGACACTCCTCAGAGCTGCGTGTGAAGGTACTGCTATCCCACCCCATCACTTTGCAAGGACAGTGACCCTGGACAGGTCTCTCTTCCTTCACCTTCAGGAAGTGATCCCTGCTGTGATGATGAGTCACTAACATAATAACTGGTGTGGCATGCAGGAGCCCAAGCAGCACCATCATGCAGTGAGGGACACTGGGTGGCCAATTCCCCACCAGGTCAGAACACTAGACCCAGCCCACCCAGCATCCATCCTGGTAAGTGATGCTCCGGGTACCTCACAGAGCTGCCCAACTGAGAGGGGCAGAAAGAAAATGGGCTGAAAGCCGGGCTGATGGGAATTTCCAAACCAGAGCCCGCGAGCGCACTGGGAAGGAAGCATTTGACGAAACTTCTCAGGGGTTTGTTCTGAATAGTAATGAGTGGCGAAGTCAAGATTTTTATTTCTTATTTTTCAAAAGCCTCATTGATGGGAGCAAGCTCACAATACAAACAGTGGTGATTGCAATCACTTGCCGTTCCCATGACAACAGACAAGATTAAAAGGGCAAACAACAGAGCTGGAACTCTCTTCAGATTAAACTCTCCTGATTTTAATTGCCAGGCAGCACACTGACACATGGAGTCCCAGGCTCCCTGTTTGACAAAATCAAAACCTCTCCTCCTCTCCTCGATTACGGACTAGGGTGGGTCCCATCTAGGCTGACCATGCTGTCCTGCACTCCCCCTGTCCAGGGTAAAAAGTACAATAAGAAGTCATTGGGTCACTCCTTGAATACCTCCAGCACCGGGGAGCTCATTACCTTCAGCAAATAATGCCCATGTCACATACATGTTGGCAATCACTTGTGACATCACCTAACACTTGCAACCGCCTGCCTCGAGCATTCTTATTATTCCTCTTTTGGTGGTGAGGGGACTGCAACTCCCAGAGAGAATAAGGCTAAGGTCATATACCAGCAGATGCAAACCAAGACTGAAACTCAGACCTCTCTGACCTCAAAGCCCAGGCCTCTGCCATCATGCTGCCCCTGGAGGAAGGGATCAGCAGGACACAGTTGCCTGGCAGGGTTGGGCAGTGGAAAGACAGGGAGGTCTCAGGACAGCTGTGCTGAGCAACACCTGGTCCTGGTTGCAGTGCCACAGGAGGAGCTCCAGCCCTGGGCTGGGGGCTCAGCCTCTCTGCCTGCAGCCTCAGCAGGGTGGCATTGTTACTGTTGCATTCTTGAGGTTTTTCTGGTTTCTGAGGCTTCAGCTTTGCCTGGTTCCAGGTTCTTTCTCCCCTGAGCTGTGAGTTCTCTTCTCACACAGCTGCTCAGCATTTGATCAGCCTAGTTCAAAGTCATCTCTGCAAGCCCAGGGAGAAGCAGACCTTTGGAAAAACAACATCAAAATAAAACAGTAATGAATCACAAGGAAAATGACAATTAAATAATGCACCCAGAGCTTCTGATCTTAAGGCATAGGTAAACAAGGTTTCCAAGCTCATTCTTTACCCCTCAACTATTTATTGTGCACCTACTACGTGGAGGACACTGGGTGAGGGCAGGGGATTTAAAATGAATGAGATCATGATCATCTGGAGGCCAACCGGCATGGGAAGAGGCCTGGCCACCAGCAACCACAGAGCAAGGTACAAAGTGGCAGATGGTACAGGCATAGCGTGGAGTGGCTGCTAAGATACAGGAGGCCGCTCTCTTCTTGGAGATGCTGGAGGGCTTCTGAGGGGAGAGGCCCTGTCAGGTCACTTGCTCATTCACTGCAGCAATATTTACTAAGTCCCTGCAGACACTTTTCAAAGGGGTTGGTGAAATGAGGATGAGCAAAAGATGAGTCCCTGCAATCTGGAGCTTGTCTGGTGGAGAAAACAATGAACAACTGAACATTAAAAAAATAAATAAATAAATAAAGTCCTGTTAGGGGGCACCTACTAAAAGGAGTAACATTTGAGCTGACAGGGAAATGAGGTGCTAGATTGGGGGGGGGTGGAGGAGGGGAGGATTGAGGGGGTCCTCCTCTGGAATCAGATGGCCAAGCCATTGGAGGATAGGGCAGCCTTTGTGCACGCACCATTACAAAGATGTGGGAAGGGTTCCAGAAGTCATCCAGGCTAGAGCAGTCCCTTGGGGCTAGGAACAAAAAGGGGTCCTTACAACCCCTCTACCAGAAAAGGAAAGAGCACAAGAGAGAGGAACTGCATGGGGAGAGGCCTCCTGGCTGAAGCCAAGAGACACAACCAGCCCAAGGCAGGCGGCAAGGAGGAGACTGAAGGTTTAAAAGCCCTGACGTTGCTCTTTTCCCATCATCCCATCTCCTGCCAAGGCCTCCCTCTGGCCAAAGCCAGCCAGAAGCCAGAAAGCATGGGATCCTCTTGATCTGATTCCCACAAGCAACCTCTCAGCACAAGGAGAAGCAGACAATAATGGAGAGTTGGTAGGTTGGAGGGGCCAGAGGAATATGCATCCTGCCCAGAGGCCTAACCCAGGGATGTCAATCACATGGAGCCATCCCTGCTGCTCCCCAAAACCCCACAAAAAAATAACCAGACAGTGAAGAGGGAGAGAAAAGCTGCTGAGAGACAGCAAGTTTGAAACAGGCGGAGCAGTTCTAAGAGACCCAAAAAGTATGATAAAGATGAAGACTCAGAGGGAACACCCATGACAAGGGAGCAAGTTGGCCTTGTTCCCCCGAAAGTTTCTGGAATTAGAAACATTAGGGGACTTTGGGGGCAGGGGATCCAACCACAGATGGGGTGTGGGTGGCAGACCCATGTAAAGATGGCAGCCACCTTTCCTCCTCCATCCCCAGCAGGCAGGGACCTCATTTCCCCACCCTTCAGGGTAGGGGCGGTTTGTTAGGGAAATGGACACAGAGGGCCTTCTGACTGGGGGTACAAGGCCCAGCTGCTGGTCAGTGTGTGGAAGTCCACATTCTTGGTGCTCAGGAAGGCATGAGGCCCCCTTCCCCTGCTTGTCTTCCAGCAAATGCATAATTCCAAACAAGATTCTAGAGCATTCTTCGCTACAGAAACTGAAAATCCCAAGAGGAAAGCCCTATAAAATGCTGAATTAGGAGCCTCTGGATAGCTAGGCCTCTATTCTTGATAGTAAAGCCCATCACTAGGCAATGAGCCCAGAATATCTGCAGAGATCCCAGTCAATGTTTTAGTGTCTCACTCTCAAATATGCGTGGGCAAGTAGAAATCTCTAGACATCTGAGGAAAATCCCCTATATAAGAGAGACCCAACGAGAGAGAAAAAGGAACTCTGATGAAATAGAGCCAATACAGAGAGCAAAAGGAAAACCTCAAAGACCTTATAATTAATAGCCTCAGGGAAATAAAAGAGGATATTGTTCCTGTGAAACAAGAACAGGATCTCATAAAATGGAAACAATCAGAAAATAAGAGCTCCTAGAGGTTAAAAATATGATAGCAATGAAAACAGAAGACAGATCAGTGCAGGAGAGGAAGGGGGGACAGGAAAAGGGAGGAACTGCAGAATGAAATTGACTGAATTATGCTATGTACATATATGAATATACCACTGCGAATTCCACCTTTATGTCTATCTATAAAGCACCAATTTAAAAAACAATAAATAAATAGAAGGAAGGCCAGTAGAGGAAGGGGAACAGGGGAGAGAGGAGGGGAGGGAAAGAAGAAGTCCTGGAGCAAATTATATTCCATGCATGTATGACTATGTCAGAATGAACTCTACTGTTATGTATAATAGTGCACTAATAAAAATGTTTTTTAAAACATATGGAACATCCACAAAATAGATTATATACAATGCGAAAAGAGAACTATGATATATATTAGTCCTATGCTTATGTTTCAATTATTGTGCTAGAAAAAATAAGTATTGTTTTTTAAAAAGTGAGAGCATAGTATAAGATTCAGTAGTAAGTTTGAAAGTAAGTTGAATAAATATCCTCCCCCAAAATAAACTAGGACAAAAAGAAAAAATGATTGATAAAGTGAAGCATAAAAAATTTAGAATGTCTATCCATGAGATCCAATATTAAACTAACAGGAGTTCTAGATAGAACACCAAAAAATGAGTGGGGAAAAAGATAAAAGAAATTATAGAAGAAATTTTATCCAAACCAAATGACAAGTTTTCCCAGATCAGATGAGCTTACTGAGGACTCATAGAAAGAAACCAAGAGACCCACTCAGACAAATCACCATGAAATTTCCAAATATCAAAAATAGAGAAAAAAGGGCCGGGGTTGTGGCTCAGTGCTAGAGTGCTTGCCTGGCACGTGTGAGGCACTGGGTTCAATTCTCAGCACTGCATACAAATAAATAAAGGTCCAACAACAACCAAAAAAAATTTTTTTAAAAATAGAGAAAAAATCTTCAATGCTTCCAAGAGAAGAAAAAAATCACATACAAATATCAAGAATAAAAATGATTTCTCTATATGTTATGGATTAAATTTTGCAACATCCCCCAATTCATATGTTGACATTCTAACCCTCGCACCACAGAGTGTGACTTTATTTAGAAATAGGGTCTTTGTCACTCCCTCCAACTGTCCGTGAGTCCTTCAGAACTGTCAAGCTTCCTTCAACAACAGGAGCACACTCCATTTGTTAGAAAAGTTGTGCTTTCTTCCCTCACCTAGTGAATTCATTTTTTTTTCTTTCAGATGTCAGCCCAAATGTCACTTCCTCAAGGAGGCTCCATGGACAAGTCCAAGGATAAGTCAAACTTCCTGGCATAGGCTTTCCCATTAGTGTGCTCTTGTCTTTCACTCTTGCAGGTATGCATTGGTTCATGTAAATATTTAATGAATTTCACAGAGATAAAATGTTCTAAAGTAAAATGAAAGAAGAAAGCAAGAAAGAAAGAAGGGAGGGAAGGAGCAAGGGAGGGAGGGAGGGGGAAAGGAGAAGCAGGGAAGGGAAGGGAATAGGGTCATTCCTACCTAACTAGTTAGGATGGAGTCATACAGGAACAGGGTGGGTCCCTAATCCAATACAATTAGTGTCCTTCTAAAAAGGAGAAATTTGGACACAGATGCACACACAGGGAGAACACTACGTAAAGATGAAGGCAGGAAATCAAGATGATGCAGGAGAAGCCAAAGAACACCAAAGAAGCTAACAATCCACCGGAAGCTAGGAGAAAGCCCTGGACAGATTCCTCCCTCATGTCCACAGAAGGAATCAACCCTGCTGACACTTTGATCTTGGACTTTTAGCTTTCAGAATTGTGAAGCACTAAATTGCTCTTGTTAAAGCCAACCCGTGTGGGGTAATTTGTTACAATAGCCCTGGGAAACTAACGTACTATGTGGACAAAAGAAGCCAGAAGTTGATGGGAGGGTGAGTTCAAAACTCTGAAATTGATTTTTCTACCGTAGAACTCCAAAACCAGCCAAATATCAGTTAGGCCTGAAGGTAAAATACAGACATTTTTAGCCACGCTTGACCTCAAAAAATACCTAATTCCCATGCACCTTTTCTCAGAAAGCTGCTGTAGGATATACTACACCAAAATGGAGAAATGAATCAAGAAAAAAGACATTGGTTCCAGGAGACAAGGTAGATGCAAAAGAGGTATGGGGAAGTCCCAGAATGGCAAACATGCGATAGGTTAGCCTGGAGGGCAACTTGTCCAGACTGAAATGATAGATTCAGAGGGAATGTCAAGAGAAGGAAAAAAATTAAAACTAGACAGATAATCTAATCATTGACCATGTAAGAAATAGTACTAAAAGAGATTTTTCAGTGTCAAAGGAGTATTTTTAAAGATTTACTGATAGAAACCTAGAAAGCTCAACAAGCCCATTCTTGGACATCATTTATTGAATGCCTTCTATGAGCCAGACACCATTCTAAGCCCTAGCAATGGAATGTAGCAGTGAATAAAACCAATAAAAATCCCTACACTCAGAATGAACTTTCTGGGGGGTTGAGGATATAGCTCAGTTCATAGAGTGCTTGCCTTGCAAACACAAGGCCCTGGGTTCAATCCCCAGACCCGCAAAAAAAAAAAAAAAAAAAAAAAAAAGTGAACTTTCTGGTGGAGGAAATAAGGAAATAAAGGAAATCAGAGCAACCTACAGAGTGTTAGATGGTGATAGTGCAATGGAGAAAATAACATGCAAATGGGAAAGTCAGGATGCGGATAGAAGTTTGACCTTGGAGAGTTGTCAGGGAAGGCACCACTGGAAAAGACCTGAAAGAGGGGAGCAAAGAAATCAGGTGGGTATCTGGGGCAGCAGAGGCAAAGTACACGCGAAAGTTCTGTGAAGGACAGGTACCCAGCATATCAAGAAAAATCCAGAAGCATCAGAGTGACCCACGAGCTTGAGAGTGGAGCTGCTGGCAGGTGGAGCTGCTATAAACTGGGATGGAGAACGCATGTGAACGCAAGGGGAGGGGTGGGGGAGGAGGAGTTGAGTTCCAGGCAAACTGAGGCTGGGAGATTATCAGACAGTCAGGTGGGACTGTTGAGAAAGTGAATGGATATGAAACTCTGGAGTTCAAGGTAAAGTTCTGAGCTGCAGAAGGGAGTGTGGGAGTCATCAGTTTATCCATGTCATTCAAATCCATGGGGACAGGATGAGATGCAACAAGACGTAAGGAAAGCAAAATCTAAACAAGGGCATGCAGAGAGGCATCATCATACTAGGTCTCTGGCTTGGCAGTGCACAGCACTTGTCAAGTTGTAATAATGTGAACACAAAAGCATTGATTTAACTGCAATTGTGCCAGGCACAGTGGTGCTTTCCTGTAATCCCAGAGACTCAGGAGGCTGAGGCAAGAGGATCACTAGTTCAAGGCTAGTCTTAGCAACTAAGCAAGAACCTGTCTCAAAATAAAAAATAAAAAGGACTGGGGATATAGCTCAGTGGTAAAATACCCCTAGGTTCAATCCCCAATATGATGATGATGATGATGATGATAATAATAATAACCCAAATTGTGATTTAACTGTGCTGAGATAGAATAGTAAAGAAAGAGCTAGGAGGCGGGATCTAAGAGTGCTGAAGCCTGATCTTCATAATAGGAAAGAAACAGACGATGTTTGAAATCTCTAACTCCAGACTCAGTAATAAGTTATTCCTGGTTGGGAACAGGCTGAAAATTGTCTTAACAGGAAGCCCTGGGAGTCCCCCTCCCCATGTGCTGTGTGACCTTTGTGCCCTGCTCAGACTGTTGATTGCCCAGACCCCAGGAGCAAGAACAGGGGGTTCTAACTTGGAGAATGGCACATTTCTGGGAACACACCTGTGTGTGTAGTAATTACGTAGCCAATGGAGCCTTTAGCATCGCTATTCAGGTAAATGCACATAGAGAAGGTGTGTTTGTTCATTGGCCTGAAATTACTACTGGACTGTAAGTAATTAAATTGGAATTAATGCTTGAATATCTGTTTAAAGGCATACTTTCATTTTAAACATACAGTTTATTCTATTACATGCTGACTGCCAGGTTGGTTATTCCCGAAAGAAATACAGCTTTTTCCCCTGTAATTCTGTGCTTCCTTGAGGCTACAAACACTTCTACAAGAGAAAAACAAACTTCAGAACAAACTTCTGATACTAAATCCTCTTTTGAATGGGACCCCCATTAAGATGAGGGGATGACGTATGACATCCAGTTTCATTCATCTTAAATCACTTGTTGGGTGGGTTCTTTTTACCTAATCCACAGACCTTTGACCCGCTGAGCCCCACAAACATGATGGACAGGAGCTAACTGGATTCTGTCCATTGTTTTCCAGTTTCAGGTAGCTCTTTAAATAGTTTGTGTTTTATTTAGCAATTTTACTTTCTCTGCACTCAAAACCAGGATGGATGTTTCTTCCCCAAGTGGATTTTAGCACAGTTGCCGCGGGCTGCAGAAAAAACCCACCAGTGAAGGATGAACCATTAAAATAAGATTGAAGCCGAAATTGAAAATTGAGAGCTAATCTTTGTGTACCTTTCGAATGGTTGTATTTTTAAATTGGCAATTTGAAGAAGAATAAAATTGGTCAGAATAATACAGTGCAAAGAAGGAAAGCGAGTTGGGGGGTATTATTATAATTTTAATTAGATGCATTCCCTTGTTTGAGATTTACTTACAGAACAATCTTGGTTTTAATGGGATAAAATTCTTATTGAGGAATTTGATTAGGACTGTGGAATTTTCCTTGCCTTGTGGTGGACTGCAAGAGCAAGTCCCCAAAGAACGAAACATTTGAAATGCAAGCATAGGGTTACTATTCCTTGCCACCAACCAGAACTCAGGCCCAGAATGCAGTGGGGCTTACTAAACTGTCTTCTGTTTCTTCATTTCAAATGTTCAGGGTGATCCAAAGATAACTGGGAATTCATTTTTCACAATATTCAGGGAACCTGAATGGCAATCAGAAGGCAGTGCTTTTTGCTGACGGCCTATAACTCACCAATCAACATGGCGCCTGTGCATCCTCATCCTGGGAGAAGAGGCTCCTCCCTTGGACATTCACTTGACTTTGTTGATCTGATTCTTGGCAGTGTGGGTAGAAATATATGGACTCC
Source organism: Glaucomys volans (assembly GCA_020662805.1). Classification (NCBI taxonomy): domain Eukaryota; kingdom Metazoa; phylum Chordata; class Mammalia; order Rodentia; family Sciuridae; genus Glaucomys; species Glaucomys volans. The sequence goes on from JAJEJO010003478.1 coordinate 116,720, forward strand.
CCAAAAGTGTCAGTTTTGAATAACTTGAAAGTGGGAATTCATATGTTAGTCGGTTAAAAAAAAAAATTCACAGGAGACAACAGAGAAATAGAAAGACAGAATGGAGACACAAATGGAGGAAAAAGAGAAAAGAAAGAGAGGTCAAGTAAATGGAAATGTCCTCTTTATGTGGACCACGAAGAAGTAGAGACAGATGAGAAATTCATCAGGAGATGAAACGCAGACAAAACTTGTCCTGGGTGTTGCTGACTTCTAAACACCGGAGGTGAACTAGGAACCAGTTTGTCTTGAGGTCAGTGATGGTCCTCTGCATCTGAGGTCTGTTCTCGTGCCTGGAACCTCTTCCCCCACGGCCATACATTCATGAACATTATTGCACTATATTTGTTTTCTGTGGCTGCTAGTACCAACAACACCAAGAGTGACTTAAAGCCACACACATTTATTATCTTACCGTTCTGGCATTCAGAAGTCCAGAACAGGGTTCACTAGGCTAAAATCAAGATGTTGGCAGAAGCAGGTTCCTTTCTAGAAGCTCCAGGAATGAACCCATTTCCTTAACTTTTCCAAATTCCAGAGACCATCCACATTCCTTGGCTTTTGGTGCCATTTCCATCTTCAAAGCCAAGTCCTTCCCAAGCTACCCTGTCTCTGGTTCTCCCTTCCCTCTTCCACTTTAAGGACCTTCATGAATATGTTGGGCCCACCCAGATAATCCAGAAAAATATATCTGTTTTAAGGTCAGCTGATTGGCAAACCTGATTCCAGCTTTTGCCTTAGTTTCCCTTTGCCACATGACCTCACATATTCACAGGTTCTGGGGATTAAGATGTGGCCATTATTCATGCCTCCCAAGGAGAGTTTCCCTATTGCCCAAGCAGAGAGTCTAGACCCCCCACCAAAGAAGTGGCTGAGCCAGAGGAAGAGGATTCCTGGCAACAGGTCCTAGAGATGCCACCAGCATGGAGGACGCCATCCATTCAGCTCCAAGTCTAGGAGCCTCACAAAGGAATTCACCATGGAAGAAGAAAAGCAAGACAGGGCATTGCATCTAAAAAGGTCAACACCTTCTGAAGGCAAAAAACACCCCAAGAGCAAATTTTCAAAGCCTTCTTCCTTCCCCACCAGGTCTCCCCATAACCAGGGGTGAAACATCAGGCACATATTTGCACTCTCACTGCACCTCTTTGAGCCTCAGTTTCCACATCAACATGATGGGAGAATAATACCTGAGGGTAACTGGTGATCGCTTAGGAAGAAAGCAAACCAGATTGGTTCAAGGGTTCAGTAGTCCCTGCACCGGGTGTTACATGATTAGAGTCATGAACCAAATGGTACTAACTGATGACAGCCTCAGTTTCTTTGTCTGAAAACTGAGGATAATAATAATCTCTACCTCATAACGGGGAGACAGCTGGCCTCTGCTCCTACCAGGCCCCCCCCCCTTTCCCTGTCAGGTCTGCCCCCCCACAACGCCCACCTCTCCAGCCTTCCCCACTTCTCTGCCTCCTTCCTTCTGCCCACAGGCAAGCACGGATGTCCCCCTCCCAGGTTAAACTGCCTCTGCCAGCTCTCGATCACTCACATGTCACCAGGGGCCTTGTAGTCCTCTTCTTCCTAACTTTTCTGTGTTTGACTTGACACGAGGCCACCTTCCCCTGCAGGTGAGAGTCTGACGGGCATCAGCCTGAGCCAGCTCCTTCTGGATGGTGTGCTCCAGTGAGATCAGAGAACTCTCTCCCTCTCCCTCCCTCCCTTCCTCCCCCTCACCCCCTCTCTCTTTCCCCCTCTCCCCCCTCTCCCCTCCATGTGCTCAAAGCCTCCAAACCCAGAGCACAGTAGGCCTTTAATTCTGCCTAATAGGAATGAAGAAACAAACACATTCATCAGTTGGTCATGTCCCGAGCTTGGCTACTAGAACTCCACTCTGGTCCTCTTAGGTGAGTGAGGAGCTGAGAAGAAGCCACCACACCAGAGCAGGTGGCTCTGTGAGGCATCCCTGGGAACCTCCAGGGCTCCACTGGCCCTATGCCCATCCTGTGAATGACTCACACATGTGGGAGGTGGTCACTTCCAAAGAAGGGGCCAAGAATAGTGGGTGGTGCCCCTGCTCCACCCCGGATACGCTGCATGGCCTTGGGAAAGGCCCCAACCGCACTGGGCACCCAGGGTGGTGGCTGCCCACTTTATTCTGCAGGAGTTTCTTCACTAAGAGGGGGGGATGCGAATCTGCTGGGGACATCTTCAGCCAGCCCCCAGCTGCTGGAAAGGGAGGGTGAGCGGGTTTTGGAAGATCAAGGCGAGCGTCCTAAGACCCCACAGCAGAGGAGGGCGGGACTTACCACTTCATCCCTGTTCCCTCCGTGAAGAAGGAAAAGCCTCACCATCTCAGGTCAAAGAGAGAGTCAAATGTTTTCTACCGGCTCCAACGATGGAGAGATGGATTCTGGTCTTACAAACTGGAGCAACAGAGTGAGGTTCTGGCCTCAGACTCTGTCCCCCCACCTTTAAGAACTGCATCTGGTATTATCCCAAATTACCCAAGAACAAGCATATCCTTCTGTCCTTCTACAGGGGGACCTGGGTCCTCTGGTGCCATCACTGTCTAACCTCAAGTTACAAACACATGCTCCTCCCATGATAGGACTTGAACCTATGAAATTGTGGTTCCAACCTTACAGTGCTTTGCAGTGTGTACTGACTTCTGGGGAGCCCCTTGCCGTGTGCGTCCACTGTCCATTTGTGAACCAGATCAACTTTATTTGTTCTGCTGCTGGCATCTGCTCCTTCCCGGGAGGGCTGTCCCTCAGTGGATCGCACCTGCTGTGGCTTCAGTGCGGCTTCTCCAAAATTCGAGAGTTGAAACTTAACAGCAATGCAAGAGTGTTCAGAGGTTAGGCCTTCAGGAGGTAAGTCACAGGGTGGAGCTCTTATGAATGGGATCAGGTGTCTCTGTAAAAGGGCCTGGCAGAGAGAGCTCATCCCCCTTACCCTCCCTCACCTTCCCACAGGTGAGGCACAGCTTTCTCTCTGAAAGACAACATTCAAGGCACCATCCTGGAGGCACAGACAGGACCCTCACCAGACCCCAGACCTGAAGGCACCTTGATCTTGACCTTTCCAGTCTCTAGAAATAAGTTTCTATTGCTCATAAATGACCCAGCCTGTGGTATTTTGTCATAGCAGCACAAACAGACCAGCTACCCCCACATCCTCAAATATGAGAGTTAGACTCCATGACTTTTGAAAAATGGTATTTGCTGAGATACTGTGATAAACTCCTCCAAAGATCTCAAGATGGTATTGGTTATGAGCAGCACAGGGTTTTTGTCGGCCCACATGGTAGTGGAACGAGTTAGTCCCTCAGGCCAGGCTCCCTGCACACTAGGGCTCCACCACTTTCACACCAGACTTCACTGCCCCATGGTGTCACCCATCAGCAGAGAGGGAGGAATCATGCTGAGGGATTTGGGGTCACGCCTGAAAGTGACCTGCATTCCATTGGCCAAAGGAAGGCCCATGGGAGCTGGGAAACAAGCTGGCCATGTGCCCAGGAATAAAGGGAAGCAGCTTTGGTGGCCATCCATCCTGCCACATGCTCACCTCCACCACAGTTCCAGGCCCTCAAGTTGCTTTTAACTCTCCCCCAGGAACAGCCAAGTTCATTGACTCATCCTCTATAATGGGGACTCCTCGTCCCAAGGAGCCACCTCTGACTCCCCAGCTAATCCACCACTCTGGTCCCAGGAGGCTGGCTTCTACACACTGCTGGAACGTGCCTCCCATCATAAGCAGCCTGATTCTGAAATTAATCAAAACTAGGTTTGGAGGGGAAGAAACATTCAGGGGGACAGCTGGTGGCTTCCTCGAGTCTGAGGCTACCTCTTCACTGCTGCTACTCCACTGCCACACCTCCTGCTCCCGGGGGCCAAAGGACATCTTTCACATTCTTTCCTCAGATCTGAACTCAGAGTCATCTGCAAGCCCCTGAGGTGGGGGCTTCTGAGGCTGGTCCTAGAAACTGACGAGGATGCCACAGGGGTTGGTCAGAGATGTGACATCCCGGAAAAGGAAAAGGCCTTTCTAAGAAACAAATGCAAAGTCGTCAGCAGGATGAATACAGAGTTTGGAGTTCAGTGTCACTCCTCTTGCTTAGAATTCCCCAAAGGGGTCCTGAAAAGTAGCTGTGAAATAACCGAAGACACAGTGCTGGCCGTTCTCAATATTTATCACAAAAAAAGGGGCAAGCATAGAAGGTCGCACGGTGCGCACTGACACAGAAGGTGCAGCAGGCTCCCAGGGGCCACGTAGCCCTCCCTCCACACTGGCAGGAGCTGCTGCAGGGAGGCTGTGAAAATTCCCTGTCACTAAGAACCAGGGGGTGAGGACGCTGCCAGAATACAGAGGGCACCTGAAGACGGGGATCTCGGAAGACAAACCCCAGGCCAGGAGAGCTGGGAGTGGCCAAGGTGTATGGGCAGAGGTGACCCTGGGGAGGCTGCACACATCATAATCACAAAATAGAAGCAGCCAGTATATCACCATGGTCAGCCTATCAAGGTACTTCATGTGCATTAATTTCATCTTCCCAACGATCCACTGAGGTAGTAGCAATTATGATCTCTCAGAGACTGGCTCTGAGAGGGTAAGCAACTTGTACAAAATCACACAGCTGATTAGTGGTCAAACTGCATTAGGAACCAAAGCCTGCCAGAGCTTTTGCTCTTAGCCTTCATTCTAGTCTGACCTCTGATGAGACCCTTGAGACAATGGCACAGGTGCCTCTGAAATGGACCCCTGGTTGGTCATTATCACCAGTGCATAACAAGCCACATTCAGCTTTAATTTGACAACCCAAACTTATGGCAGCAATGACCCAACATTATACACCAGAGGACAGCCAAAGGGACCACTGAGGAACAGTCACGTGTATTTTTTTGAAAGTCATTAATAAGTTACCATGCAGAGAGTACATGCTTAATGAAAGACCCATTCCCGGGCAGGCTGTAAGAGATAGTGACCTCAGGGACAGAGGCTCAGGGCTGGACAAGTTACTTAAGTTCTGCAGCCCTCAAATTCTCCATTTGTGAAATGGGGAGGAGGTTGTGCATTTCAAATATTGTTTGAAAAATCAGATCAACTTGACAAGGGTTTCGGCTGAATTTTAGCAGGGACACAAGCAGCAGACACCCTGTGGCAGTTTCCCATGATGTCTCAATCAGGGATCCTCACGCCTCATCATCCAGGACCCCACCCGCCTCTCTCTCCTCCTCCTGCTCCTTCCCTCCCTCTTCTCTCCACACCCACCTCTTTCCTCTCTCATTTGCCAACTGACTTTCCCTACTTTTCAGGTCTCTAGAGGAACCTAGCTACCGACTGACAGCACCTTGATTTACACTGCACACCGTCGCCACCTGGAGGCAGGGACAGCTCTGTCTCTGTATCCAGGTGACCCTCTCCTAGCTCCTCCAGGGGGAGCTGGCAAGCCGGCGGGGGGCCAGATCCCCACTGCATTAATCAGTCAGCCGCAGCCACCTGCGAACTCTCTAGTCCCTTCCTAAGGAAAGATGGGGAGCCAGGGAGCTGACAGCCGCTCAGCCTGTCCTGGGGACACCTGCAAATGTAGGCTTCATGGAGAAATGTGGGAGAAGAGCAGAATGTGGATGAAGATTTAAAAAGAGGACAAAATCCTCCTCCGGTATCACCAAAGAGGAGAGGGGGAAAATGGGGGGTGAGGCAGAAGCAGAGCTACAAATTGGGGGAGGGATGGCAGAGAAAACACAGGACTGGACGTCCACCATTTCATCCCAGCCTTGCCTGGTCCTGCCGGTGAGACCCACTCTTGTGACCTTGGGCATGTCTCATGCCTCAGTTTCTCCATCTGCACAACAGCATTTTGGACTAGACTATTTCTGAGGCCCCATGCATGCCTTAACCTTGAGATGTGTTTTTCGGGAAGAAATGGACTCATTCAATCAATATGTCTGACCCCCCTGCCCCCAGGGTCCAGATTGGATATCGTTCTAGATACTGAAGATGGAGCCGTGAACAACGCAGAGGAAACTCTCTGCCCTCCAGAGATCGTCACACACAGTAAAAGCTGGCAGACTCGAGACTGCTGAGAAAAGACAAACGCCCCACTACATCTCCAAATGATATTTTTATTGGTGGCAAGAGGAAAGGAGAGAGTCTTTGTTCATCAGATTCTTGCACTAATGAGAATACCTGAAGTAATGGAGCGATTGTAATTAGGCCAGGAGCTGTGCAGGCTCGAAACCGCCATAAATAAGAATGGGGGTTTATCTAACCTTCCCATTCAAATGTCAAGAGCGGGGAGGGATGGGGAAGAAGGCAGAGTGGCAAAGAGCCTCCCGCTCCCAAGCAGCAGGGAGTTGGAGGTGATCAAGATGACCCCCATTCATGGACCCGTCAATCAAGGTGAAGTTCAACATGGAACTTCTAGGCACAAAACCTGACATTCAGATTTCAGCTGTCAAAGAAAGCAACCTGGATGTCTGCATTGTCATCATACAGATGGCTGATGTGAGGAGGCTGGGGCTCCCCCACTTGCCAGGATGAGGAAATCAGGATACAGGTAAAACCTGAGCTTCAGGTGAAAGGCCTTCAAGCTTTGGATGCAACCAGGTGTGTCAATTGTAGGCTGGGGCACTCGCAGCTATGTGGCCTGGGTTAGCCACATGGCTCCCTGGGCTGAGGCTCCTGTGCCAAGCAGAGCTAATGATGCCCACCCTGAGGTGAGGAGAAGGCATTCAGAAAACATGCTATTGGCAATCTCTAGGGCTCATGCCAAGCCTCCTGCAGAGCACATGCTGTTGAAAGTTGAACTGTTTCTTAATTAAATGTGAGCAAGGTTGCCTGGCCATTTCTCACAGATGGGGAGGTGTCTTGGCCTTGTGACAAGTGAAAACTGGGCATGTGCTTTTCTCCTTTGCCATGTTCCAACCTTCAGATGCACAAGGAACCCTCAGATATCCCTTCTGACTGAGCCCTTCTCATGGAAGATGGTTGTGCAATAGAAGGCATCAATTGACAGCAACTGAATGGCCTGTTCAGGTGGGAGGGAAGGGGGAGGTCAGGAAAATGCCAACTCTACTTCCCCTTTGTGATATCCAGGCCTGCCCCTGACCAGCTGGGTGATCCTGAGCATGTGTTCAACCTCTCTGTTCCCCGCTCTTCCCTCCAGCCTGAGAGCTGCTCAGACAGGATCTTGGCAGAAAGCAAGTACCCCTCCTCCCGGGAGCAGGCAGCCACAAGAGCAGAATGGAGTGTGGGATGAGTTGAGGGGATCATCCAGGAATGATGAGCACCGGGGAGCAGCAAGAGGGGACAGCCACAGCCTTGCTTAGACCTGAAGGGACCCAGAGAGGTCCTGATGCACCAAGGACCAGCAAGAACTGTGGTCCAGGCACCAGCTGTAACCACAGGTCAAAGGGCACAGCCACTGCCAAACCACAGTGCAGTAAGGAGGGACTAGGTAAAACAAATACCCATAATGCTCTCCTTAGCAGACCTCCTGCTGGTGCCCCTTGTCAGCTAAACCCAACTGGAGGGTCAAAGACAAGGGAGCCACAGATCTGTGTGGGCACAGAGCAGGGTAGAGAACAGATCAGGGACAGGTGGAGACTGACCAGCTCGGGTAGGCTGTGCAAAGGCTTCCCTCAAACATGCCTGTGTCCTTGTCTCCAGAACCTGTGAACAGGTTGCCTAACACACAAAAGGTACTTTGCAGGGGTGGGAAGATTATGCTGGATTATCTAGATGGGCCCAATACAACCACAGGAGTCTCTGTAAGAAGGAGACAAGAGGGTCAGAGGCACACTGAGGCAGCGTGAGGATGAGGCAGAGGGATGCAAAGAGATCAGAAGATGCTACCTTGCGGGCTTTGATGATGGAAGCACCAAGGAATGCAGGGAGCCTCTAGAAGCTGGAACAGGCCAGAAAATAGACTGTCCCCTAGAGACTCCAGAAGGAACACAGACCTGCCAAGTCATTGTAGGAATCCTGACCTCCAGAATGGTAAGGAAAAATAATATGTATCGCTTTAAGCCATTAAAGTGATAATGTGCTACAGCAGCCATAGAAATCTAAGACACCTGCAGAAGATGAGAAGGTGGCTCCCTCTGGCTACTCAGCCACCTTGAATCCTCCCAAATCATTCCCTGATCTTAGGGTCCTCGTCAACCCCAGCTAGGATGGAGGTCAGAAGACGGCTCATACCTGGAAGCAAATGCCCTGGTTAACCAGTATGGTTGCTTGGAGGGAGGGACCAGGCCAGAGGGGACTGCAAAACCCACACAAGCGCCTCTCATGCTGCCTCTCTGACTACTCCAAACAAAGGCTGCTGGCTCCAAGTTGCTTTCTAATATAAGTTTCACATTTTTCCCCTTTCCTTGTCTTTTCTTTTTTTTTTCTTTTTAGTGCATCATACCCATGTCTGGAATATTTGTTGAGAGACACAGCACAGTGACACCAAAAAGCCCCAACTCAGAGATTTTGAAAACTGGATTCTAATCTAGGATCTACCTCAGATTTGAAGTGGGGTGTAGCTAGTTACTGGCCACCTCTGAGCCTGTTTCCCTGTCTGTACAAGGGGGTGTACCTGAGGCCCTCGTCTGCTGGCAATCTCATTCCCTCGCTCTAAGTACCTCCTTCGCGGTCATCAGCTTTCCTGACCTACTGAAGCTGCAGAAGTCAGGAGTGGTCAGGTGCCTGCAGAAAGATCACCAACATCAGAACCCCAGCACCTGGTCCCGGGTCGTGAGTTTACTTGTTCTCTGCTGCCCCCTGCTGGTCTCTCAAAAACAACACTCTCCAGCTAGATCCCTGGGAAAGCTGTCCTCCAGATGCCACCCCTGCCCAGACCTGGCCAACCAGGACCTTCCTCAAGGCCAGTTTTCGGAACACAGAAGGAAGCCCATGCAGGCATCAGAACTCTGGATAGGGAAGCTGCCCCGGTCTCTTCTGCATCCCACCTGCTCTGCACTAGGAGGTTGGGGTATGAGATGCAGTGATTTCTCTGAAGAGTGGTACTATTGTCCCATTCTCTGACTTTGGACGACAACAACAACAGGATAAGTGGCCCCTGCACACTCTCTCTATGGGATCCTTCCCACCACAGCGTGCAGATGTCCTGGCCCCCAACCCTCTTTTTTCTTGGGGTTGCAAACCATCCTGGGGCATCAGAAGAGGAAATGTCCACATGGATTGGGTCAGACAGGACCAAGCAGGGTCCTGGAATGCATTTGGGCATTAGTCTTGCTGTGAGATCTGTTGCCTTATCCTGACCAATAACGTGGTATCCGCACCATTTCCAGGAGAAAGGGCAGCAGTGGGAATGTTGCATATAGAAAATGGATAGGACAAGGAAAGCTGAGAGGTCTGTGGGCCATGGTGACTGGTCCTCAAATAATGCCCTGTGCCAGGTTCCTCTCTGCTTCTGAGCCATTGGGAGTCTCCAGCTGCCCAGACAGCTGGCCTCTTCCAGAGTGGCACTGCCAGGAAATGGCAGGCAAAGTTTCCCTTGGCTCCCTGCCCTCCCTGTTCCACCTCCATCTCAGAAGACTCTCAATGACCTCAGCATACTCCTTTGCTGCTTCTGAAATCATAATGTCCCCTCCCTCTGACCTCCCCAAAATCATTCTCATCCCATGTGGTTCCTTCATAATAGCCCTGGCTGGCTCATTGGACAACAATCCTAAGTCAATCAAAAACGAACCTCCCTTTTCTCCAAGATAGGGAGGGTTTAAACTTTAAACCTATAGCACCAAAACAAGAGAAGAACGAAAGAAAAAAGTAAAGCACCCCCAGGCTTACATATACACTGCCTCTCCTCATGCCAGGAACATCCTCATTCTGGCAGCCCAAGGGGTCAATGAACTGGAACCTCAGAAGAAGAAATGCAATCAAAGTCCCATGGGCCCTGCAGGGAAACTTATTTACAAACTCATAATCATGTAAATGCTGTTTATTGATTTTCAGATCTTAGAGTCAATGTGTAGACAAAGCACAGAATACCATTTTGGTTACAGAACACAGGTAGATTTTTTAACAACCTGGATGATGGAAAAGTAAAGTACCTTGAGCTTCAGGGAGCAGGAGGTGGGAGGTGGGGAAGAAGAAGGGAAAGGGTTCTCCCACTGCCACCTTCATCCTACACAGGAGTCAGCAGATGGACTGAAGTCCATGAGATTCTGGGGAGCCATCAGTGTGATACACAGTTACACAGAGAGAACCCAAAAGAATCAAGAGAACTCCCAAAATTATAACCATCCAAAATGGGGAGAAAGGAAGGCAAGGGCTGAGAGACTTCCAAAGCATGGAGTCTTCATTTTCATTAACATGGGGTCAAATGATACAGGGAGAAGCTGTAATGTAAATATATTATTTGGAGAGAGAGACAGTCACCAGAGGAATAAAAAGAGGGTCAATTAAAGCAGCAACATCTGAGCTAAGGGGATGGGGAGGAAACTTCACTTTTATTCATAAGTTCTTCTATCTCTTTTGATTTTTTTTTTCAGCATGGTCACGCATGACTTTGATTTTTTGAAAAATAATAATTGTAGCAGAGCATGGTGAAACTCGCCCATAATCCCAACTACTTGGGATGCAGAGGCAGGAGCATCACAAGTTCCAGGCCAGACTCAGGAACTTAGAATGACCCCGTCTCAAAATAAAAGTACAAAGGGCTGAGGATGTGGTCTGTGGTAGAGTAACTCTGGATTCAATCCCAGTACCATAAAAATAAACAAAAACTTTCTCCCTGTGTGTGTGTGTGTGTGTGTGTGTGTGTGTACCACCGAGCTACATCCCCAGTCCTCAAAAAATAATTTTAAATTTTAAAAAGTGAAATCAAAACCCTGGTCAATTGAAACAGAAAGATCAGACTGTCCTCTCCCTGCCTGGGTGCCTGGCAGGCTGCAGGACACAGAGGGGTCAGTACAGTGGCCAGAGTGCCTGACACAGGAAAGGTCTGTGGGTCCCCGCAGCACAGCGCAGGCGGCCTAGCCCAGCATGCTCTTGCAGCGAAGCCGCTCCTCCTCCTGCTTCTCAGCCATGCGGTTCTCCAGCAGCCTCAGCTCCCTGTGCACAGCCTTGCGCATGGAGGGCTCCAGTTCCAGCACTTTCTCCAGGTCCGCCTTGGCCTCGGCCTCGTTCCACACCTCTGCGTGAGCCCGGGCGCGCACGTAGTAGGCCTTCACAATGCCTGCGGGGAGGATTACTCTGCACCCAGCCGCAGGGTTTACAAAACCCAGAACCCCGCCCCAGCCACAGCCTCTCCCTGCATCCCATGCCTGTTTCCTCCTCTATAGATGATGCTAATGGCCACAGTCCTGGCTCCTCTCCCTTGCAGGAATCTTTTCAAAGACCTGTAACTAATTTTATATTCAGAGCTTTGTCTTCTTTTCCTGGTAGGGGCGCCCCCAGGTGGTAGAATCTTCAGGTCCTCTCCCGACACTACCCCACACGTTGACTATGGGGATGATGAAGTAAGATAATTTTAAAAAGAGGACTTAGTGCCTGGCGAATGCGCTTTTGATGCTGTTACTGCTAAATTTATTCAAATACCTTTTTCACAAATATTGCCATGTCCCTGTACCCCGGGTATTAGTATGGATTTGTTATCTTTCTCGGGATTGATTGCCTTCCTCTTTAAAAAGTCTGGTGACTACTCCCCAAAATCACAAACCGGGTGAGCTACTGGGGTGTGTGTCCGAATACACATTAAAATGCCTCCCACAGTGAGCACCCACGTCCATCACCAGGGATACCTTCGTTGCATGTTTGGGGAAGCCCTGCTGGGTGGACACAAGTTTGGGGTTTTAACGGGATGGGGAGAGAAGTTCGCGAAGATCTTTGCAGTTGACTGTGTGGCCCTGGACCGGACACCGCTCCACCCTTTGGGAGGCCCTGCCCCACAACCCGCACCTGGGTGATGGCGGAGGATGTCGCTGGTGTGCTCCAGCACCTCATAGTACTCTTCCTTCTTTAGCAGACACTGGCAGTAGTTGAGGATCAAGGTGTTGATCATTTTTTCCAGCTTCAGCCACTGCACCTCCCAGGGCTTCTCCTGCCCGATGCAGAAAATCAGCCATGAGCTTTGGCGGCCAAATGATCCCTCCTCCCCCATCCTCCGCAGCCGGAGCAGGACTGCTCCTCCAGAGCTAATTCCACCTCCCGCCCTAGAGGGCAGCCTCCCACCTTGGTCTGCAGGTTCCGCAGACACACGATGGCTTCCTGGTACTTGGAGGAAGCCTCCTCGTAGCGGCCCAGCTTGAAGAGCCGGTTTCCTTCTCCATGGAGGATGGGCACTGCCTGCATCTTCTCCTGGTTGTTCAGGTTCCACGTCTCCCGCTGGTACTCGCTGGGGGCCTCAACCTGGCCCAAGAGCTGCGAGTCAGTGAGGCAGGGAGCCCAGGAGCCTGCACTCAGCAGTAACCAGGGAAGGTGGACCAGCAGGGCTCCCTGAAGTCCGCTCTGTATTGCCCACAGGGCGGTGTATTCAAGAATCATGCTTTCCGGTCAAATAGGTATGAATAGGGGAAGGAAGCAAAAAGACCCAGGGCCCTGCCCTAAATCAGTACTCTATGCAAATTAGGAAAAGGTACACCTTCATCAGGACACTTACTTCCAGTATTGAGAACTGTCATGGATACTCATTGCATTATAGGAGACACCTTATTGCCATCTGCTGGAAAGTTGTCATTATACAAATACAAATGTACAATATCTATAACGAGTTCCTTAGAGGGGATACCCTTGTGCAGTGCACAGACCACACAACTGTTGGAGCAAGCCTGTAAAAACCTTTATTTAACACAGTACTCTCTTTTATTTTTATTTGCCCATGTAGGCAGAAGAAGAGCCTCAGCCTTGGCCATAAGCTGAGTCCTGACCTGACTTTGACCTAACCGTGGTCCTCCCCCACAGTTCCACAAACGTGTGCTGTCAATCATTCTGAGGTGTGGGTGGGAGGGTGTGGATAGTTCCATGCAACCTCTCCCAGATTCTTCAAGAACCAAGTCTGAACCCACAAACCACAGGGACCAGGCAGGAGGTTGTGACCCTAAACTTTTAAAAACAAAAAAATGAAAGTAGAAGAAAAATGCTTCTCAAATAAACACCAATCACATTTCTTTTAAGTTGGTTCCAAGTGGGCTTCTCCCTTGGAAAAAGCAGAGAGATTTTTCTTTCTAAATCCCAGTCCGTCTGTAGCTCCTGAACACTTTCTTGTTCTCCAGAGAGAAACAGGCCAGGTCCCAAAGCAAGTAGGGCTGGGGCTCCCCATGATGCCTCCTATCCCCAGTCCCCCTCTGTCACTGGGACAGCCCCATCGTCCCCCCAACCCTAGGGTCCCACCTGCAGCAGTTCAATCACAAAGATCAGAGGCTGTGGCTCCTTCTGCAGCTCGTCCAGGTCCTCATAGCCCAGTGTGTGGTAGGCGAACATGTTGGCCAGCCCGCACGTATGGACATGCCACTCCGTGGGGTCCTTGCCCTCGGCTACCTGCCGCAGGCTCCGGGACAGGATGGGGTAGACCCCCGTATGCTGTGGAGAGACAGATGGGTAGCATCTGGATTATCTGTTCAGAGCTGGCTGGGCCACAAAGAGCCCCCAAGGTGTTCCTTTCCCAGTAGAATATGCTGTCCCACTACACCCCAGTAACAACTGTGGTCAACTATACACTAGACAAAGCATTTTACACTTATTAACTACTTTAATCCTTAAAATAATCCAATGAGGGAGACACTACTAACATCCCCATTCTACAGAAAAGGAAACTAGAGCCCAGAGAGATTAAGCAATTTGCTCAAGTTCACACAGCTAGCCAATGACAGAGCCAGGATTCCAACACAGTTCCCTAAGCCATACCCTTAGCCTCATATTGCCTCTTTCTGGCCCTTGTGGTTGACTATCACACATCTCTCCCCAAAGGAGACCCTGAACTTCATAAGCCCATGACTCACAGGGAGAACAGGGTGTAGCAATGGAGGGACCAGGGTCCCACTTCCAAGAGGACCACAGAGCAACCTGTCAGTGCTGCAGACCAGGAGTGAGAGGTCACAGCACCTCCCTGAACCCCAGTTCTCTTAGTTGCCCTGTGAAGTGTTGGAGTGGTTGTAGGGATTAAAGGGGGTGGTGCAGAATAGGCCCTGGCTCATGGCAGCCACTGGGAGCTGGGGTTGCCATCATTGGACACAGGAATGCTGAGGAATCAGCCCCAGCACCTCAGCTCCCCTGACTGCTTTCTGAGAGCCCACATCCCTGCCCCGGCTCTGAAGTGGCCCAGTTCAGGTTCCCAAGCACAGCTCCAGCAAAACTCAGTGCTGGGAAAGTGAAGGGACAGAGTATGAGAATGAGGGTCACCTTCCCCACCCCCACCTTCCTGGATTAGCCCAGAATGCCCTCTACTCCTTTGTGAGAGCCACAGCCAGATGGCAGCTGAGCCTGCAGGATTAAGACTGGCCCAGGGGAAGAAGTGGCCCCAGGACCAGCTTGCTGTAGGGAGGGGTGCTCCTGGCCCTGACAGCAGCCATGGCTCCCCATCCCGCAGCATATAGAGTGAGAGTGGTGGACCAGACTAACTGGACATGCCCCCAGACCAAGGCCTTATCCTGCTGGACGCCTGCCACCTGGCAGTACCAGGGCTCCTGGACATCACCAGTGGGTTGTGGGATGCTACCAGGAACAGGGAGAAATCCCAGAAAGGAGGATAAAGGTCAGGAAACACAACCAAGTCTTGCAGTCTCCTGAGTCTCCTGGGCAGCACCTTGAAGAGAGGAAGGAAGGGGCCAATCTCTGCTCTGCCTGCCCTTGAGGCCCAACTTGCCAGACTGCCTGCCGGCAGGTGCAGCCACAATCACACACAGGCCTCCATAAACCCCAGCTCCAGCCCTTGGGACTCACTCAGCCCACTGTGACAGCAACTGGGGACAGGGAGCTTTAAAGCCAGAGCCTGGCTCTATCTGAGAGCCTTTCTGTACTGGAGGGTGCACACTGAAGTGTTAGAGGCCCTATCCATCTCGCAGATTGACTTTGTCTAATCCTTCACAGTCGTTTTGCTGTTTTTGTCTTTTAAATTAGCTTTCAATGATTAAACTTCGGGAGAGTTCACAGGCTCATGCAGATTTCTGGCTTACAGACTGTTCTGCCACACTGGGTCCTGCCCCTTTTACATGGCTGCTATCCTGGTGGAGCTAAGGAGCAGCTGCCCCGCCTCGTGGAATTTGAGTTTGCATCCCCAGGCCACACAAGACTGGGCACCAGCAACAGATCTGCAAGGAAACCAGCAGGGAGAGGGAGGAATACATTTCAGAACAGAAACCCCCAGAACCCCTCACTGATCCTGTCCCTCTGATTTAGGGAACGGAGGGAGGGACAGAGACCTAAACTTCAAGGTCATCCAATGAGAACTGTCCAGGCGAGGGTTCTGCAGGGAATGATGCCCGTGACTGGTGGGGAAGGCCAGGTCTCCTTGGTCCTTTCTCAAACAGAGCTGATTGTCACACTGGTTGCTTTAGTCCTCCTGGTATTCAGGTTCTTGGTCAGAGAGATGCCCACAGAGGAGAAGCATTGACTAAATGGAACATGCCCAGCCTTCTCCCATATCCTGGCCTGGTTTCCACCCTTCCTTCCTCCTTCCTAGGCCTGTTGAGTTCCAGAACCAGTTCAATGTCATCTTCTTTTTTTTTTTTTTTTTGGTACCAGGGATTGGACTCAGGGGCACTCAACCATTAAGCCACATTCCCAGCCCTACTTTATATTTTATTTAGAGGCAGGGTCTCACTGAGTTGCTTAGTGCCTTGCAGTTGCTGAAACTGGCTTTGAACTCATCATCCTCCTGCCTCAGCCTGCTGAGCAACTAGGATTACAGGTGTGCACAGCGGCTTCAATGTTATCTCCTTAAAGAAGTTCCCTCAAGACCCTAAAGCAGTCAGTTGTTCCTCTTTAGTGACTTTAAAGCACTCTGCCCTCACTACTATGTCAGGACACTGGATGCCCCACATTATAATGGTCTAGATATTTGTTCCTCCTTCACAAATTGAGTTCCACTGAGGTGCTCAGTGAAGGTTTGCTAATTGCATGAATGGATGGATGGATGGATGGATGGATGGATGGATGGATGGATGGACAAATGGATGCATGAATAGGTAGATGGATGGATAAAGAAAGAAGGAGAGAAATGGATAGATGAAGGCTTAGTGACAGAAGATGAGACTATGAATGAACATTGGTTGAAGGAAAGGATGAATTAATTGAGGCCTGAGTAGGCAGATGGATGGATAGACAGATAAAATGTGGATGTAAATGTGGACAAATGACCCTGGAAATTATGTATGGCTATGTGTGCAATCATGTTATCTATGGACTGGGAGGAGGAGATGTAGGGAAAATCAACAATCATTATGGTATAAAAGTGTCCAGACTGTGAGATGGTCAGTGCACACATTTCAGTATTGATGTGGCCACAAAAGCACAGACACCACAGAAAACCCAGAGCCACTCCCAAAGTGCCAGAGCAACAGCAGCTTGTAGTTTTGCAAACAAGTCAATCAACTAATCAAGAATTTATTGACAGCCCCATGCATGCAGCTCCTCTGTACTAGAAAACATGCATCCTATGGAGAAGGGGTTGTTAGTGACAAAGGCCTATCTAACATATGACCTGAATTAAAGGTGCATATCGATACAAAAGTTCAGGAGTTCCTTATTGTAAATAGTCAACAGATACAATTTTAAACTAAAATCACAAAAAAGCCAATTCTATGACATCTTAATGTGATAAAAATAAAGTGCTTTTTAAAGTTAGAAAACATCAGGATGAATAACAAAGAGACTGGTGCCAAGAAAAAATGCTCAACTGAAATTTGCTAAGTAATGAGTGCATATGTTGGGTGGGATCACCTAGTGGTGGAGGGTGGAATTGCAGCTGACTTTATTAGACACTGTTAAGAATCACACACTGCGCAAGGAGTGAGGGACCAAGGGCCCCACTTGGATCCTGTCTCTCAACTTGTTTGGCCCAGGTCACATGACTTTCTCTCTGAGACTTAAGTCCCATCACTAGTAAAATGAAGGAGTTAGTCTTTAAAATTCTTCTAACTCAAAATTGTAGTCCCAGCTTTTCAACGGCCCTCTACACACTGTGATTTAGCCTCATAGATGTAGCATCATGGAATCCCCAAAAGAACCCTTGAATTAGGCTTGCATTTATTTATAGATGAGGTGATAGAGTGGCAGAAGGGAGGAAGGACCTCCCCAGGCCACACAGCTAATAAAGACAGAACGGAGTTCAAGTACAGGTTTATTTCTCTCCCAAATTACTCTTTCGAAAGGTCATTAGCCTCTGGTGAAATAATGCATATGCACATCCACCATCAATAGTGAAAATCAAGGGAGAGCTTTGTTATGGATGGATCCGGTTGTCAACTCCTGAGCCCATCCATCAATCTTAATGTCAGAATAAGAGAAGCAGGCATGGTGTGCCTCCCAATGAGAGGTGCACAGTACCATCCATGACATACTTTTGCAAAATCAAAAGAACCTGAATCTTATCAATCCCTGTAGACCAAATTCCCAATTGAGCAAAAGTATGGGGAATAGAAGAACAGGTTAAAAAATTCCCAAAAAAAACAAATATAAAAACAAAATGTGAAACCCCTAAAAAACAACTGGCCCTGTTCCCCCAAAAAACCCAAAAAAAAAAAAAAAAAAAAAAAAAAGAGGAAACCCCACAGAGATAACAAGAGATTTGGAAGAAATATCAATAAAGCACTATATATGGACTTTGGATCCAGATTGAACAAACCAACCTCTTTCACTTGTAAGAAATAAATGAGAGGGGGTTGGGGATATAGCTCAGTTGGTAGAGTGCCTACCTTGCAAGCACAAGGCTCTGGGTTCAATCCCCAGCACCGCAAAAAAAAAAAAAAAAGAAAAAAGAAATGATAGAAAAAAAAAACAGAGAAATTCTAAGTGGAGATTAAATGACATGAAAGAATTATTCAAGTTTTTAAAATATTCTTGCATTTTATAGATACACATTTCAGTGTTAACAGATGAAATCGCTGGTGTCTGGAATTTCCTCATCCAGTGGTGGGGACTTGGAGGTTCATTATGCTCTGACTTTGACTCTTATGTACATTTGAAAGTTTTGATAAGCAATGCTTGTTTATTGATCTATGAGTTTTGCCATTTCTATCTGGCTACAGAACAAGGACCTAATTTCTAAGGATAATCTCTAAGAGTGCCATAAACAAGAAAAAAAATTTTTTGCAATGTTGGTAGGAGTGGGGAGTGGTGGGGGGTGGTGGGGGGTGACCAATGGCCAAAGTATCCAGGATCTTAAAATGTTGTGCGAAAAGTAAGAACTGTAAAGTGGGTGGGCTCACTCCCACAGCGGGCATAGCTTCCCACTCCCACATACCCCCAACCAGTCACAGCCCTGGTTGTCACTGAAGGGCCTGTTCTTTTGATTGGAGACATCTTATTTCCAGTGGCAGGGAATAGGGATGTGGGATTTGCCTTGGAGAGTTTGGTTTCCACCCCCAAGCTTCCTGAAATGCCACAGTCTGCTAAGTGGTTGGATGAGCAGATGGGGGAACTGGCCAACGTGGATTACTCACGATGGTGTCACACCAGAACTCCGCCACCTCATTGATCCGCATGGACGTCAGCAGGGTTTCCCAGACTTCAAGCTTGAACATGTTCCCAATGATGATGTTCATGGGATGGCCCACCTGCTTGCTGTCATCGATCACTGTGCGATCCTCATCGCATTTTGTGGTGCGGAAATGAAAGGTCACCTGGCCACCAAGAGAGTGGACCCTGGTCTACACACTTCCCAAGTTCCAGAAGAAGCCCCCACTGCTGCAGACCTCCAGGGATGTCCTCAGAGATCAGCTCACCCACACCTGATAAGCTGATAAAGGCGCTTCAGATTGCAGAGCCTCCTCCCTACCCATCCTCTACCCGGGACAAGGAGTCCACATCTCTCTCCCAAAGGACCCCATTCCCTCTCTCTGCTGCTCTGCAAGTCAGAAAGTTCTTCCTTAAATAAGTTCCAGGGGGCCACAGACACATCCATCAGCCACCAGACATTTGGGGACAAACACCATGACCCCCAAAGGCCCTTCCTTTTCATTCAACACTTGGGACTCCAGAAAATTCCCCCAAACCCCTCCTCTCCACCCACACTAAAGTTTAACCTGTAAAGTATTAAAAATGCCCTATGCATGGACACCAGCTCAGAGCATCTCAGATGCCTAGGGTGGACAGTTCCAGGAAGGAGCCTGTTTGGGGGCAAAGGTGAAAGCTATTGGAAGTGCAGTGGGCACAGCAGGAAGGTGGAAGGCTGTCATGGGGGCCCCATCTGGTGGGGAGGGGACACTTACACGGGATCCTGTGATGAAGTTTGGGAGATCCCCTGTGCCCCCATGCAGAATTGTCTTCTTGACCCCTTCCACATTCAGGAGCATAGTGGTGTCCATGGCTGCAGGTGGAAGGAGAAGTCCAGACCAGGCTGGGGTAATCTCACCCAAGTGGGAGGACACTTAAGCCGCTGAGACACATGGGGATTTGCCTGGGGGGAGGAGTGTGGATGAAGGAAGGAAGTTGGAAGAGGGGGTTCATCAGGGCTCCTCTGGTCACTACAGGCAGCCTTCTTCTGCCCCATTGGTGACCCTTCACATTGATGCAAAGCCCCTGCCTGACACCCACTATTATTGTATCAGGCTTTAGTTTTCTGCCACCCCAAGAAGGAAGGAGGGCAGCTACGCTTTCTTAAAGAAGGCAGAGGAGAGAGAAGCAAGCAGGAGAGGCCTGGAGGCCACCAGAGGAGAAGAGGAAGGGAGGCCTGAAGTCCCCTTTACTCTGCCTGGTCCAGGGAGTGAAGACCCTAATCCTACACTCTAAGTTCCTTTGTACCCCAGGTCAGGTTGCTGCTGCCTTTGATTCCACCACCCTCCCTCTTCCCTGTTTCCTCTCCCTCCTCTCCCCTCTATCTGCCCTCAGGAGGCTGAGATGTGGTCAGAGGGGAGAGATGCAGGTTTCTAGCTGGGCAAGAATTTAGAGTCCAAGAGACAAAAGCAGGTCTGAGAAAAGATGAGGTGTCCTCTGCAGCTGTTTTATTTTGTTTTGCATTGTTTTCATTTTTTTTTGGAATTGGGGATTGAATCCAGGGGCACTTTACCACTGAGCTACATCCTCAGTCCTTTCGTTTTTTATTGAGACAGGATCTCCCTAAACGGCTGAGGGTCTTGCTAAATGGCTGAAGCCAGCCTAGAACTTGCCATTCTCCTGCCTCAGGCTCCAGAATTGCTGGGATTACAAGTGTGTGCCACCATACCCAGTGCTCTTTAGCCCTTTTGGAGGTCTTCAGTCCTGGGCCCTGGGACCCAGGCAGAATTTATTCAGGGAGTCGGGGGACGCCCCACCCCCACCCTTTGAGGGTCTGACAATTAATATGAAGACTTGGTGTTTGGCGCCACCTAGTGGTCAGATTAACCATGCTCCCCTGAGCCCTGAGTCTGATAGAGGCGCCCCACTCTCTTCCCGAAGCTGACTTGTTACAGAGGAAAGGGACACAGGATCTGCCACAGGCAGACCTAAGAAGAGCTAGGAACCAACAGAGCTGAATTCAAAGGGCTGATCCCACCTCTTATTTACTGACATTGAGGCCTTGAATTTCTCCCATCCTCTCTAAATCCATTTTTCCCAGTTGAAACTGAAGATTCGCCTCTCCTCCCACCCTCTCCATGAAGTTGAAAGGGCTGGAGTTATGAATGGGACCCCAAAATCCAGCACCCCTGAAAGTCTTAACTTCCATTAATAGCTGTTGGCTTGCAGGAAGCCAAATCTGGGTCAACTGGTCAGAGCCAAGGAACACAGCCTGACCCCTCCAGGAATCCCTCTCTGAGGGCTCAGACCACCCCTATCCCAGGGCCCGTCTCTGTACCTGCCTGAAGATACAAACACCCTTCCCTCTTCTCTTCCTCTCTTTTTTCAACCACGCAGCAACCTAGAGGGTATGCGTGAATAGAAGATAAAACGGATACTCACAACAACTTCAAAGGAAAATAAAAGTGACTACCATAAACCACTAGTGGGGGAAGGAGAACACACAGCATCCCTGACCTGGGGGTTGGTTACATGGGTGTTTGCTTTGTAAGGATTCATTATTCTAGAGTTTCTATTAGGGGCATTTTCTACTGTGACTGAATTCACAATGGGAGAGAAGGACCTAATCATGCCTCATCTCACAAAGCTTAAAACTCTCCCACTGTTTCCATCACTTCCCTTTGAAGAAGGCCAAAAGGCACGCTTGGATCACAGTGATATTTAGGAGGAAGAATTAATAGATTTGACCCTCAGTTGGCTGGAAGAGCAGCAGGAAAAAGGGAACGGCCATGGGTGCCAAGGCCAGGGGGCTTAGGTCCACTGCTGAGAAAGGAAGGTCCACTACCAGGCTGACCCCTGGCAATCCCTTGGCCCCAAAACCAGTCTCTCAAGGACTTTATTCAAACACAACTCTAGTTAGCCAGCTCCCCTCCTCTACCTCAGGATACACTCGTAACTCCTCCTCTGGCCTATAGACCTCTACCTGTAGCCCCCGCCCCCAGCCCTGCTCTCTATTTTTATCAGCCTTTTTCCTGTCCTAGAACATGACAGTGCCCCCAACATTGACTCCCTAACTCCTCAGCTAAAACTGCACATACTTAGAGAAACCTCCCTTACCTTTAGCCCAAGTGAGGTTCCCCACCCCATTTACATCTTCCCACTGCCCCCCCACAACAATCCTGCACCTGCCTCTCATCTAGGAACCTGCTTTGCTTATGTGGAGACTTGTTCCCACCCTCGATCCACCTTCCAAGCAAGACTGAAGGGAAGGCTTCTCATTCAGAAAAAAAAAAAAATACTTATTCTGCCCTCTCTTGTTGCCATGGAGACTACTCTTCATTAACCTGGTCTGCCAATTGCCATTCTGAGAGGCAAGAGGGTGGAAGCTCCAAACAGAGAAGGTTCTGTGTGCCTGCATCCCAGATATTTAGCAAAGATGTATCATCTAAGGTCAGACAAACAAAACTCGAAGGTTTTGAAGTCAGACATACAGAATTTAAGTTCCAGTTCTGACATTCAGTGCAATCTTGGACAAGATACTTCGCCTGCTGAATCTCCAGTTTTGTCATCTGTAATGGGAATAAAAATAGCATCACTTCCTAGAGTTGCCATGCGGATTGAGGAAGTAAATGCACTTAACTGAGCGTCTGACACGTGGCAAGGCCTCAAAAAATATAAGCTATTATTATGGGTGCCTATGACGCACCAACCGTGATGACAGGCACTGGAGAGTCAACTGTGACAAGGCCTCCAGTTTGAAAGATTTCGTTTCTCATCATTTCACCTTCTTTGAGTCTTTCCCACATTTTGAACTTGGTTTTCATAGAAACAACTCTCTTCTCCTCCTCCTATTTCATTGCATTCAATTCCCTGATAACAATCGCCAATACAACTGGAATGAATAGGTTTGGGTACAAGCATTTCTAACTCCTGGTAAACAACCCGATGGAGGGAACAAAGTGAACAAGCAAACTAGAGCAGTGTTTTCAAACCACAGCCCACACACACTAGTGACCAGGGTAAAATCCAGCAGGGAGCTGTAACCCTTGGTTATTAAAAATGAAATAGAAAATAAATCTCAGCCCACATCACGCAGAGTCAAGAACTGTTTGATGAAGTTTTGGTTTCAGTTTATGTATGCGCGTGTGCTGGGTTTCTTACAATGTGTACTTGTCCCCATTGAATATGTTGTAGCCCATGCCAGGAAGGCCACACAAACACATGATTAGACAAATAAACAATCACATTCTTTGCCTGGTTAACTCTTTCTCTAGGTTTCAGTTTTAAATAACATAATTGTATGTGATTCTTTTTATTAACTGATTATTGGTTATTGATCCACAGATGTCCACCTCTCCCCACACACTGAATCTGAGCCTATTGAAGGCAAGAAATGCACCCACTTTTTTACCTTTGTAGCCCATTTTTAGCACAGTGTTTAATCAGTCCCAGGCACTGAGCAGATAGGAAAGACTTGAGAGAGGAAACACAGGAGGGTTGGGGAAATCAGGGTGACTTGGGAGGGGGGTTGTTTAATGTGCCTGTAATGCCTAGTAGTGACAGGATCCAGGAAGTGGTTGACTATAGGTTTCAGGTGAGCATTCCAGGCTGGAGGCAGAAGTGTGGGGGGCAGTGTGATGTGGTGATTAGGCACATGGCCCCTGGTCCTGGATTGATGGAGTTTGAATCCTTGGCCCTGCTATTTACTCACTGGGTGAAATGTCCTCAAGTTGTAGGTGGCAGTGAGGGTCCACTATGTTCATAAATATGTATGAAGTGCTTGCAACACCTGAGCCTGGTGCATAAAAGTTCCATATACAAGTTCATAGTCATCATCTTTGTCCTGGGGGCAGGGGTGATCATTGAGGTTCAAAGAGTAGGTGAGATCATGTAGACATGAAGAGGTGGGCTGAAGAGAGAGCCTCAAAAAGTCCATCCTCCCACCCAGTCCTGGGGGAGCGAATGGGGGAGTAGGCAGTGCTGCTTTGAGGTCAGGAGGGAGACGGCTGAGGAGAGCTTTATAGAGGTGGATTATTTTAGCTTGTTTGAATGCTAAGGAAAAGAGGGAGGATGAAGGGGCAAGACACAGGGCTGAGGAGCTGGCCTGTGCAGGAGGGGGACAAGGAGTTTTCTTGGGGGCAGAGTGGGAATGCGAGTTTGGAGAACACAGAGGTGCAGTGCCTTATCTCGGGAACTAGGAGATACTTGAGGGAAATTTGAAACAAAACCTCCATCCACCGCTCTTTCTGACAAAAACACTGAGCGAGAAAGAAAAACCCTGGTCTCTGGGAGACCAGGGCTGCTGCCAGTTGAGGGGCCTGGAGCAAGAGGACACCCGCTACTGGGTCTTGTGGGTGCTCAGGCACCCTGTCTCCCTCCGCGATGTGGCAGATCAGCCAGAGAATCCTGTGCAGGCTCAAGGCGGGGAGCCAGAGCTTGCGATCCGACTGGGCGCGGCAGACCCAGCATCCGGGAGGTGGAACCGGGGCTGGGTTCGTCAGGAGTAGCGGATTCCACCCGCCAAGCGTGCGGGAGCCCCTGCCGGCAGTCAGGCGGGGTCCAGAGCGCTCAATGGGGGCAACTGAACCAATCCCAGAGCAGGATTTACAGCCGGGAGAGAAAGGAGCCAATCGAATTCCCGGTGCGGCGTCGGCGGAGGGGACATAGCCAATCAACTGTGAGCATAGGCCCGGGGCGGAGCCGCGCGGAGTTTCAAATCGGCTGGGGTCAGCTACAAGCTGCTGTGCGGAGCTTGCAGTCCGGAATCCGACGCAGTAGGGTGAGTGCGGGAGGTGAGGTGGTGAGGCTTCTGTTCAAAAGAGAGCGGGGCTTCGAGGGGCAGCATGGGGCGGGGAGTCTGGTTAGGACAGGCACGGCATGTGGGGTGTCCGGGTATTGCAAACGTCTGATGGAAACCCGGTGTCTGTGCGGTGGCTGGGGGTCTGGGCAGGAGTGGGTTTGGTCTGGGCGAAATTGTGAATGAGCCGTTGGTCGTGTCCAGGACCAAGTGCTAGGTTTGGTGAGACTTTGCCTCCTTTCCCGCCTGATACTCTGGAAAGGCGGTTGGGATGAAGACAGCTGTTTTGGAAACGCGAAGCATGGGACAGCAAGAATGCTGCTGACCGTCACCATTCTTCCAGAAAACAGTCGCCTTCTAGCACCCACGGACCTCCATCCCATCCCTTCTCTGTGGAACCTGGGAATGGAGTTGGGGAATGCCGTCATGACCTGCCTTTTGACCTCCCAGGGTGTGGCGGGCAGCAAGACTGGACCAGGCAGATGGCTTCTCAGTGGCAGAATATGGGGACCTCTGTGCGCCGACGATCCCTCCTGGAGGAGGAGCAGCTGGAGGAGGAGGCGATAGGGTCAGCAGCCGGCCAACCAGAGACATCCACCGGGGCCTTGGGTTCCCTGTGCAGACGATTCCAAAGGCGGCTGCCCCTGAGAGCAGTCAGCCTTAACCTCAGATCAAACCCCTCCTGGAAACGCCTGGAAACCCCAGACCCCGAGAAGCAGGGCCTGCAAGCTGCAGCTCGCTCAGCTAAGACTGCCTTGGGTGCCATGTCCCAGGTAATAGTGATATATAGGGAGATGATAGATAGATAGATAGATAGATAGATAGATAGATAGATAGATAGATAGATGATAGATATATTAGTCGTTGCACAGTGGGTTCCTAGGCAGGCAGGACCCACCCAGCGTGCTCGCTCGCTCTCTCTCTCTCTCTCTCTCTCTCTATATATATATATATATATATATATATTTTTTTTTTTTTTTTTTTTTTTTTTTTTTTTTTTGCGGTGCTGGGAATTGAACCCAGGGCCCTGAGCTATATCCCCACCCCAATAGTGACAATATGGATCACCTATTTATGGAGGGCATACTTGGTGCCAGTAGTTCCTACCCTTAGGGAGCCCCCAAGAATATAGACTACATGACTTGATTAGTTCATTGCTGTTTCCTCAGCACCCCAAATAGTTCCTGGCAATTTGTTGGGGAAATAAATGAAACCTTGTCACAGAGGAAATCCAGGCTCACCATGGAAGACGATGAGAGTTTGTATTGTGATAGGAAATTGCAAACAAATGGCTAACAGTAAGGGGACACTAAACCCAAACTCAGTTGGTGACAACTTCCCAGAGTCCTGAGTTGGAACTGAGGAAATAAGATGCTGAAGAAAAGGGGCAAGAACTTAGTTTGGGTATGGCCTGAGCAAGGTGAAATAGTGAGAAAGGAGGGCTGGGGTGCAGATGTTCAGACTCTCACAAGCACCCTAGAGGGGAAAAATTCTTTTGTTTGTTTTCTGTTTTGTTTTTACCTTGCCAAGGATGCAACCCAGGGCCTGGTGCATTCTAGGCAAGCACTCTACCACTGAGCTACACCACCAGCCCTAAAACTTGTCAGTTAGCATATTAGGACTTGTTTTTTAGCTACTTGGAAAAGGGAAAGGAGCTGATGCATCCCTGAGTGGGTCTGGCTTATCTTGAGTGAATAACTTCAAGAACTACTCAAAAGGTGGATTTGAGAGAATTTGGTGTCAGGGACATGTGTTGGCAGGAAGGTACCACTATGTTGGATGCAAGGTGCCTGTGCGCCTTCCAAACAGATAGGTCTTTAAACATGGAGCTGGAGATGTGGAGAGGTGTCACCTCTAAAGGACAGAGCCATGCAAGCCAATAGACCTACAAGGAGAAAATGGCAGGACCTGGGGCTGAGGGTGGTGCGGGGACGGGGCAGGGACTCCTTATCATCTTTTTGGGAATTCTGAAGATGTCTGGAGAGGGCAGCTATGTCTGAAATCTTTGTAGAGAGGACTTGGAGTCAAATGCTAGTCCTTATCTGGAGGAACCCTTTGATTGGTTTCACCACCCTAATGGCCCAGAGAAATGAAATGAAATATCTTGTTCAAAGTGGCATAACTCATCACACTTAACTTGGGCCTTGCTCCCTTCTCTGGACTCGGGTTTACTATGGCAAATACAATCTAGCAGACAAAGAACCTTCATAGCCGATGCCCTGCTGGTGTAGAAAGCCCAAGAGTTAGGACTTGATCTTGTGGGCAGCAAGAAGCCATAGAAGGGTTTTGAGCAGTGAAGTGTCATGATGAAAACTGCCACAGAAGGATCTCTGTGGACCAATGTGGAAGAGGGATGAGAGTGAGATCAGAGCAGGGAGACAAATGGTCTGGAACCCAGGAAGCTGGACCTGGTCTTCTCTGGGCCTTCTTGAGTCTCTGGGTCCATTTCTACCTCTAAAGAGAGTTTAGTTTAGACTTGGACAAATGGAGGCTCTGTGAGTCACAGTGGCCCTCCTGCAGTGATATGCAGGCTCACATGAAGTCCTTCACATCCCTCACCCTTAAGACTAAGAACAGGAGGTATTTATGGGACAGCTTGTGAGCTCTGGGGTTGGAGGGACAGCCTACATCCTAGAGTAGCTCACTCTTGGTTCCATCTATGCTAACCTTTCTATGTACCTGTCACAGAAAATCCAGGAGTCCTGCCAAAGTGGCACCAAGTGGCTGGTGGAAACACAGGTGAAAGCCAGGAGGAGAAAGAGAGGGGCACAGAAGGGCGGTAGTTCCCCACCTCCCAGCCTGACCCACAGGAACACTCGGCTGTCAAGGGCTTCCCCAGACCTCCAGGAGAGGGAGCAACACCGCCTCTGTGCCCGGGTTGACCCACGTGTCCATCCACGACGGCGGCTGAGGAGGGAGGCTGCCCTCCAGAGCCCCTACTCATCGACAGAGCCCCTCTGCTCTCCCAGGCAAGTGGAACAGTGCCTCTCCCTAGGACTAGTGGCCTCTGAGCACAGGCACAATTTCCCTTCCCTGACCCTGCAAACACTAACTGAGCCCCAGGAGCTTCTGAGCACCTCCCATGGCTACCTGGAGCCATGGCACCCTGAAATGAGTCACATCTGTATTCTGACCCAGCTCTGCCCCCAGAGCTAGTGTGGGGGCCTGAGAAAATCCTGCAGGACCTCAGATTCCCTATCTGTAAAAGGAAGTGGTAAGCCTAGTTCTGACTGATCCCAATCACCCAAGCCTCCTGGGAAAGCCATCTGGAGGGTGGAAGCTCAGGTTCCAAGTAGGGAACAGCAGGACTTACTTGTCTACAACATCACCAGCCTATGAGCTTTACATCATGGGCTTTGATGTCATTTCCCAGAGTGAGAACCTGTGGTGAGGTGTTCCCAGCCCACCAGGACTAGCTGAATCCATAGGCCAGGACACTGTGCTTGGGTTGGGAGGAAGGAAAAGCCACAGGTCTCCAGCTAGTCCCTGGTGTGACTTTTCCTTGTGATCAGCGAGTCTGACAGTGACCTAGAGCCCGTGGGGGCAGGAATTCAGCATCTCCAGAAGCTGTCCCAAAAGCTGAACAAAGCCATCGTGGCTGAAGAGGGGTGAGTTAGCATCCGTGCTACAAAGTGGTGGCTGGGAGGGCTTCCCATTAGCCAGGTCATCCTGGTAGACGGGCTGATGGTTCTAGCTCTGACCTATTATATGACACTGACCAGTCCCTGCCCCTGTCTGGGCCTTGGTCTCCTCATTGGAAACATCAGTGATGAAACACCTAGTTGGAGTAATGGTAAAGGATGCACTCTGGATGTCCTTAGGCCTTGGATTCCCATCTTTGTCCATCATTTAGAACCTAATTTAGTACCTAATTCCTGAAGGACCACCCTTTCCCCAGTACCTCCCAATGGCTCCTTTATTCCCTGCCTAACCATGGAATTGGGGGGAAAAATGACATGGCTGCTATGGTATTCCTGGTCTGCCTGCTCAGGACCCCATTCTGGGAATAGGACCTCCGTTCTGAATCTGCCCTAACTTGGGACCGTTTCCTCCTTTGTGTAATGGTCACACTGGGCTCTTAGGCAGGACCCTCCCAGCTCTGACTATGCTGAGCAGCCATGTTCCCACCACGTTTTCAGGTTCCAGTCTTGTCTAGTCTAGACTAGGGGAGCCCCTCAGAGCTCCCCTGCAGCACCCAGAAGCATCATCCCCTCCCTATTCTCCCTCCCTAGTGGTGACATGACCATCTCCCTCATTCGTCACTGAGGACTGCACCCTCCAGGTAATGACTCCCAAGACACTCCTCCCACAGGAGGCTCTTCCTCCTCCTCCTCCTGCTTGAGCGTGTAGGCTGTCTGCAGGCACTTTAAAGAAATGAGTCTTTTTGAGGAAAACTCACAGAGAGGATGGGTGTGGCACAGTGGGAAGTGTAGGAGACTTCTACTGAGCCAGAGCTGCTAATTTCACTGACACCCAATCGCTGAGCATGCTGGGAGCCCAAGTACCTAGAGCCATCTTGCTGCCCCCCATTTTAGGGGGAAAGCTATGCTACACCTATTGCTCCTTTGAGCCAGTGAGGGGCACAAAGGGAGCTCTCTCTTGCAGAAAACAAGCCCTGTCTGACCACGACAGCCCTCATAACCAGGATGTCTGTACCATGAGCTTCCTGGAAGAAGCACCCGTCATCAGCAACCCTGACCTGCTGCTAACGAGGACCTGACTAACAACGGCCCAGAGCTCTTCTGCTTCAGTCACATCTGGGCCCATCAGTGACCCCCTGCCACAGCTTGAGTGACTTGGGGAGATCTTGGAATTGCTCCTACCCTCTCCCCAGGGACTACTGTGCTTAGGAACTAATCCCATACAGTGTGTGAGCTTTATCTATAATGGGAAGGCACCAGAAGATGATGGAGGGTTTTGAGCCATGTACCCAGGAGCGGGGTTCTTGGGGAACCATGTGTGGACTCACCTCCTGTGTTCCAATGCAAGGGTTCTTGGGTACACAATTCCATCTCTGCTTCTCCCCACCAGGACCCCAGAGGAAGGGAGAGGAGATGTTTTCAGGCTGTGTGACCCTGGGCCTATTCATGATGAGCTCAGCATGGGGCACTGTGGACTTGCAGGGAAAAGCCATCTTCAAGAGCAGTTTCTGCCCTTTGTAAATTACTTAAGAACTCTTCTTTGTCATTTTTCTAGAAAGAAACCAGTATGTAAGTTTCCGAGCTCACATCGCTTTTTAATAATAAAGGCTCTTTCCACATTTGACATTTGTTCCCTTTCACTTCTCCCCACAATCCACCCTGACTCTGCTATGGGTCATAAATTTGGGGTCTGGTTTTTCCCCCTCGTCCCTCTGCTCTCAGGCTGCCTGCCCCGGAGGCCCAGCTCAGGGAAAACAGGAGTAAAGGGGAAAGCTCTCTCAAGTTAGTCCAGAGCAAAGCACATTTTAAAGGCAAATAAGGTTTTTATTTAAGTGACAACGTTTGAGAGTTAAAAACCAGCTCACATCAAAATCAAGACCAATTGTAAAAATCTTTTAACTCCATAATGCTGCTTTGTCTTGTTAGAAATCTGGTATTTTACATTTTCTTCTCTAACGGATTTTATACAAGGCAGCCATAAGGAACATAATAAACCATGTCCACCACAGAACCACCCATCACAAATAATACTGGAAGTTGCGCACTTGGGAAAAGTCAGACCCTAGACAAGGTCAGACTGGCTGGCACCACGGACAGAAACAAATAGAAAAGGACAGCGGGGATCCAAGGATGGGAGTCCCTGTGGGTGAACCACCCTCCTCTGGCCTGCCCCTCCTTGGTGTCACCTGCCTCTCCTCTGTCCCATAGAGGGTAGAGTCAAACTCTGATTTTCCTCCCAACCATCCTGTCGGTTTCTTAGCAAGGAGAGCAGAACCCAGCCGTGCCTTGCTACTTGGACTTAACCCTAATTTGGATGTTTAAGAATATTCCCCCAGAGAGAATAGGTTTCCAGAGCACTTGGCACTCAAACCCCCGGGGATTCGGCCAGAAAATTGGTTGGTTGTTTAAGGCGGGGTCAACTGCGAGGCTCCTTCACAGTCAGGGCGCCCCTCCCGGGCAGGGCTGCACCTGAGCTGGTTGTGGGGGGTGTGGATGCAAAACTGGCACCAACTCTGGACCCAGAACCACCTTCCTTAGGTGGGGTCCAGCCTTCATTTAAAGATTAAAGATCGATGCCAGGTTCTGTCGCAGGACACTCCCAGGGCACAGGTATGGGCTCCAAAGTTTTCAAGTACAATTTGAAAGCCATTAAGGTCCAGCCTCCCCTCTTTCAGAAAGCTACCCCCAGTATCCCAAGAATACTGGGGTCCAGATACATTTGCTGTAGCCCAGCACCCAGATAAGAAGGCTGTTCAACCCAATGCACAAAAGGAGTCCCCCTCCCCCTTTTTTTTAATATTCCATGGTGTTTAAGGGAGGAGTCAAGATCTTTAGGGGGAAAAAATCAAATGCGGAAAGAGCAGGCCATAGCAAAGAATGCACCCTGAACCCCCAACAGGGCAAGGGATAGGGGAAGGTGGCAGGCAGGCCCTCAACCAGGACAGCCACCACATGGGGAAGGACAAACATGCCACATGAGAAACGAGGAGCTTTGGTCAGGCAGGAAGATCTGTTTTCCAGCTGCTGGTGAGCAGGCACACCAGGAGCTAGAAGAATTCTCTAGAAAACAGCTGGATTGGGATCACAGAACTACTGAAGGAGAGGCAACAGCACCCCCTCAAAGGAACAGGACTTGGTTCTTTTTGTCTCTGACTTAACTGGACAGACAAGATTGAACAAACCACTACTATAGAAAGTGCATATGGGGTACGTAGTTGCCGTGAAAGCAGTACTGACAACAGAAATCATCTCTTCACGGAACAGAACGGCAAGTATACATTACACATGCCAACTACAGCTCTGAGGGTGTTGTGTTCACAATATCTCCCTGTACACCGTCAGCATCTCATGTGGGAGTCATCAAAGCCCTAATCCGGGGACTCCAGCAAGGGAAGGGGTGGCAGCCCTCCTGCTAGGTCCTGTGTCTCAGCTCTGACTCCCAGAGTCAAAGAACTCTGGTCACTGACTCCAGATTTCCTGGGGATCCCAGCTCACATGTGTGCACTCTCACCCCCCACCCCAAACACACTAGCCTGGGGTTCTCAGAAAGGGAAGAGGGAATCTAACCAGGGGAAAGAATCTTGCACTAATTATTTTATCATTTGAAAGTAATACCTCAGTGACTTGAGCAAAAAGGAGATGATGGAGTGTGAGAGAATCACACTGGTTCTGCCCAACTCTAAATCATAATACTTCAGGAGAATGGATGGGAAAGATTAGGATTGAGGTGGCCATAAGAGCTGGTGCCAAGAGAAAGTCAACCAGTGATACATGTTAAAGGAGATGGGCAGTGAGAAATCTCTGGGAGGCAGGGCCAGAGTGGAAGTGGAGGCTCATCACCTCCCTCCCCAGCAGACTCGCCCCCAGCACTGGGCTTGGATGGGGGATGCAGTGCTAACTGTGGGGCGGAAGAGCTGGAAGATGGGTCAGGCAAAGGTGGCGGGAGCTGGCAAGCTGAAGAAACCATTTCCAGTGGAGAGACCTGGGGTGAGAGCTGGAACCCAGACCCCTCCAGCCCCAACAGGGTGCCCAGGGTTTGCCAGGCAATTTGCAATGGTGGTGCCAGCCGCCCCCACCAGCAGCTGCTGTGGGCTGCATGGGAGCTGCAAGAGGTAGACATTGAGCAGAAGCGACACTGAGCTGACACAGGTGCCTGCTGTGTATACAGATGTCTGGGCCCTGGGGCAGCCTGAATGAAAGAGCTGGGACCGGCCTCAGTGGCAGCCCACAGGGGCTCAGAGGCAACCTGGGGAAGCCCCACGGCAGGTGTGAACCTGGGCCAGGGCATAGGGGAGGTGCAGAGGCCTATGCCAAGGCCAGGGGCTCAGCAGCAGGAAGAGCCCCAGGGCAGGCTTGGAAGGGCCCCAGGAAAGCCAAGCCCTGCCACCCTCAGGGGACTACTCGGGAGGAGGTTATAGGCTCAAACCAAGCCGAGTGGCAGAGGGAAGGAAGAGAATACAACAGTTTGAGCCAAAATTCCACAAACCCCAGAACCCTGGGATCTCAGCTCTATGCCTTCCAGGAACCAAAAGAGAGAAATCAGTCTGAGCAGGGCTAGGGGTGGGAAGAGCCAGATCTGTACCCTTTGTTGCAGGTGGAGGGAGCACTTTTTGTCCCTGGGACACCCAATTTGGGTATCATTGCAAGGCCACCAGCTGCAGTTCTCCATGGAGTAGGGGCTTCCGTGGAGGTGCTGAGTAGAGAGCACCTCCTTCCCATCCCACCCAGAAACCCTCTTCCAGTCTGTGGAAGGGGTGAATCACTGGGCACTCTGAAAAGCCTCAGGGGGCAAAGTGCAGGATGACCTAGGAGTCAAAAACTCCTATCCATCTCAACTGGGGGGACTACTCCAATTACAGAAAGAAGGCAGGGCCCAGAGAAGACAAGCAACAGGCTCAAGGGCACACAGGCAGCTCAGGTGGGCCAGAGCCCAAGGCTGCAGCCCCACAGGGGAGGATGTGAGGCCAGGCTCCCAGG
Organism: Glaucomys volans; assembly: GCA_020662805.1. Lineage (NCBI taxonomy): Eukaryota > Metazoa > Chordata > Mammalia > Rodentia > Sciuridae > Glaucomys > Glaucomys volans. The sequence continues at coordinate 149,771 of JAJEJO010003478.1, forward strand.
AGAGGAACACTGGTCCTAGAGGGCCACAGGAGAATGGTGAGGATAGTGAAGACAAAAGGTGGGGGACAAAGGACAGCTGCAGGACAGACCGTCAGCACCAGACCCTGCCCCCAGGGCTGTGGACAGACACCAAATAGTGAGGATGAGCCCAAAGGGATGTCTTCTCACTCCCAGAAAGTGATCACTTTGCCATAAGTGAGTCAGCCCCAAAGTGGTGACCCAGGATGTCACAAGGAGAGTGGGCACAAATGCCACTCACTCCTCCACAAGACAACCAAGAAGCTGTACCTGCCAGCGGCAGTTGGCAGTTGGTCCCGGGGCTGGGGGCTTCTCCCGTTAGAGCCTGCCTTGCATGGCTACGGGGCCTCGGGACTCGGAAAGATGGTCAACCTTGCCCAAACACTGCGCTCGGGCAGGCCTGGCCCCAGGATTACACAAACACCAACCTCGACTCGGGCTTGCCGTCACCGGCGTGGGGAGGCAGCAGCGGCTACTCGGAGATCCCCGATTTCACCCTGTCGCAGCCCAGAGAGCCCCCCCAACGCGAGGCAGGGTCCCTCCCCGCTCTGGTCGGACACTGCTGGACAGACACGGGAGGGAAAAAGCAGGAAAACGCCTGTGTCGGGGAGGAGCCACTCCCGTCCCTGCAGGCAACCTGGTTGGGCCCTCTGTTCTGAGTACCGCCCACCCCTCAGGGCACGGATTCGAACTTGGGGGGCCCACGCGCCCAACTAAGCGCGGGCAGCGGCCGCTCGTGGTCCTTATCAGACTCGGGCTGGCTCTGGGCCCGCTCGGGCTTGGGGTTGACGGCTGGAGGGTCGGGCTGCTGCACAGACATGGTCCTGCGCAGGTGATTCCGCTTGCGCAGAAACTCCGGCTGTGCGTGCAGCCCAAAGCTGCCCTTGCGCAGGATCATGCGCGAGTTGTTCTTCTTGGGACGCGAGCGGTGGCTGGCTTCCAGCGCGGCCAGGTGTGCAGCATAGCCTTCACTGAGGAACTGTGAAGAAGACAGGCGTCAGGCCCGCAAGAGAAGGGAAGACCCCCGTGTATGATCCTGTCCCCCAGCATCTGCATCCCGCGGAACTAGGGAGTATCCAGCCTCAGAGTGGACCCCAGGAAAGTGGAAGCAGAAAACTCATTACCAATATTCCAGGGTCTCTATCTGAATTCTTTCAACTACCCACCCTGCTACGTCCTGAGGATTGAACCCAGGACCCCCGGCATGCAAGGCAAGCGCCCTACCACTGAGCTACAACTACACCCCCATTTTCCTCTGGATTCTTGAAGAATCCTTTATATCCTCACTAAAATCTCAAAATAAAAGCCCCTCTCATTATCTAGCTCTACTCCCATGTAACTTTATCATTTTTCTAGCCCTCACAGCTGCCCTATTGACAGTCCTTCCCCCTGTGTCCTCAGAATCTTACTAATTCAAAGGATGATCCATGGACAAGCAATATCATCACGACCTTGTTAGGCCTTCTGAATCTGAATCTGCTTGTAAACAAGATCCCCAGGTGATACATGTGCAAATTAGAAATCTGGGAGCCTGGTTCTGGAGCTCTCTGAAGTCCCACAGTCTTCTGATCCTCTACCTGCTGGTCACTCTCAGTGCCCTCACACTTGACATGCCCCAAATGGATCATCTCCTTCCCTTCAACCTGCTACTCCTCTCTCCTGCTTCTCAGTCTCATTGATGGCACCTTCTACCTGGTCACCCAGGCAGAAACCAGGGCACCCCTCTTGGCTTGCCCTTTCTTTCATTCTACACATCTGATCCATTCATTACCAAATCCAGTCCACCCCTCACAAGTCTCTCCAACTCCCTGAAGCTCCCCTCCTTTCCTCTAACCCAACATGCACATGCAGCCTGGGAATTCTTTCTGGTTCACAAACCTGATCATGCCACTCCCCATCCCTCACTTTGATGACTTAGAGACAGAGTCCAAATAAAGCAAGGCACCCAGGCCCTCTTGGATGCATGCACTGCCCCAGGCCTCTCAGTCCCCTCTCTGCCTCGACCAAGCTGAGTCACTGACAGTTCCCAGAATAGATACATTCTGTCACCTCCTGACCTTGGTTTTTGCTGCTGCCTCAGCCACAAGTGAATGCTACTTGCAACCTCCAGTCTTTCCTGGACAATTTCTTCAAACTCCCAAAAGTCAACCTTGCCCTGGATTCTGGGTTAGCTGCTCCTCTCCAGAATTCTGTGTTCCCTGTCATACCTCATGGCAACTGACACACTATACTTGTCATCATCTGCACATTTTCCCATCTCCCCCACTAGACTGGATGACATTACATCTGATTGTCACCTTCACTAAAATCCCAAAATGAAAGTGTCTCTCATTATCTAGCTCTACCCCATGTAATTTTGTCATTTTTCTGGTCCTCACACCTGCCCTTCTTGCCAGTCCTTCCCACTGTGTCCTCAGAATCTTGCTACTCAAAGTATATTCCACCAACCAGCAGCAGCAGCATCACCTGGACCCTTGTTAGGTAGAATCTCAGGTCCCAGTCCAAGCCTAATCAGAAGCTGCATGTAAACAAAATCCCCAGGTGATATACTGGGAATCTCCCCTGTGTCCATCACTTAGCCTGGTTCAAGGCAGGTGCCAGTGATATTTGTTGAATGAATGACTGAATGAGCCAGTGAGCAAATGAAGGAATGAGCAAATGAGTGACTGAACAAACAACTGAACTCCCTGCTCCCCCTCCGACCCCACCCCCAATTCCCCAGCCCCCAGCCCCCAGCCTGGTCTCCACACACCTGGCACTGGGTTTGGTACTTCTTGGTGGGTCGGCCCACGATGAAGATCTGGGAGGCTGGCAGGCCCAGCACGCTGTAGACGGAGATGTCCTTCGTGGAGCCATAGGCAGCACTGATTTTGATGAAGCACTGAAACACAGGGCAGCTCATGGAGGGAGAGGAAGCCCTAACCAGCCTTCCTAGAAAGGCTTCCTGAACCAAAGCCAGGAAGCCCCTGATTGGAGACTCTTAAACTGTACTCAGACTCTAAGCCATGGGTCTGAGTGATGGGAACCAACCTCCAGAGTGGCTGTTCCTCCCTGCCCCTACCTGACACACCCCAGGCCTGATACAGGCTCTACCTGGTCACAACCACACTATTTACTGATCTAACCTCAGGCAGCACTATACACAGGTTATGTAACAGTGGAGCCAAGTGTTCCTTTGTGGATAAGAAATTCAATTCCTGGTTTATGCATCATAGGGCCAAGACTGGAGGCCTGCTCTGGGCTCCCCATGGTGTCCACTGTCTTTGCTGGCTGGTCTGATGTCCTCCCCAGAAGCCCTAATCCAATTTAGAGCACACCCTAAGATCCTCCTTGCTCCAGGTACACTTTCAGATCATCACCCTCCCTTCCCATCCCACACCACTGGATGAGACACCTCCTCCTTTGAGGTGCTCACCATGTAGCTGCCCTCCACTCTGTGCCTCCCCATCAATCTCACTTTCTTTCCTCCCCAGCTCACTGAAGTCTTTGGTCTTGGGTCAGTGTTCCTTCCTCCTAAGCCCTACCATCACTGGAGTGACATTGTGCATAAGAATAGCTGGCCACCTACCATCTCTGCTTCTTAACATCACTGCCCACCACTTCCAGACAGAACCATGCCCCTCTGAGCTCAGAACTCCCACAACACCACCCTGACCACCTTCGGCTTCTTGCCTTCTGCATCTCTCACAGTCCCCACCCCAGCTGCTCTTGAACCTCACCCACAGCTGCATTTTCTGCACCAGCCCTGCAGCTTCATCCCTGCCCCATCCCATCCCGGCAAGTCCTCTGGTCTCCACTTCCCACTCTCTTGCCCCTTCATCCTTCTCCCCCACTCACCCAGCCAAACCTCAGCCATGAAATTTTCCTACAATCCACTTTCTCCATCTCTAAATGTTGACTGTTAAGAGATGCTAGAGAAACTCACGGAACCACACAGCTTATTCTTTTTGTCCCTGCCCTGTCCTCCAGGTGACTAAGACAAAAATAGGATTTCCTTAGCCCACTGCCCCTCAGTGCATTGGTTGGTTCATTCCCAGCTGGCCTAGCTCAAAGGGAGGTGCAGACCCTTTCATCCCTGCCCTTCCCACCTTCTCATGCACCTGAGCTCACTCCTGGGACTTCTCCAGTTCCCCTGTTCCAGTGCAGGGGACTGCCTCCCACCCTCATGACCCCTTCAAATTGGGAGCCCCCCTTCTCTGCTCCTCACCCTACTGTTTTGCCCACTTGGCCCTCAGAGGTACCCCTTTATTGCTGAGGTTATCCAGCAGTCAGTCTTCCTCAAGTGAACAGTTTTCACTATCCCACAGCTCTTCACAAGAAGGGCACTGTCTGCTTAAAACTGTCCCTTCTCAGATACCTGGAACCTCTCTCTCCTGGCCCTCCTCCCCATCTAACTCTCCTGGTTCCTCACCTGATTGCTTGACATGCTCTCAGAGACCCAGCACAGCCTCTCCTGGTCCCTACCTTTCCCCAGGAGACACCTCCCCGTGGTGGCTTCGCTAACCTGCCTCCCACTTATGGTCCCAGTCTCCACCTGCAGCCCAGACTTCTGCCCTGAGTCACGCACTGGGACTGATATGCCTCATGTCCTGTGGTTATAACAGCCCCACATGTCCACACTAAGCTCATCGTCCTCCAGCGCTGGTCCTCCTCCTGTGCACCCTCTCATTTCATTCACTCATTCATTCATGTATTCATTCCACTAATACTTATCCAGTGCCTATTGTGTGTCTTCATTGCCCCAAATCCTGGAGATGTACTGATGACTGCCTCATGGGGGTCAGGTGAGTAGTGCCTGCCTCTCTCCTGGTCACCCAACAGGACATCTAAGAGCACATCACCCCTTATATTCGACCATCCCCAAGTCCTAAAGACTCTGCCTCCTGATTCTTGCACCTACACATGCTTTCCTCTCCATCCCATCATCACTACCTGGATTCAGCTCTTCCTACCTTCTGCTTGGGCAACAGCCTCCTCCTAACTGTTCTCCCTACCTCTCCTTTCTCCTGCCAGTCTGGTCTCCACACAGCCACCAGGGGGATCTTTCTACAATCCAAATTAGACACTGCCACACCCCTGCTGCAAACTCTGCCCATTTCATTCATCAGACTCGATGACCTTGGCCTAATTTCCAAGCTTTTACTTAAGGTCTACCAAGCTTGGTCCCCCATTGATGTTTGGGGCCCCAGCTTCCCCTTGTCCTGGGTCTGACTACTCCTGCACATACTCCCATCCTGGATGCCTGCAGCTCTGAAAATGTCCCAGCCTCCTTCCTGCCTCTATACCCTTGCACACTACAAAAGTTATTTAAAAATGTGGGATCCTAATTAGAACAAGTTATACTTCATGTACATATGATATGTCAAAATACATTCTACTGCCATGTTTATCTAAAAAGAACAATTTTTTTAAAAAAAGACAATCTAGGGGGAAAAAAAACCAAAATGGAATCACTAATGTCAACCCTATCTAAATAATAAAGTCAAGTGGTTATGAAGGAAGGATTCATACTCATGATTGCCTGATATTAACTACACAAAAGGCCACAGCACCCTTACACAAAAAGTACTTCTTCAAGGACATTTGCTCGGCCACTGACTATTCAACCTCAGACTGACAGCACCCTCATTACCAATCCCTGTGGCCAAAACTGCCTTGAGGAACTCCCCTGCCTCCACCTCTTTCAATACCCCTATAGTGCACACTTACTCATTGCTCATTGCTCTGCTCTTCCCATTGCAATGCTTTTTTCAAATAAACTTCACTTTACTTCAGTTTCAAGCTTCTGTGTTTCTCTTGGTCAACCACATGCTGTTTCATTGTCTACCTTGACAACTCATACTTATGCTTCAAGACTAAGGTCAAAAGTCACTACCCACTAGAAACAGTTCTCTGGCCTCTCCAGGGGAATGAAAGTCCTTTCTCCTCTGTTTGCCAATAGGCCTTCTTGTCAAATATGCACCAGTAATTGTCAATTTACATGTCTTTCTTCCTCCAGATGATTAGCAGAATTCTTTTCTGTGAAAGACCAGATAGTAAATATTTGAGCCTTTCACTCTGTTGCAATTACTTGACTCTTCCATGGCAGGGCAAAAACAACCACAGACAATATATAAGCAAATGGGTTTGACTGTGTCCCAATAAAACTTTATTTATGCACATTGAAATCTGAAATCACGTATTTATCATTCATAACCCCGGCTCTAAATCTATGACTCTCAAAATTTTTCTGTGCATCAGAATCCCCTGGAGAGCTTGTGAAAAGACTTTCTGATTCAGTAGGTCTGAACCAGAGAATTTGCATTTCTGAGTTCCCAGGGGTTGAGCACATGCCCACACTGAAAACCACAGCTCTGGAGAGCAAGTACCGCGTCCAGTTTTGTCTCTGTGTAGCCCCAACACCAGGCACATAGCAATACAACAGGCACTTAAATGTGTATTGAATGAATAGCCAGATATAAATACAAGAGTTCAGGCTTTAGAAGCAGGAAATGATAAAGGATGAACATCTATCAGTTTAGATAATACCTACCTCTTAGAGCTGTTAAAAGCACACAATGTGATCCACCGTGAACGTGATTTGCCAACAGCGCGCCCCCTTGCCCATCAGACCACGCTGGATGGGCAGTCCTGGGCAGAACCGTGGAGGAGGGTCGTGGCTAATCCCTCCCCCTGACCAATGAGGGCCTGCCTTGGAGGCCCCGCCTTCGCGTGGATGTGGCGAAGCCCCGCCCCCGGACCAGCACTCACCTCCTGCACAAGATTGCGGAGGAAGATGGCCTTCTGCCGCAGCGGGTCATGCACTAGCCCATCCGAGAAGAAGATCATGCCCTGTGGGAAGTTGTGCTGGGACAGCCACGACACCACCCGCTGCTTCTGCATGTCCGGCCTCCCGGTGATGTAAAGGATCATGTAGCCCAGGTCCTGCCAGTGCCTGGCGAGACGGCATGGTAGCGTCCAGGACTGCCCAGTGCAGGCCACCCTCTGCGCAGAGGTCTGCCCCGCCCACTGCTGCCCTACTGAGAAGTCAGAGGTGCTGCTCTGGGGAGCGCTAGGGAGAACCAGGGGAACTCCCAAATGCACACACAGAGTTAAACCCTATGAGTCCTGGACATCTCAGGATGGCCTGCAAGCTCTGCATGCCCACAACAAAATTAATCTCCCGATGCTTACCCTCTTTGTTCTTGTTGGTCTTCTGGAGCCAGAGACAGGCCACCTTTGACTCCTATCCCCCACCCCGTCCCGCTGCTGCCTTCTCCTCTTCCTCCTCTTGTTCCTCCCCCTCCTTCTCCTTCTCCCCTTCCCCTCTATTAAGCCAGATTTGCAAGTCTACCAGGACAGGATCTTGACTCCAGCTTTTAGCCCCACTCCTTACCCTTGGCTCCCATGATTGGGGGTTTTTGAAGCTGGATCTGAGATCTGGGAAGGGTTTGAATGCACAGGCACAGGGCCACCCACATGGATTCTTGGGAGTTGTGAGTGGGGCTGATAAAAAGCAGCTTCTAGAGTGCCACAGTGAAGGAGATGGGAGCTCTGGGAGAGCTGGGAGAGCTGGGAGATGGGAGCCCCAGAGAGAAAGGACCACTGCCTCCCTTTCCCTTGGGACTGAGGAGGGGACTGGAGGTGGGCTTATCTTAATGAGAATAAATGACCCAGCCCTGTGAGCAGCAGGCTATTCCCACAGCTTGTGAAGAGCCAGAGGTCAGCAGTCCTTCCAGAGCCAGCGAGCTAGCCCTGTCTTCTCCCCAAAGCAATCACTTTTACTGGGGGAAGGAAGGGCATACCCACTCCAACCCTCAAGAATTCCCAATGCCCCACATCTGTCTTCTCTTGCCACGCTGATCCCTTGGTGTCCCGTATTACAATTTCTCATTCCCATCTCTTGTTTTCCCCATTGGACTTAGTTTTATCCAATCAGCAGCTCTCTGTGTCGGTACCCAGCCCAGAACTTGACCAGGAAAAGGTAGAGGTATGCATGGGGGAGAGAGACACAGGAAGGAAGAAGGAAGGAAGGAACAAATGAATGAGCTAAGGACAACAAAAGTGAGGAGTGTGCCCTAAGACCTTCAGTAAATTCCTACTGGAGGAGATGCCAGGACTTTTCAGTTCCTAGCCCCAGAAACCCATAGACTTCTCAGAGAAAATCGGAGGGAAAAGCAATTCCTCCTGGGCCACTTGCTTCTGCCCCCAGCAGAGGCATTTTCCTCATGGGAGGTGGCACTCACCGGACAACATCCACTGCACCTGGCCGGACCTTGGGGTCGCTTCCCATGATGGACACACTGGCAGCAAAGGACCCATCGATGCTGAACACTACGCACTCCATGCCCCGGGGCAGCACTGTGAGGTAGCTCATTGCACAGGTCTGGTCGCCCCTGAAAGGTACCAGCCTGAGGTTGGCCTACCCCTGGAATCAGAGTCGGTCTAGGGCCAGGGTCAGAGACAATCCGGTGACATTTTCTAATGCCTCAGATGGTGTCCTCTTCCATTTTCCTCTCTCCATACAGACAAAGATGGAGCCCAAAAGAGAACTCTGAGCATCTATCTTGTGGACATCTTGTGGACAGCCCTGGCTGTAAGGACCACAGAAATGGGGAAGCCACTGTGGGAGTGTTCCCTTGAGCCTTACCTGACAACCATCTTCACAGGATAGACGCCAACCCCCAAGCGCCGGGGCCGGGGAACGTTGTATGTGATTCTGCCACTATTGTTGGTAATCTCCGTATCCAGATGTACCCAGCGACCTGAGGATGGCTCTGCCATCACCAGGATGTCCACCTGCAAGTCATAAAGGGAGACAAGGAACTTACTAAAGGCTGAGGGGCTGCAGGCTCAGCAGAGAGGCTGGGCTGAGAAGCTCTCTGCCATTCGGCAGGCCTTGGGGCATAGATTCCTGCCTGACATGCCCTGGCTTTTACCATCCTCCCTTTCTCTTTCCAATGCAGCTACTAGGCTTCTTTCTCCTTCTCAGATGCACCAAGCACATCTCCTACCCCTTGCTCCCCTTGCTCCACCACTGTCTGTGTAGGCAGGGCGAGTGGCTTCCTGCTCCATGCTCCCACCACAGACAACCCTCACCCTTCCTGCCAGGTGGAGCCATTAAGCACCTGGTGCAGGTAGACCAGCTGAGGAGGGGATGCCCAGCCCTTAGTACCTTTTCACCTGTCAAAGCCACCATGTCAAGAGGCCCATACATGAACCGCCCCACCAGGACCTGGGGACCATCTTCAGCAGCAATCACATCGTTGGCCCGGTGATTAGCAGTGACATTCTTGGAGGACAGAAAAAAACAGCTCAGACTTTGCACTTTATCATTAAAGCATTCTTAGGATGGTTGGAGGGATGTGGACTTATTCAATCAAGTCTCTGATTAACCTCAGTTAGGGTTTCAGAGATGGTTCCCACAGAACCCACGAGAGAAACAGACCATGATCCCCTAATATGTCTTCAAGGCACCCTGGACCTCACATAGAAATGCATTTGCTGCTTTTGATTTTCCACATGGCCCTGAAGTAACAACCAGTCCTCTCAGCCTATCTGTCGTCCATGTCTAAATTCCTAGGCTGGAAACTGCCCGGTCACCTTTGGCTCTTCCTTCTGTATCAAGGCTCACATCCAACAGCCATTCATCTTTTTTCAGTGGAAAATTTCAAACACCCAAGAGAAGAGAGAATAATATAGCAAAGCCTCATGATTCTGGCAGCCAACCCCCCACTTATCAACCACCTGCCATTCTGGTCTCCTTCCCCTTGGCCTGGCCAAGCACAGCCCAGCAATCCCAGATAGCACATCATTTTATCTCTAACTCTCTCAGCATCCCCATTCTTCACGTCTGCCTTCCGTTCATCCTGAGCTGCAAGTCCTGAGTTGGTCCTGACTTCCCAACACTCCCAGGTTAGACTTTGAGACCCGCATCTCTCAATCTCATGACCCTACCTTTATAGTACTGGCCATGTGGGCATCTCTGCCATATCCACATCACCTCTTGCCAAACCCTGCTGAGAGCTCCCTAATGGAGCTCCTTATTCAATAACTGCCCCATAAAACATCCTCATTTTTCTAAGGCACAGATGTGTGAGCACCTTGCCAGGCTCCCGGACTGAAGTCCACATCCCGAGTCTGCATTCCAAGCCTTGCAGAGCAGCCTCTCCAGTTTCCGGTTGCTCTGCCTGCTCCTTCACCCTCTGGTCCTTCCAGACCCAGCTCTCTGGGGGCCTCCAGGCCTTTACTCACACTGGTCTCCACTCTGTGCCATCCCTAGCCCCCTGCCCCCATCTTCCAGTCCACTCACTAGGACCAGACTCAACTTCATCCCTCAAAGAAGCACTCTTCCAACTCCCCAAAGATGTGGTCTCTACCTCCTCTCAACCCCAGTTTTTCACTTCAATTCACCAAACATCTGCAGACACCTTATCTTAGGGACCTTCCAGTCCCTAAGAAGATGGAGTTGTGGGCCCTGCCCTGGAGACACCCGGGGCCACTGGGGGACACAGGCACTGGAGAGGGAAGGGTGAATTTGTAGAAATAAGCATATGATGTGTTCAACATCATCCATCATCAGGGAAATGCAAATTAAAACCACACACATTGAGATGATCAGAATCTGAGACAGATAATAACAGGTATTGCTGAGATGGGAGAAATCAAAAACCCTTGCCCACTGCTGGTAGGAGTATAAAATGGAGTGACTGCTATGGAAACATCTGGTTGTTCCTCAAATGATTAAGCACAGAGTTAACTATTTGATCTAGCAGTTCCACTTCTAGGTCTGTGCCCAAGAAAAATGAAAACATATGTCCACACAAAAAGGTATGCATGAATATTTATAGCAGCATTATCCATAATAGCCAAGATAGAAACAAATGTCCATTGACTGATGAAGGGATGAACAAAATATCCACACAGTGGAATATTATTCAGTCACAAAAAGGAATGAAGTTCTGATACGTGTCCCAAAATAGATGAACCTTGAAAGAATCATGCTAAGTGAAAGAAGCCAGACACAAAGCATCAGAAAATATCTGACTTCATTTAAATGAAATGTCCAGAATAGGCAAATCTGCAAAGACAAAAAGATTTCTGATTGCTTAGGAAGAAAGGAAAGGTTAGGAATAAAGATTAAAGATAACTAAAGGGTGTGGGTTTCTTTTTTGAGGTGAAATGTTCTAAAATTGACCCTGGTGATGGTGGCACACACCTGTGAATATACTAAAATCCACTGAATTGTATGCTTTAAGTGGGAAAATTACATGATGTGTGAATTATATCTCAAATGTTCACAAAAAGAGAGTTGATTCATATAGCACTTATCATCCTCTATCCACGCCTGATCTTCCCACTAGACTGGAGATAAACATCATAGCAAAAGCTGTGTCTGTTCACAGTCTCAGATATACATAGTCCTAACAGAGGGACTGAGACAGAGAAGGCACTGATGCTAATATACTGAGTAAATGAATGCATTTGTTCATTACACATGTGAACGTGTGCATCCCGAACTGCTACTCATCCTTCAACATCCTACAGAGGAGACTCTCTTCAGACAAGCCCTGTTTGACCTTGTCATGACTTGGATCTGGAATGTCCCCCAAACACTCACACATTCAAGGCTTGGTCCCCAATGCAGCAATGCTCAGAATGGGGCTTTTGGAAAGAGATTGGATTGTGAGGGACTAATCCATTTGTTCATAGCCGAATGGGCTAGTAGGAAGTGGGGCCCAGTTGGAGGAAGTAGGTCACTAGGGACATTTTTGAAGGGTATGTCTTGTCCCTAGCCCCTTCCTTCCCTCTACCCCCTGCCCTGCTTCCTGGTTGCCATGAGCTGAGCAGTTTTCCTCCACCACAACCTTCCGCCATGGTGTTTTTGCCTCACCATGGGCCTAAAAGCAATGAAGCCAGTTGACCATGGACTGAAATCTCTGAAACCATGAACCAAAATACCTTTTCTCCTTTGAGTTGTTATTCTCAGGCATTTTGTCACAACAGAAAGCTGACTAACACAGACCTGCCCTGACAATCTTTTCCGCCTCCATCCTGATCTCTGCCTCCCCCTGTCATGACAAATATCACACCAGGTCATATTCCATGGCAAGTCCGGTGACTGTGCAGGACACTTTCTGATTCCAGAACACATCTACAGAAACCTGGCATGTAGCAGTTTCCCCACAACTGGCATCTCCACACCATCCCCAGTGCCCCTGACCCCACCTCAGGGCTCCTGTGGAGCCAGGCCTTGGGGAACCCACCCTCTCTGCTGCATGGACCTCAGCTTATTTGGGCACTGAGTACCTACATTACATGGATGCCCCAAGCTCAGGGCAGCCCCACCACCCCAAAGCCATAGTCCCAAATGGCATGTGACCCCAGCAGGCACGTACCCGCAACTTGACCTGCGTCCGCTTGCGAAGCCACTTCTCGCGGGGGCTAGCAGGACTCAGCGCAGCAGGGTCTAAGCCAGCACTCTCCTTCACGCTCACGTTCTCATAGCGCATCACCTGACCAACAGCCAAGGATTCAGGGCCCACCAGCTCGTGGCCAGCCATGCCCTCCCCCTGTTCTTCCCACTGCCCAGCTCAGGACCTTCAGGAGGCTGGGGGCCCCTAGACCTGTCTCCTTGCCCACATGACCTGAGAGCTGAGGCAGAGCACTGTCTCTCCAATGGCTCTGTATAGGAAACAGTCTCTGTCCTTCATGCCTAAACCTAGTGACTTCCCAAATCTGCACCAGACTCTGCCCTCCCTCCTGTAAGGTGATCCTTACACAAGACCACCTGGAGCCCTGATTCCAGTTCTCCCCTTCCCAAGGCCATTACCCCAGCCATACTCCCACATCATTGATCAGACACCCTGCTAGGTTATTCTCTTTAGCATCCAAACGTTCAGTAACATTGTTCATTTTCAATAAAAAATACTCTCTCTAGAACCACTTATGCCTCCTCAATTTCTGTCACATCCCTGTTCTCCCATACAACATTCCACAAAAGACTGATCCTAGACTCCATCTCCACATCCTCGCCTGCCTCCTCCCCTCTGCCCACTCCAACAGGCTTCTGTCCCCAGTGTTCCATTGAGGCCATTCTTTCCAAGGCCTCAGCAACTCCCACCCTGCCCAACTCAAGATTCACCCCTGCCTATACACTCTGGATTCTCCTCTGACCTCCAGGCATATCCTCTTCCATCTCCTTGGTCTCCCCCAAGGAGTTCCAGGACTCATTATCTGAATGTGTTTCCATGGTGACATCCTTGGGACCCATTACCAGTTTTCAATGTCATCCAAGCTCTGACACCTTTTCATCTCAATCCTGCTGTCTTCCCAACACTCCAGGTTCATCTACTCACCTTCCTTCTCAGCACCTAACAGGCCTGTGACACATCACATGGCCAGAAACTCAGCCTTGGCTTCCCCACCTAGCCCAGCTTTGCTCTGCCCCAACCCCAGAAAATGGCAGCCCTGCAGTTACTCCAGGGGAAAGCAGGGTCACTGGGCTTCCCCTCTGTCCCTCACAGCCCAGACTCAGTGAATGCTGCCACCAGAACTCAAATATGGAGGCTCCTCATCACTTCCACCACAGTATCTTGTACTTAGTACATCTCTAAGTTGGGCACCATACCTTAGTCCAAGCTGTCATCTCTAAGTCTTTCTAAACTTGCCTCCTCAGGGAACTCATGCTTCCTCTCTTGTCCCCCAACAGTACCCCCAAATTTCCTTATCAAAATACAAATCTGTCAATGGCTCTTCCTTGCTCACAACCCTGCTGCAGCTTTTTATTGTACCAGGTTAAATACACCCCAACCTTGACCATCCAGGATGGCTATCCAACACGACCCCACCTGCTCCTTGTCCTCCTTCCCCATCAGGTCCTCCCACAGTCACTGGTCACCTGCTATTTTAAAGGTGAGGACACTGAGACACAGAAGGAAGCAGCAGTGTATTGCTGCAGTCTCCCAGTTAACACCTTGACGTGTTCCTATGTAGTTTCTACTTAACTTTACAGAGAGTTCCATTCCGTTCGACACACAGAAGCCAATGTTCTTTATGAAACCCATTCTCTAACCATGTCACCACCCCCTTGATTAAGTGCCCCAATGTCTTCCCATGATGGAGACCAAGTTCTCCACATAGCCTGTAAGAGAAGGGTGAATCTCTGGAGGGGCTGCGGAAGGTATGCAGTAAGGGGGCAGCAGTACCTGTCTCAGGATGAAGGCGACCACATCGGTGGACTCCCAGTAGCTGGCATGGAAGAGGTGGGGCAGGGCCACAGTGGGGAAAGCGGTGAGGACATCGGGGCAGTACAGGGCATAGTCGATCCTCTTGGCACCCCACCACTTAGCCGTGACTGCGGATCCAAGAGGGAGGTGAGGACAGAGTGGCCAGGGGCCACAAGGGGCTCCAGCTGTACAGACCCAGTGGTGGATGTGCCACTCGATGCTCAAGTTTGGGGCCAGAGCACTAATGAGGTCAGGGGAGTGGGATGCTGTGCCTCCCACTTTCTCAGATGCCAACCCGTTGGCCTGCCCACTCTACTCCAAGATGTCTACTCCAAACTGGTCCCCAAGAAGGAGGACTAGACCCATAAAGACACTCAGTCACACCCCAGGATGCTGCTCAACAGTGATTTCCAATGGGCTCTGGGTGAGGTCAGGGATTGGTCAGAGATTCCCTGTCCAGAGTCAGCGGTCAAGGCCCTTTCAAGGCCAAAACTCAGTCCTGGGTCAGGGTCAGGAGTCAAAGCTCTATTCAAGATCAGAGCTCAGTCTTGGTCACTGTCAGAGTTCAGGGCTCTGTCTTGGGTCAGAGGTCAAAGTTCTCTTTGAGATCATTACTCAGCCTGACAATTAAGACTCCACCAATAGTCCAACAGTTCCCAAGGCAGGAACCCACCCAGGATTTCCTTGGCCCCTCCTCCCTACTGGAGGGCTTGTCCTCAGCACCCTGGCTGTGGACCAGCAACCACCCAGAGGAAGGTCCCTCTACCTCAAATGCAGGCAGGGCCCCAAAAGGACCTCACTCACTGCGGGAGGCACCCACAGGTGCCAGGCCATCCGAGGATTCTGAGCTGTCACTGTGGGAGCTGCCCTCACTCATCCTTCGTCCTGGGCGCTGGGACCTCAAGGCCTGAGGGGGTGAGGCAGGGGCATCCAGAAGTGGTGGGCTGTCCCGGGAGCTGCCCTCCAGGAATAAGGGGCTGTGGGTGTGCAGGGCATCAGCTGGAGGGGGAATTTCAAGGTCAGGCAAGTAGTGGGTCTCCAACAGAGTTGCCCACTAGGTGCCAGCCCCATGCTGGGCAAGAGGCTAGACACACAAAGGAACCAGCCCTGGCTCATCAGTCAACCTGCACCCCCCAACACACACACACACACACACACACACACACAGCCAGAAGGGACTCCTTTTCATGGTCCACTGTTGTGTTCCATCCCCTCTTAAGTTGTGAATTATGTAGGCATGAGTGAGGGACCCAACCATCTCCCTCAACCCCAATAAATAAAGCACAGAGGAAGGCTAAGGAAAATTGAGGTGGAGGTCATTGTGATGATGTCTAACTATGTCTGCTTTTATCAAATTATTCCCCTGAGCCACAGAGGACGGTGGCTGAGCTGGAATGAATGGAAATAAACTCAGGCCTTGGAACTAGGGTGGCCCCTGGGAATAGGGGGACCCCCTGACTAAAGAGGGAACATTGTAGGATGGAGAAGGGAGATTTGCAAGCCCCACCCACCTATCAAAGCTCCTACAAAGCAGAGCTTTGGAAAATAAGTCTCCAAAATAGAGGGTGGTGATGGGTTTTAGTCTTGAATGAGTCACGTGCACACTGTCCCCCCCATCTCTGGCCCAAACCTCCAAGCAGGCTTAGGCTAAACCTCCTCCACAGTGGCATGGAACCAACGCTCTGATTTCCAAGCCAGTGACTGTCCATGCTGAGGCTGTCCTGGCTACACCCCCAGTCCATGCCTGGTTCACAGTCTGAGCCCTGGAGGCTACACTGGTCCTTCCCCAAACCTACCCACCCAGTTCCTATTGTTCCCACCACCTTCAGCTCTTCTCCACCTGTCCAAATGCACCTCTCCAGCCAAGCCTCTGTCAAAGGTCACCTCTTGCATGAAGCCTATCAGAATGGCCCACTCCCCACTGTGCCCTTCCATCATCCAGGCAGGGCCCTTGGGAATGGCACTGGACATGGATCCCTGGGACTTGCCTTCAAGTCAGACTACTGGACTCTGTCCCCAGCCCCAGGAGCTTGGCCAGGAGCCTATCAGAGGGCAAAGTTGGGGTCTCTGACACCAAGGTGCAGATACCTGGCACAGGTGGGTGCTCTGGAGATAAAGGAGTCAGCTGTTTCCTGTTCTCCTCTCCTCCAAGAGCACACAGATATTGCTCACATAAGTCACCCCATTAGCTGACAACTTGGAGAGGCTGGACCAGGAGAGCAGCTCTAGAGTACCACTGGCTGGGGCCCAGCCTCCAACTCACACACTCTCGGGGGACCCAAGAACCTACTGAGCAGAAGAGACTGTCCATCGCCCAGTGGGAACCTCTGGTAGCGGGGCACGCTGACGGGAGGAACCAGGTGGAACTTGGGCTCCAGCAGTGGCTCAAGCCTTGAGGCAGAGGGGTCTGCACAGTGGAAGAAGCTGTAGACCTGGCTGCAGGCAGGACGCACCTGGAAACCTGGAAACCAGTGGGGAAGATACATGGGGAAACCCGTTTCTAGGATCTGCCCTTTCACTTTAAAAGGCACCCAGGAGTACAGTTTGAGTAGCCTACTCTTCTACTCAAGAACCTCTCTTGGCTCCCTTCTACCAATAGGAACAAAGCTGTTATGTTCAGTTTGGCATTCAAGTTTTTGCCAATCTGCTCTACCTAGGAGTGCCACTTACCACTGCAGTCTGCTGTCATGGTGAACACCTGCAACTTCCCAGTAGGGGCTGCTACTTTCTTTTCTCTGTGCTTTTATTCAAAGGTCCCCTTTCCCAAGGGGCCCTCTGTCTACTATTTCCATTGGTCAGATGCCTTTCAATTCCTCCACCTCCCACTTAGTTGCCACCTGATCTATGAAGCAGGATCCAGGTTCCTTTGCTCTTTGCTCAGACCCCCAGGGACTCCCAAAGGATGGTTTCCCAGAACCAGTGGAACACTTCTCCTGCTGACCAGCAGGTGTCTCCACTGAGGACCCTGCCGGTTGGGTTGGTCTCCCAGGATTAGACCGTGCACCATCCAGGGAATCCTGGAGTTCCTCTGTGACATGGAGGGTAGCCCTGAGTTCTGCCTCCTCGTCACAACCAGAGTCCCTTCCTCTTGTGCTGTTCCATGTTCTAGGTTATCAGTAAGCTTTGGAGGAAAGCATTGATCTGTTGATAAACAAGGAACGCTCTGGACTTGCCTCTGGTGCTCCTGTCCGCAGAGTAACTACCAAACCCCCTACTGGTTAAATCGCCTCACATATGCATTCTGGAGGAACATTAAAAGGCTTCTAAGCTGCAGGGCAGCATCAGCAAAGGCACTGAGATGGGCTTGGGTATGGGGGTGAAGGGAGACCCACCTGGCAGCAGATGGTCTGCCTGGATAATGGGGAAAAGGAGAATGGAGTGCAATACGGTGAATGTTTATGACTGCAGGACAATGGGGTCAAATCAGCCAGGAGCATGTAACAGGGACAGTGAAATCCATCAGAAGCTGCCTGCCTTTGCTCCACCTGGGGAAATTGCTGCTCCACTCCTCCCCACTTTCCCTCCATCCACCCTGACTCCATGACCCTTCTTGCCCCATGTTCCGCCATCCCACTCCCCCCATTTGAGACCCATTGTGTCACAGGGGCCTAGTGACACACTGGCATCTCAGGTCCCAGTCTCTGCCATACCCACCATCCAGCCCAGGCAGCACTGTCTTCCGCATGGCCAGGACCAGGCCCAGGGGCGAGCCAAAGAGGAAGAAGTCAGACACGTCGAAGTCGAATCGGCCCAGGTTGACCTCGGGGAGCTGGGGCCCCCCAGCTGCAGTGAGCTCAGCCTCATCCTTCAGCATGCTAGAGTGGATGCTGCCAGAGGAGGAAGACACAGGGGAAGGCAGGTCAGGGAAGGATGGGGAAGGTGGAGTGTTCACTTAGCAGAAAAGCATGAAGCCTAAGAGCAGAGCGTCCAACCTCCATCTGAGGGGCACAGTTCAGAAACCAAGCCTGCATACCCACCACCATCAACATGAGTTGGTGACAATCTCAGCACTGGCCACCATGGCCCAGCCAACATTTGGCTAAAGCAGGGGTCAGCAAACTTTTTCTGAAGAGGACCAGATGGTAAATATTCTGGACTTTGTGGGCCATATGGTCTCCATCGCACCGATTTAATTCTGCCATCAAAACATGAAAGCAGCCACATAGGATACTTCACAGTACGTGTGACTGTGATCTGCTACAACTTTATTTACAAAAATGGGCTGAGCACCTGGGAGTAACCAAGCATCCTGCACACAGACAGACCTGCCCCATTGTGCTGCCTGATGACGGCCACGCTGAGGATTCCCGCACTGTCTACCAGAGAAGCCCAGCCTGGCCAGCTGACTAATGTCAGTCCTGCCAGGATGAGGGCTTTTGTTGTAACTCCCGTCGCAGGCAACCCGCAGAGACAGACGCAAACAGCTTGGTCTCCCCACCCCCCTCCAGCCTGCAGATGAAACAGAGCTTAAGGAGAAAAACAGAGACAGGACATGACATGCAGAATTCCAACCACTCCCATCTCAGGTGGTTGGTGCCTGGAGCTCCAACTTCTTCTATCCAGCCAGAGAACCAGAGCTGGGTGCTGAGGATCAGGAGGAAAACTGGGGACCTCCCTGGCCTTCCAGTGAGCATTAGGTACCACTCAGAGGTGAAAATACCACCAGGGAATTGTGTGATATATCAGTCAATTAACTGAATGCAAATTCAAGTAAAATACTTGAGTTGGAGGAGAATAAAACTTAGAAGTAGCAATTGAAATAGTAGAGGCAAGCATCCCACCCTCTGGAGTGAGAGTCTGCAAAGGTGAATCCCCAGTCCTCGAGTCGCTCTGCCTCTCACAGTGTGAGCAGCTCCCATGGAGGAAGATGATGCTGTTGTTAACCATATGGATTTCATGTATGGTGTGACCACTAAACACGTGCCAACTCTTTAATTGCCAAAGAAACAGCCATCTGTCCCTGCACCACAGGGAAAAGCTGGCTGTGTGGGACCAGCTACTGAAAGCCTCCAGTTTCTTATCACTCTGCCTATTTGGGTCTTTCCTAAAGGATTTTTCAAGGATGAACCTTCATTTGCATATAGCTGCTTTTCTAAAGGATAATCCATCAGAGGAGAGTTAAATATACAGAAGTTTAAACACACAGAGGTTATGACCTAGTAATTGCATCACCAGGAATCTATGAGAAGGAAATACAGTCATCAGCCCCTGTCCACAGGGATACATTCCAAGACCCTCAGCGGATTCCTAAAACCATGGAGACCACTGAACCCTATGTATGCTATGTTTTTTCCTAATATGTACACACCTGTGATAAAGCTTAATTTATGAATTAGGCATAGTAAAAGAACAACTAATTATTAAGCACAACAATTATAACAATATGCTGCAATGAAAGTTATGCGAACATGGTCTCTTCCTCAAAATATCTTACTGTACCTTTTCACTTAAGGAAGTACTTTACAGCTTCTCTTTGGCATATACAAAATGCCAGCATTTTTACTCTTGCCATTTGGGGCCATTATTAAGTAAAACAAGTGTTACTTGAACACAGCAATGTGTTTTTATGACCACTGTCAATCTGATAACTGAGATGGCTGCTGACTAACAGGTGGGTAGCATATACAGGGTAGATACCTTGAACAAAAGAATAATTCACATCCAGAGCAGAACAGTGTGAGATTTCATCATGCTACTCAGAATAACATGCAATTTAAAATTTATGACTCATTTATTTCTGGAATTTTCTAGTCAATATGTTCACACAGTGGTTGATCACAAGAAACTGAAACCACAGAATGCAAAACTGTGGATAAGGTAAGACTACTGTAAGTCTTAAATATACATCAGTGTTAATACACAAAGATGACCACTGTAGTGCTATTTATAATAGTGAAGAACTCGGAGCAGGGAGTAGCCAGTTACTGGGATTAAGTTAGCCGTTATCCATTTGTTCAATAAAGTATATTGCCAATAAGAAGGTTTACCAACTATTTGTAATTTTATATGGGAAAGATCATGATGTAAGAGATTTTGAGTTTGTTTGAGGAAGGTTTTGCTGTTTATTTGGTTGGTTGGTTGGTTGGTTGGTTGGTTGGTTGGTTGGCTTGTTCGTTTGTTTGTTTTAAGTAATACCATAGGCAAAGTATGTTTAAAAATATAGAAAAGAAATACTCCAAAATGTCAACAGTGGCTCCTATGGCAGGGGGAGGATGAAAGAGAAGATATATTATTTTATTTTCTTTCTTTCTTTTTTGTTTGGCAGTGCTAGGGATTGAACCTAGGGCCTCACACATGCTAGGTAGGCACTACACACCCACAGCCCAAGATGATATATTTTCTAAGTATTTTAATGACCTCATGATACTTACCACTTGGGTAAGAAACAAGGAGGGTGGGAGGGAAAAAAGACATAAGAAAGAAAGGAAAAAATACGCTCCTGCCAATTTGTGATTACTACTCCTTTGTATCCTAAATAAATGTACAGATCATTCATTTAACCAATGTTGGTTGACTATTTCTTCTAAAAAGTTAAAGGACAGTTTATGGAGGGTCCTGCCTGGCCTACAAATAAAAACGTGCTGTTGCTGGGTGTGGTGATGCACACCTGTAACCCCAGTAGCTCTGGGGGCTGAGGCTGGAGGATCGCAAGTTCAAAGCCAGCCTCGGCAACTTAGAGAAAACCTGTCTCAAAAAAGTTGGGAGCAGTGAGGGTGTGGAGATATGGTTCAGTGGTTAAGAGCTCCTAAATTCAATCCCTGGTATCCCCCCCACCGCAAAAAAAAAAGTGTGTTATGTTCAAGGCACTGAACTGGGGACCTCAGCTGTTCAGTAACTGGTGGTGTGACTGACTGGCCTCCTCTGAGAAATAATGAGGACACACACATGAGATAGCTCACAGAACATGCCCCCATCTGTTATTTCACTAGATCTTCAAACTATGCAGAGAAGTAGTGTGGGCAGTGTTAGTCTTTTGCAGAAGATGAAGCTGAGGCTCAGAGGGCTGAAGCAAATTGACCCCATTCTTTCTGCAAGTTCAAGCAGAGCAGAGACAGAAAGCAAGTCCCTGGATCTCTATGCAGGACTCATGACAAGTGGCCTGGATCCCAGCATTTGAATGTTTGCCTATGGACTCCCATAGAAGACCTGGGACATATGACTGTCCCCTGGATGCTTTGATGGAAAGAAGGCAGAGGCCAGGGTGGGGGCTACCTTGAGAGGAAGGCATGATGCTGGGTGATGGCCTCACAGTCATAGGTGGAGGAGTCGCTCTGTTTCCGAGGCAACGGTCTCTTGGGCTCCTCATCCTCCACCCCGCTGGAGATGTCAATGTTGCTTTTGCTGAGCCGCTTGCTGCTGGCCAGACTGCAATCTTCCTCCACCACAACCGGGGTGTCCTTGGGGGCCAGGTGGAAGACAGGAAGCACTGCAGTCACAGGAGACTCTGAAGCCCTGCCTCCTCCCCCAGGCAATGAAGCCCTTCCTCCTGTGATGTGGGAGCTACACTTTCAAAACGTGCAATGCAATGATGGGGGGATTTTAGGCACAGTTATCTCCTATGCCCACAGGGAGGGGCCATCCAGCTGGGATGCTGAACAATTGTCTAGTGAGATGAACCCCAATCAGCGCCCTGTGGGCCTCAGTTTTCCTACCTATGACCATAATCTCTAGCTACTCTTGCAGGATTACAATATAATCCTTTGTACCATGGATGTTACTGTGTGAACATGAAGAGCCAGCACTACCACCCCCAGGGGAGGCCCCTGCTCTTCCAGGGCTGGGGGGAGGCTCCCAGAGACACACCCTCCCCCTGTCCCAACATCTCACCGCACCTGGGTGCTGCTGATGCTCCCCTTCCGGCTGCTGCTTCCAGGGCTGTCCCCCGAGGGTCCTGCACTGTAGCAGATGGCATCAAAGGCCAGGAGTCCACCCACACAGTCCCCAATGAGACACACCTGTAGGACACACAGCTGGCACTGCAGGCCTGTCCCCTGCTGGCCCTCTCAACCCCAACCCAGACAGAGCAGGGGTGGCTTTCCCATGGGAGAATAAGGCACTGTCTTAAAAAGGCACCGAGAGCACAAATGGGAAGCAGGGTCATCCTGGGGTCATGGTTTTATCTAGGGTCAGCCCAAGGACGAAGATTAGCCTATGTTCAGGGGTCAGACTCAGCTAGGGATCAGCAGGGGCTCCAAATCAGAACTCAGAATCTTGGCCTCATTTTCCAATCTGCAAAAGGAAGGCAAATCCCAAATCTCAGAAGCCTCCTTCCATCCCATATGCTCTGATTCTAGAAGGGCCTGCATTGATCTTTCTGGCAAATCCCAGCCTCTCTCCCAGGTAGCAGCCAGGACAGGGAGGGGAGGACAGGCCGTCCTACCTGCCCACTGAAGCCAATCCCATCAGAGGACTTGAGGAACTCGCTGTAGACCTGGTTGGCTCGCTCGATGACAGTGGCAACAGCATCCTGGTACTGCGGGGAGGAGATGGCCAGCAGGGGCAGGGCGGCCAGAGGGACATGGTCCTGGCTGCTGCTGAGGCAGCCCTCATCATGGCTGGAGGGGTTCAGGCTGCAGACAGGGGGCCCAAGGTAAGCCCAGCCAGGATCAGGAAGCAGGCAGGTGTGGGGCTGAGGACCAGGAAGAGGAGGGCACTTGCTGGCCTGGCATTGGGCCCCCAGCTCCAGGGACTCTTCATGAAGACCCAGGCAGGTGCTCGTGTGAGACAAAGCACAGGCCATGGAGACACGGGGAGCAGGAGGTGGAATTCAAGCCTGTGCTGACTGCTGTGTGTCCAGCCCGTGGTGTGGCACCGCCATGCTCTCCTGCCCTCTTCTCCATGGCCCTAAGGACACCCCAGTTCCTAGGAAGAAGTCAGCCAGGGAGCCAACTAGTGTGGGTCGGAGTGGGGACATAGCATCATGCACACTTCCTGGAGGAGAGAAGGTCTAAAGTAGGTTTTCAAGGAAGCCTTTGGAGATGCTGAGCAGGGAAGAGAGAGGGCATGCTGGATGTGGGGTTTGCACGATGGCCACTGCTTGGAGGTAGGCACCTAACTGCATGCACAGTGTTGTGATCCCCATGTCTGGTGTGCATCCAGAGCTTTCCCGGGCTTTGCAGAAAGGGCTAAGAGAGCCTGCCCTACAGCATCCCCACTCCTAGGGGAGTGTCGTGGACTTCACATCATCTCCCCACGCCAACCTCCATGCCCACCTGGCTTGCCTGACCCCTGACCCCTGGTGCACTGTTGAGTCTGGACACTGAAAAAGGCTGGGAACTCCCCAGCCCTGCCCAGAGCTGAACCTTCCCCAACAGTCAAAGCTCAGGCTGACCCAGAGCCCAGTGCAGGTACCCTGGGGACCCAATGGAATCTAGGGCAGGTGACAGAGCTCAGGCACTCTCAGCAGGTGGCAGAGTTCTCATGGCATGCACGGCAGGCACCACCAGCTATTCCTCATCTCCAAAGAACACAAATTAGAGGAAACAGGCCACGATTGCAGTCGGAGAGATTTTAATTAGCTGAGAAAGAACTCCCTCCCAGCAGTGATTACGGGGTGATTAATGGCCCTGGCAAGGAGCTGCCTGGGGGAGAGGTAAGCTCCCTCCCGCTGCACCCTCAGATGGCCCAGCCATCCATCTTCCTGGAGATAGTGGTGACCCAGCTCTGGAGGTCAGATGTCCTGCCGGTGGGGGAGAGGTGGGGTCCTGAGATTGATTAGGAACTAAGACAATTAACTCCCAGACTGATAGCATGACAGGAACAGAGCCACTACCTTTGGCTCAGCGGCTCCCAAATCCTGCCACAGAGCGGGGAAGCAAGTAGTTGTTAAAGATGCAGATTCGGGTGCTCCCACCTCCTGGTTCAGTTGCTCCAGGGGTGAGCCTGCACATCTTGCTTTTGCGGTTTGACAAGAATCACACCAGGGACTGGGGCGATTAGCCAGGTGGGGAACCAGCAGCCTAATCCCCTTCCTTCCTTCCATCTCTGATTGAGATCTGCCTGCGGGCGCCCTGGGAACATGGATAAATTGGTCTCTGCTCATTCAGTGCAGGGAAGGGGAAGAGGAAAGAAAAATGTCCAGCCCATGCTGGCTCCTGATCAACTCAGGACAAGGGGACTTTGGCCTTTCCAGGAACCCCTGGACAGGTTGCTCAGCTAAGCCTCTCCTCAGAGCCACATCTGGTTGAGGATACCAGCTCCCTTTTCCCTGGGTGGTTGGGAGCTCCCCATGCACCCCAGCTCCCTGCTGGGACTCTCTTTCCACCCTCCCTAAGCCTCAGGGGTAGCCTTGAGGCTCAGGCAAGGTCTTGTGGGAGGGGCTAGGATCCAGATAGAGGTGCCAACACCTCTCTCACCCGAGCTACAGAAAGTACCCAGCTTTCAGCTTCCAGTCCTAACAATATGCCAAGTGCTCTATGGGACATGGGCCTTGAAAGTGCTCAGGTCTTTTTGTACAGATAATTGAGAAACCAGAGTATCCACCTGGCTCCAGGCACCCTTCAGCTAATTCAACAAAAGTACTTTGCGGGCAGTGGAGCCCTCAAGTCCTAGAGCAGTGGGTGGGATTCCGCAAGCACACAGACTCTGGCGGGTTCCCGGTGTCTCAGTGTGTCCCCCACAGGTACCAGGACCTAAAGTGGATGGGGACCCACCAGCATCTGCAACAAGAGAGCTCCCCAGGGCTCAGCCTGTGCTTCTGTTCACGCCATCCCTGCTCTTCCTACTCCATGAGGTTCTCTGCCATGTGTCAGGACCTCTCTCTTCCCAGCCCACTCTCCACCAAGAGGAAAGAGGAAGAGAACAACCTCCTCCTCCCCAGTTGGTGCCTCCATGCACAGGTTTTCCATGTGCTGATGCTGGATTGAGTGCCGTGCATAAACCAGCACACAGAATCGTCATGTTGACTCTGGGAGGCAGTTATTATCATCATTACTCCCATTTAACAGATGTGGAAACTGAGACAGGGAGAGGTTAAACAGCTTCCCAAAGTCACACAGCAGGCATTCAAATCCAGGCTGACCAGTTAAGTGTTAAGAGGCTAACACTTAACTGATATTATACTCAAAGTCACCTCTTCAGGAAGTCTTCCCTGGCCTTCTATCAGAATGCCCACAGTGCTCTGGGCCACCCCCAATACTAAATCTAGTATTTATCCCTAGCAGGCAATAATTGTATAGCATAGGAGTGAGGCTGCCTGGGTTTGACTCCTGGCTCCATTTGCTGGGTAACTCTGGGAGAAAATGCTGAACCTCTCAGTTTTCTTATCTGTGCCAACTGCATCAGACCTACTGAGAATGAGAATTGGATCCAAGGAATCTTGGAGACCTAAACACTACCCACTCCCGGGTAGAAGACTCTTGCAGACCACTTTCCACCAGTGATGCTCATGATCAGTCTGGATGTGACACCTTCAAGAGGCCTCAGCAGGCACCCACCTGCCCGCCGGTACCCATATGCCAGGAGCAGCCCCTCCAACATCCCCCACCCACATCAACCCAGCTAGTCCAAACAAGCAGAAATGGACTCACTTCGAGACAAGTGAGAAAGCCTCAGAGCAGATGGCAGGACAGGGGACGAATTTGATGAGGATGTGGCCCAGAGCAGCAGGGAAGTGGGCACGCATGACCTTCTCCAGCACTGAGCTGAAGGTGTGGATGTCGGCCGCCTTGCAGGATGGGTCCCCTGAGCCCGTGTCCAGGATATTCCCTCCGTGCAGCACCAGCAGGAGAACATGCGTCTTGCAGGAGCGCTGAGAGCAGCCTTCCTGAGAGGGACAGGGTTGGGATAGAGAGAGAAAGGCAACGGGGGACGGGGGACACACAGGGCCCAGGAGCTGTGGCCGCAGCTCCAAGTGTAGGAACTCTATAGTCCCCTGTGTGCTGGGACCACCAGTGCATTCAGAGGGTGTTTCCAGGAGGGCGAGACCCTGGATGTATATCAGGGTAGGAAGAGTCTGAAGAGACCCTTCATGTTCAGAGCCTGAAGCTCCAAGAAGGACAGGGAGCTGAGCTGCACAGGGTCACACAGCAAGTCAAATGAAGATGAAAGCTAGGCAGCCTATCTACTGTCCTAGGGCTCTTCCTAAAATGCTGACCACAGACGGGTCCAACACTCTTGAAAACCCAACGCACCTCACTATCCTCATGGATCTCGATGCTGCCCTGGGCTGGGAACTTCTGTCTTCTCAGGGAAGCCCGGTACAGTTCTCCTGCAGAGGGGACAGAGGACAACTCAGCACCTCCAGGACCTGCCAGCTGGCCACATAGGTGAGGCCTGGCCTATTGAAGGGCTGGGATTATATTATGGTCTAGAGCTGGGAAGAGTCACCTCAACTCCCTGTCTCTGCAGTCCACACATCGTGACACGATTTGTCCTACTAAGAAAAGGAAGAGCAACAGAGGTAGGCCATGGTGGATGCCACTCCTGGGATGAATAGGGGTGTGCTAGGAGGGGACTGTTCCAGCTATCTTTCACCAAGAACAATAGCCATAGTGTAGTATCATCTGATGACATCCACTTCCAGTCCTGGCTGTCAATTTGAGTCATGCCTCCCTCTGAGGACAGTTGGAAGAGCTGGTGTGATGGTTAATTCTGTGCCAGGCTGACTGGGCTCAGGGATGCCCAGATTATTAGTGAAGCCTGTTTTCTAGAAGTGTCCATGAAGGTGTTTCCAAGGGAGATTAACCTTTGGATTGGGAGGCTGAGTTAAGAAGACTCATCCAGTCCATGTGAGTGGGCATCATTCAATCCACCAAGGGCCAACGGGACAAAAGGGCAGGGGAAGGGAGAATTTGCTCTCTTCTACTGAGTATGGATGTTCATCTTCTCCTGCCTTTGTTCTCCTTCTCCTGTACCACATCGGTACTCCTGGGGCTCAGGCCTTTGGACTGGGACTGGGACTTACACCTGGTTCTCAGGCCTGTGGGCTTGGACTGAAACTATACCACTGATTTCCTGGAGTTCCACCGGCAGACTGATCATGAGACTTTTCAGTCTTTGTAATTGTTTAAGGCAGTGCCTCATGATGAATCTCTTCATATAACTCTCTATCTATCCTATTGGGTCTGTTTCTCTGGAGAACCCTGACTAACACAGATGGATAAATAATTTTTTCAAAACCATCTGGTTGAGCCAGGGAGGGTGGTGCACGCCTGCAGTGCTATTTGGAAGTCTGAGGCAGGATGATCAGAAGTTCTAAGCCCACCTGGGCAACTTAGCAAGACCCAGCTTCAAAATAAGAAGGGTTAGGGATGTTGTTCAGTGGTAGAGTATCCCTGGGTTCAATCCCCAGTACTGCAAAGAATAAAACTATCTGGTTGGGGCAGATGGGGGTAGGTGTGGTTCAGAGGTAGAGCACTTGCCTGGTATTTGTGAGGCCTCAAGTTCCATCCCGGGCACCACAAATAATATCAAGTGTGTGTGTGTGTGTGTGTGTGTGTGTGTGTGTGTGTGGTTGAAGCTATCAGAGATATAGCAAGACCTTGAACCATGATCCAGAGGAAGGTGGACTCTCAGAGAGGTATGGCCAGCACTTGGGAGGACAGTCAACATCACCCAGAGCTTTGGAGTGAAACTTGTTACTGCCAAAAATGTGCTCCTCACTCCTCTCAGTTGCCTGGCTCAACACCTCCTCCAGGAAGTGCTTCCTGGCACCCAGCCCTTCCTAAGCACTCGCTTCTCTAACACAGAGGTCTATAGCCAAGGGTGGAATCTGGCCCACCACCTGTTTTTGTAAATAAAGTTTTATTGGCACACAGCCAGGTTCATTCATTTACATATTGTCTATGGCTGCTTTCACACCATAGCAGCAGACTTTAGAAGCGACAACAGACTTACAGCCCTCAGTGCCTAAAATATTTACTATCTGGCCCTTTACAGAAAAGTGTGCCCACCCCTGATTTAACACCCATGCTCCCAAATGTTGTGATATCAGCCTCTCAGGTAGAGAGATACCTCAAAGACATCCAGGAGCTGCCTTCCACTTTCCACCCCAAATACTACCTGCCACCTGAGGAATACTTCCTTCCATCCCCTCCTCTCCTTTCCCCACTGTGAGATGGATAGCAAATCCTGGAGACCCACAACTAGACTGTGAAGCACTTGTTTGCCTTCACTGATGGGGAACTCACTTGTCACTTGCCTCTTACAGAAGTGTGGTCCCAATGAGGATGGCCTCTTCCTTCGCAACTCCCACCTTCCAGAAGCCTGCAGCATCACGTCTAGGAAGGGTCCTTCCCACAGGTTCTGTGGGCATCCCTAACCCACCTCCTCAGCCACCTCCAGCCCAGGAGGAGGGTGCTTTGCAAAGAATGCCCAACAAAGAGCTTTTCTCAGAAGGAAAGTGCAGTTTCTGAAATATTCTGTCCTCACAGACATAACCCTGATCAGAGGGTAACTGCTTTATGAGCTCCTAGCAACTGACCACACAGACAGAAAATCATTTCCTAAGTGATGGAGGGTTTGGCTTTTAGAAGAAGGAGAAAAGATTTGTTCTGAGACCTGACTCTGCCCAGTACTTTCTGATGCTTCTTCCAGTGGCTCAAGTTCTTCTGCCTTTCAGACATCCTAAAGACCTGGCCTACCAAGCGCAGTGGCAGTGGCACACACCTGTAATTCCAGCGGCTCAGGAGACTGAGGCAGTAGGATCACAAGTTCAAAACCAACCTCAGCAACTTAGTGAGACCCTAAACAACTTAGTGAGATCCTGTCTCAAAAGTATAAAAAATAAAAATATAAAGGGCTGGGGATGTTGCTCAGTGGTCAAGTACCCCTGGATTCAATCCCTGTCACAAAGGAAGGAAGGAAGGAAGGAAGGAAGGAAGGAAGGAAGGAAGGAAGGAAGGAAGGAAGGAAGACCTGGTCCTGAGCTTGGCTAGGGGAGACCTGGACCCTGCCCTCAGGACAAGACAATAATAAAAGACCACAGGAATGGCTTGGTTTTATTGAGCACTTATTATATGGCAGGCATTTATGTGCTTGACATGTATCATCTAGTATCAATCATCATCTCATATTGGACAGTTTTGCTCTTAGCCCCAT
This sequence comes from Glaucomys volans, assembly GCA_020662805.1. Taxonomy (NCBI): domain Eukaryota; kingdom Metazoa; phylum Chordata; class Mammalia; order Rodentia; family Sciuridae; genus Glaucomys; species Glaucomys volans. Next base: position 179,035 of record JAJEJO010003478.1, read on the forward strand.
TTTGTCATGCAAACTGAGTTTAAACAATCCAGGTCACCTGCCCAAGGCCACATAACAAGACTGAGGGAATCCAGCTGGAGGACCCCACGTTGGACAGAGGAAAATGTTTAATGAGGTACTGCTATATCCTTCTGAAGCACATAGCTTCACAGTGAGGTAGATGCAGCAATCCCCATTCTGCAGGAGAAGGCATGGAGGCACAAATTGACAATGGCACCTCAAAGATTAAAGCCCAGTTCTGCTGCCCGGAAACCTTACGACATGAAGTGTTTTGTCAAGAGGGAAAGAGCATGCCTGGGAAGGAAACTGACATAAAGCAGCTGCGCTTCATGGTGCATGCAGCCTAGTGTGCAGCTCTGGGGCAGGTGGTTCAGGGGGAACAGGCGCACATCCAGGGCTGAGACCATGGATATGGAGCCTGGGACACCCCTCGCTTCTGGGGCTGAGAGAGGCCTGACTAAACCATAGACTTTGGAACCAGAGTGCTGGAGTTCAAGACATACTTCCTATCAGCCGTGTGACCTGTGCCTCAGTTTCCTCATCTGGAATACAGTGATACTATTATTAACCCCTCACACAGCAGTGGTGAGGATAAAAGGCTCCTATGCATGAAGGACTTTGGCAGGCCCTGAAGAATAAGAAGCGCTCTATGTGTTAGCTGCTTTTGTTATTCTTATTACCCAGGCTAAATCAGGGGGCACAGAGCTGGGCCCACAGCTGACGGATGGGGCTGGAGGCTGATGGGGACATCACCGCCTCTGCACTCGCCTGCCCTGCCACCGAGTCCTTCCCTGAGCCCTGGCAGGCTCGCCAGCCTAGCTGGGCTGGGTGCCTGCTTGCAGTGTGATCACAGGATTAAATGCTGTGATTGCCACAAATTACCATAGCAAGTCTATAAATAACTTGCAGGGAAGACATGAGGGTCCTGCTGTCTCCCGGGCACCATGCCCTCCAGTAGGTGGGGGCCGGAGCCTGCACCCTGGCTGATGACACAGACTGAGGAGCTCCCGCATCCTCCATCTGCCAGGAGTCAGCTCCTTCGGGCCCACGCCATGCTCTGGGCAATGAATTGGTGGACATGTGCTGCATCCCAGCTGCAAATGATGCTGAGGCGGTTCCTGGCTCAGCAGGGACAAGAACCACAGGCTGGGACTGGGCAGGGTTGTCTTCAGTGCCACTCCATCCCTCCCCAGCCAAAGGGAAGAGTCTCACCTCCTACGCAGCTTGGGGACACAGCCTCGCTTCCTTTCTGTGCACAGCTAGAAATGTTTTGCTCTGGGCAAGGGAAGAGCAGAGACCTAGCCTGCCAGATCTAGACTGTGGTCCAACAAGAGTTCACTACCATGACCAAAGGTACCCCAAATCTCCAGATGTAGAAGGCACATCTCCAGCCGCCCTAACTGTACCTTGCCAACAAGGTTTTGCCTTTCTAAGAACCAGCCATTCCTACCACAATCAAGGCCACTGGCGCTGACTCACCAGAAGACAGCACTTTTTTCTCCCTCCTTGTCTTTGCTTATGCTGAGCCCTCTGCCTGGTGAGCCCTTTCTCACTTTACAGACCAGAAAACTCCTACTTATCCTGCAAAACCCTGCTCAATTGTCCCTGCCTTTGGAAAGCCTTCTCGGAGCTACCTAGGCCATGATGGCAATCCCACAGCCAAGAGCTGGGCCTGGCTTACTGTGTGGGGTTACTTATCTATGTTTCCAACAGACCCTTGAGAATAGGGTTTATAAGCTTTCAGGTCCTGGCATTTTTGTGAAAACTTTTTGGAAGCAAAGATCCCGGGACACACACAGCCATGGGACTAAACCCACAGGAGAAACCGAGTTCAGGGAAGCATGCCCCACTGGGAAGCACATTTCTTGAAAGTCCCCAGGGGAACTGGTATCTGGGACTTCTGAGAATTCTAGAACTGCCTGGTCTCGGCTTTGTGGTTCCCCCTGTAGAAGGTTCCCCTGAAGAACTGCCACCTGGGGTCCTGGATGGTAGGGAGCCACAGCAAGGGGCCCAGGACCTCATCACCAGGCTCTTAGTCCCCGCTTCCTCTTCATTTCTGTTTGCATGGTTCTATTCGGGCTGGGTCCCTGCTATGTCCAGATTTGGGGTGCATACACTGACAGGTGTTTTTGTGATAATGTTTTATGACAGGCTTTGAGGCAGGCTGGCTACCACAGTGCCTGCCAACCCCAGCAGGGGGACGGATGGCACACCAAGCTCACCAGGGCTCCTCCTGCCATCTGAAGAATGGAGGCTATTTTTGTTTAATCACAGCCTTGGAAAGGCACAGATCGTGATCATCCCTTCTAATTACCCATGCACCACACTGCTCTTGAGACAAAAGCAAGGTCATCACCCACACACTCAGTGCCCTAAGCAAAGCAGCCCCCCAACTTGGATGAAGAAGACCACTGCCTCTGCTGTTCTTGCCACCAGCTGCAGGGAACTGCTGGGGTGGATGCTGGGGGTGCCCTGGCTAGCACTGACCACTTGATCTCACCCTCTATCCTGCCAGCCCCTGGTGATCACTGTCACCCTCATTTGTCATTTCTGGGGTCAACGGAGCAGAGCTGGTCCCAACTTGAGATCATGCAACATGTCCTAAAAAGTAGCTACAAAGGTATTTAATCCTCAGTGAGCTTGTGGCACATGCATGAGGACAAAACAAAATGTATGCATAAACCCAATGACTTTACTCTCTGCCCTGAAATGAGATTTGGGAGATAGAACTGGACAATATTTGGAAGAACTGCAACCTCGTTCAACAACAAATGGGGCGGGGGCGGGGGGTTTCCAACCACAGTCCTAATCCCCCAGGTAAATCCATGAAGAGAAAGATAAATACACACACACACACACACACACACACACACCCCAGACAGACCACCACACAGACACACACACACTCCCCAGACAGACCACCACAAAAGTCCTAGGATAAGAGATGAACACCTTATTCACACCACCGTGAAATGAGTGTGCTTGCTGCATTTCCTCAAAGAGTCAGGAAGTCCGAGATTCTGAGCCAAACCTGAGTGTTCTATAATTCTAGCCTCCATCCCAGCAGAGTAAGGACCCTGGGACCTTGAAGGCATTCCAGGCATAACTGTACACTCGCTTTGAGTGGCTATGGAGAAAAAAAGAGGAACCAAGAAATCACAAATGGGAAATGTCACTTGTATTTTCAAAGCAGTTGATTCCAACTAGAAAATTTGGTGTTAATTCCCAGGCAAGTCATGGAGCAAATGAATAAACAAATGTGTTTGTTTGTTTCTTCTGCAGTATTGGGGGTTGAACCCAGGGGTGCTTTACCACTGAGCTATATCCCAGCTCTTTCTATTTTTTATTTTGAGATAAGATCTCGCTAAATTATCTTGAACTTGAAATCCTCTTGCCTCAACCTCCCAAGTAGCTGGGATTACAGGTGCATGGGCAGCACCTAGCTAAACAAGTTTTGAGGCCCCTTAAAAAAGAAGCAGTGGTCACTAGAGCTTCGATAGGCTCACTTGGAATATTCTTTGCCAAGGCCATCTCATTGCTCGTGGGCTAAGTAGGGTCACAGGCCTGGGAACTCGAGGGCATTCGAAGGTGTAGGGTATCTGGGGAGGAGGGACACATGGGCAGAATGATAGATTTACCTAAGGAATCCATAGCTCTCACCACAGCAGCTGGCAGAATGTGGTTAGTACGTAGGGGACCAGCGCAAGAAGCCACCAAGCAACACTGCAAGGTTCTGTCCTGGCCCACAGGTAACCACCCAGAAGGTGTCAGTAAACAGATTCCTGCCTGGCTCACTGCTGGAAGCTGGAACTGATCACCAACACAGGATGCAGATGGGACTGCGTGGAGCAGGGGAAACCCTAGGTCCTACTCTGAAGGAGTTAAAACTTTTGTAAAACAGGTAAATTGATTATCCAGTGAAATTTTCTTTAGGAGACCAGTTGGCAGAGATGAAAGTGAACCAGCTCTGGCTGAAGCAGGTTAGGGGTGGGGCAATATAGTCAGGATCTTAAATGTCCCCAGAGGGCTTGGTCCCCAGCCTGTAGCCCTACTGGGAGGTGGTGGAATCTCTAGGAGGTGGGGCCTAGTGGGAGGAAGGTAGGTCATCAGGGGTGTGCCCTAGAAGGGGATATTGGCCCTTTCCTGTCTTTCTCTTTGCTTCCCAGTAACTTCAAAGTGAAGGGTTCTTCTCCAACGCATGCTCCCAACCATAGACGGTGCCGCCACAGGCCCAGAAACAGGGCTAAGTTACCATATGACTGGAACCTCTGAAACCAATGAGCTAAAATAGCCTTCCCTCCTTTTAAGTTGATTATCTCATGTATTTTGTCACAGTAACAAAAATTGACCAACATAGGGGCCCAGAGCTCCACTTCCTTATCCCAGCCCACCCCTGCCACTAGACAGCTCCATGGGGCTCCACAGAGCATGAGTTCACAGCCACTGGCCTCATTCACCAGCCAGAGTCCAGACCACTTCCCCTGCAGGTGCCCCAGCCCCAACCTTTGTGAAAAACAACAATCTAGGTAGGGGTAGAGGAGAAGCCTGGGGCCTTGTATTAGAAGGAAATTCACCAAATGTTGTCAGCAATTTTCTCTGGATGCTGGGAGTGATTATTTTTTCCACTTTCTACTTTTCTCTATTTTTCAATTTTTCTCTAGAGAATGCATGTTTCTTTTAGTTTAAAACTATTTATGACTATATCCATTGAATAGACAATGCAAGTTTGGGTTATATTTAGGCTAAGGACATTTTCATACCAATCACAAACCTCTACCCTAGTAAATAAACAGTCCAAAGAAAACAAAGCCAAATGTTGTCCTGCCCTCTGGGAACTGACAGGCTAATCAGGTGACATAAAAAGAAAAGAGATGCTTGTGGAGGAAAAGAATAACTTGAAATGCGATGAGTGAATTGAGATTCTGTGTTTGGGATAAAGAACCAACTCAACATCCCTTGCTAATTTCTACCCTTCTAGTTATCATGCAGCTTGTGAAACCAAGATGAATCCCATACAGCACCTGCCTTCAAGGATCCCTCAAGTCCCGAAGATCACAAGACCAAAACATGTGGGGGGAGGCAGGTCACAAGACCAAAGGCTGCAAACATCCCTGAGTCAGGCTAATGGGGCTGCCAAAGCCAGAGTTCACAGTTCAAAATGAGGAGGGGAACAATACTGACCAAACTATGGTTCTATCATGTACATGCATGAATATGGCACAATGAATCCCACTATTACAACACAATTGTAATGCACCACTAAAAAGTATGGGGAAATAAATGAGGAGGGAACATCCCTGCCCTGCCCCTGCAGCTCAGGTCACGATGAGAACTTATCTGGAACTCACTGGTCAAGTAGGAAAACTATAGAAAGTGGCTCAGAGGTCAAAGGACCCAGCCTGGAGGAGAGTGGACCCAAGGGGACCCGGTGGCTGCCCGTGGGTCTACACTGCAGATTCATACCGAGCCATGTTTGGTCCAAGGGAGCAGAGGGCAAACCCAAGACAAATGAGGTAGGAGTGGCTTCTGGAGAGTCTCCAAGTTTCAGCATAATTTAGGAAATGTTTACAACTGTTCCAGAATGCCCCATGCTGGCCTGGAGGCAGAGGGTTCTTCTCTGAGGTTACACAAGCAAGTTATGTAAGTGGCCACTTAGCAGGGAGGCTGGGGAGCAAATTCTCATCCAGGGTTGGGGGAATCTGGAGGCTGAGGTCCTGCCTGTGCCTCTTTAACCCATTTAGGTTCAGAATCCAACCACATCCACCTGGATTCATCTGTGAATGAGACACTAGCCCAGACAAAGGCCTGACCCTTGACCCTTGCTAGGGTCTGGGCCTCCAAACCTGCCTGTTGAAAACGTGCCATTGGGTTGCCCAGCTGAACATGGGGAACTTCTCTCAGGGTATAAGTGGAGGGATGGAGATTTGAGCCCAGTCACCAGTCCAGGGCTCTTTCATCCTCCTGGAAGTGAGGAGAGGGAAAGGGGTGGTTTCTTTGCTTTTCCATGCCTCCTCGCTATGGCCCTGCCCCTGCAGAGAAACTCCTAGCAAGGAAGAAAAGTCAGGAGAGACTGTTTTGGGGTACAGGAGCTTGCTTGGAACCTGCAGCCCTTCCCCACAAGGATCACTGTCACCTTAGCCCTGGCTGGGCCTAGAAGTCAGAAGTCAAGTCTGCACACACAAAGGAATGTGAGCACACTCCAGTCCACTCCCTCCTCTGCAGTAATCCCTTCAGAATGCTTGTGGCTTCCAGCAAAAGGATAGGGGAATGGCTCTGACACAAATGAAAAGGTCCTGGACCTCAGAACCCTAACCTAGACCAATGCTCCTTGAAATGACCCCCAAACACCTTGCTTTCACCTCTCAGATGAGCCATTATCAACCCTGCATGAGCCAGAGAGCAGGAAAATAAGCTCTCTTCATTCCTTGCTGGTGAGAGTGAAAACCAGTACAATCCCCATGGAGGGCAATTTGGCAATGTCGTTCAAAACACAACACGTCCGTGACCCAGCAATGTCAAGTCCACGTACAAAATGGTGTAGGTACAACACTAACCATGGTCAAGTTGTTTATAATAGCAAAAGACAGAAAGCAACCTATCTGACCACCAATGGGGGACAGGTTAAATAAATCACACCACGGTGATCTGTGAAACACCCATTGCCAAGAGCAACAAATCTGAGCGTTGTAAATGTACTGAGACATCAAGATAATCATGCTGTGTTATTACCCCGGCAAGGATCGAGGTGCAGAATGGAATGCGCTGCATGCTCCCATCTGTGTGGGGGTATATATAAAAATATATGTAAGAGAATATTTATGGATATGTTCATGTTTTCAGAGACTATCTGTGGAATGGAATATAAGAAACTCATTATCATCTTTGCTTCTGGGGAGGTCTGGGTGAGCGGGGCATGGGAGAGGGAATTTCACTCATCATCTTCCATTCCTTTTCAGTTTTATACCTTGTTCATGAGCTACCTACTCAAAAGACAGGTTAAAATTAAGAACTTTTTCAAATGCATGTAGCAGAGTGGTTTTTGGGGGGTTTTTTGTTTTTTTGTTGTTGTTTTTGAGAAACAAATTTATATTTTCTGCCTGCTCTGGTTTCTTTGCCTCTGAGGTTTGTGACAGAGCTTCCTGGCTTTTCCCTTTTGTTTCCAAAAGTTCCTTTGTTCCCAGGAAAAAGGGATTTAAAGAGACAACAGATTCCCTCTGGTTGAAAAAAGACATTCCCACCCCCAGGTCCCAGCCAAGGGGAGGAGACAGACCTGTCTTATGGATGGAGGGCCACTTGGAAGGCCTGAACATCTGTGCCCAGGGGAACCAGAGCCCTCAACCAGGAGCTGCAGACTGAGACACCAGACTGGGTTCCGGGCCCCCTGTGCTCACCAGTGTGGGTGCAAGAGCTGCCAGCACCCTATAGTTGGGTGCAGGAACACACCCGTGCACACAGGCAGTTTGGGGAGACAATGGGTTCTTGGGACCAGTGGCAAGGGAATGAGGAAAGAAGAAGTCCTGGGAGTCAGAGAGGGACCTCTCATCAGCCCAGTGGTCTTGGTACCTGGAGTCAAAATCAGGTTGGCTCATAGAACATGGAGGCAAGTGTGATTCCTCCATGTGGCTGGCACCTGTGGTCTGCATAGGACAGTCCCACACCTCTCCAGAGACACACACACCCCCTCTGCCCTGCTCTGTCATGGAGACTGAGGCTCCCTTGCTTCTGGTGGGGTTGGGTCAGCAAAAGTCACCCCTAGGAGGACTGGGGTGGGTGGGGTAGGTGGGGCTCTCTTCCCCCGCTCCTCCCACACTGAATCATGGACTGGATTCTAACACTGAGAAAACCTCCTTACTTCCCCTCAAAAAGCCCTTCCTCTGTCTTCCCACACCTGGCCAAGGCCCCTGTGAGGTCCACAGGTCCCCACTCTACTTTCTCCCCCACTCACCTTCCCTCCCTGAAATCAACCGCATTGGCCTTTTTGACAGGTTTGGAACATCCTCCTTTCCCCTCTCACCCAGGGCACTTGCTCATCTCCTTCCCTCTGCCTGGACCTTCCCGCACCCCTGTGTGCAGATAATCCCTACAGAAACCTCTGTTTGCCTTCCTCCGGGAGCCTTCCCCTTCTATGCCCCTCTCCCCAAAGCACCATGGACCTCTCCTGAGACAAATCTTCATACTTTCAATTTTATGGTTATTTGATTATTGCCTTCCCCTCCTCCATCTCCCAGACTATCAAACCCTTAGAAGCTGGAACTGTTGTTTTTGCTGTTTTTGTCCTCAAAGATTATCATGGTGCTGGCATATCGAGGTGCTCATTAAATATTTTTTAAACAAATGGGTGAATGGATTAATGATCCGTTCTCATTTTGCTCTCCTATAAGTGTCACCCTAGCAAAACACAGACATTATACGGACAGACTCTGCTGTGTGCACAACGGACACATGCTTGTTCTCATGTAGATGGACGCACCAGTGCATTGACAGGCATGCTGATGTATGCTCACAAATGCAAGGACACACACACACACACAGGAGCCATGCCGAGCACAGACATACGCACACATGCAAGAAAAGTGCTCCCAAGGCGGACGTCTGCCACCCTGAGCTCATTAAAGCAGGCTAAATATAGCCTGTCTGCAGCTGTGCTCAGCAAGCTGCCCACACAGGCCAGGAAAAGATACCAGTCACCAGGCAGAGGAGTGGGGAGGCCAGCTGCGGGCAAGGGGCTTCATGCATCATGCCTGTGGGGGTCCTCCAGGGTAAACTGCAGGCTGGGGGTAGGCGGGAAGGGAAGCTGCTCCTCTGGTCACTGACCCTAGGCAGTGGAATGTGATGTCAAACGGTGTCCCCACAATGGGGAGGGTGACACTGAGCCATCCATGTCTTTCCTGTCTGAGCCAAAGATCGGAGCTCAGTCCAGACCAGAAGCTCAAGTCAAGACCCAGCTGGGGATAAATCAGGGCCCATTTGGTAGCTATGACAGAATCTCAGTGGGGATGAAGATAAAAGGTCAGTCTGTGGCCAGAATCAGGACTTAGTTTGGTTCATTGTTAGGTTTTAGTCTGGGGAAGAGAAGAAATTCAAAGTCCAAGGGGGACTTCACTCTGATTTGCAGATATGACTGTTGGCAGACCCTCCCACACCTGGAACAATCTCTTACCAACCCTGTCCCCATAGCTGGTGCCATTACTGGCCCTTGGGAAAACCAGTCAGCAGCCAGCATGAGTCCAGGTGCCATGTGTCATTTCTATTGCATGCAACATGGGTCAGGTTCAATCGAAAAGGTCACAACAGTAAGTTTTCCTGTCACAGAATCTGTCCTTCTGAGGTGGAGGTGAGATAGAGGAGGCCCTCTGTCCATCTCTCATGTCCCTGTCCTTCGCATCACCTGGACCCAAGTGGTTTTGGTGGAAAGCAGGGGAGTCAGAGAGGTTGATAGTAGAACTGACTCAAGAATTGCTGTGTGGCAGAAGGGACAGGAGAGAGCACCAACCGAGGTACCTGGGATAAGTGTAGGGATGACAAACTGCAGGAAAAAGGGAGCTCAGATCTGAGCCAGCCAGGCACAGGGTGGAGTTCTGGAGATGGAGGAATGAAGGGAGCTATTGGACCACATTCCTTGGAAGCTCATTTAGTCCCAGGGCATATTCTCATGGTTACATGTTCATCATGACTATAGCCCTTCCCAGCCCCAGGTTTCAAGATCAAAGGGAACCTCCTGGGGAGCATCCTGCACCTTGTTGGAGTCACTGAGGCTGGAAGAATCAAGGATGAGGAGGGTCTCCTGGAAGGGGGTCCTGCCTCCTCCCACAAGATTTGTGAGGGGGGTGGTGCAGGAGGAAGGAGAGTTCCCATCCCACTGAGCCAAGGGTGATGGCAGCTCACAGCAGGAAGTGGCGGGCCAGCTTCCTGCATGCAGCTGTGCATCTGAGTCCCCAGGGAGTCTTTCCGCCTTCTGCTGTGCAAGAGGCTGCCTTAGTCCCGTCCACGGGCATGGATGGAATCTCAGTTTCCTGATTAGCCCATGAGAAGTTAGTGCTAAGGGAGTCCATGCTCCTCCAGAAAGAAAGTGGGGAGAGGAGAGTGGTGGGAAAATGGGAAGGAAGGTAAGCAGGGGCCAGGAGGACCAGGACTGCCCTGGCAAAGTCTTTCTGTCACTCTGGAGAAGACAGAGAGGGAGAGTCTGGAAGTGGGGAGACCAGTGTAGTGGACTGGAGGACAGGGCAGTCCAGGAAAGAGAAGACAATGACCTCTGTAATCCCAGTGACTAGGAAGGCTGAGGCAGGAGAATTGCAAGTTCTAGGCCAACCTCAGCAACCTAGCAAGACCCTGTCTCAAAATAAAAAATAAAAAGGGCTGGGGGTGTAGTTCACTGCTAGAGTATCCATGGGCTTAATCCCCAGCATAGGAAGAAAGAAAGAAAGAAAGAAAAGGGGGGAAGGGAGGGAGGGAGGGAGGGAGAGAGAGAGAAGGAAGGAAGGAAGGAAGGAAGGAAGGAAGGAAGGAAGGAAGGAAGGAAGGAAGGAAGGAAGAGTCAATGTGCTGAAGAATTTTGGAACTGAAGTGGTATGTTGGAGGTTGTTGGTGATCCCCAAGTATAAACCCAGGGGACAAAAAGAAGGGGAGGAGAGAAGGATCCTGAGTGCTCTGCTGGAGGTGAAGTGATGTTCTACGGTCTAATTTGACTGGATAGTGATGAAGGTAGGAGGATAATCTAGAAAGACCCCAGGTTCCTGGCTTGGATTTGAGAAGAATGGTGCCCTTCACTTCAAAGGTCAGAAGGAATGAGCTTCCATGACCAGGTGCTAAGTTCTCTGAGGGCTCTCACCCAGCGCCCCTCAGGCATGCATGGGAAGCACCCTAAAAATGTCTCCTGTGCTATAAAGAGGTGAGAACAAGGCAGAAACAGAAAGAGAAGCAGACAAAAGAAGCCAAAAGAAAAAGGAACCACAGCCAGGAACAACAGAAAATCAGAAACTCTCAGCATGTCAGATCCAGAAGGGTTCAAGTACAGAGAGGACAGAAGACTGGGCCACAGGCTAGAGCAGAGACTGCAACAGGAAGTTGGAGGGAAATGCCCCAGGTCTCCGTCCTCTCCCCCGCACCCCCGCTCCCCACCTGGCCTCGGCACACAGTGGCTCCCAGGCTTCATCCAGTCTGGTTCCAAATTATAAGCATGCACAAGAGGTGGAGTCCGCCAGGCCAATCTGTCCAATGGCAGGATGAAGCCTGTGCTGTCTGATAGCCGCAGAGGAGGGACACGTGGCCTCCCACCCCAGACCACTGCAAATAAGGGCTGGCACCTGTGCCTTCTCGAATCCAGAGAAGCCCAGTGCTCTCTGGCTATCTCAGGAGGACTCTCGCTGCTGTGATGATGGCCCTGAGGCAGTCACAGGACCAGCAGAGCGCTAATGAGACTGAGCTCCACCAGAGGACAAGATACCTTCCTCCCATCTGTACCAGGCTGCCAATAAGAGAGAACCATAGGGCGCTTCTTGTGCATCAGGTGCAGATTGTGGCATTGCACATGAATTTTCTCTGATTCCCTCAGCAACCCTAGAAAGTAGACAATATGGCCATTTTTCCATAATGAGTATAAGGAGGCTCAGAGACATCAAGAAATGTGCCCAAAGCATCACAGCGACCAAACATGATGTTTGGTCCAGGCCTTAGACTTTTAAATGCCAGACATTATAGTACCAGCCCCAGAATTTTCTGACTTCAGGCTCAGAGTAATTTGTACCAACTCATAACTTGTTTTTGGAGAATTTTCAAAAACCCAGTGGAAATATTAATTAAGGTAATATGCATAGAAGTATACAGTCAGTGGAAAAGCACATTAGAAATGTAAGGCATTGCTATTATTCCCTTTCAATTCAGGTCACAAACTTTTATCTTGCCAATTCTGCATTTAAAATAAACAAACACATTATCATCAATTATCACCATCATTTCATAAAATAAAAATGATTTAAATGCCAAAAATTGTAGGCAGGACATAATTGGGGAAGTATGTGAAAAGTAGCCCTCTCGGCTGAATACATTCAACATTATGGAAAAACACATTACAGTGTTGTTTTTCTCGCTGCCAAAAAATGGTGGGTTTATACTTGGGGGTCACTGGTCTTGACAACCTCCAATGTGCCATTTCAGCTCCAAAATTCTTCTGCATATTGACTGTTACTCTTTATTTATTTATTTATTTGGTATTGAGGATTGAATCCAGGGGTACTTTACCACTGAGCTACACCCCCAACCCTTTATTTATTTATTTATTTATTTATTTTGCAGTGCTGGGGATTGAACCCAGGACTTTGTGCTTGCAAGGCAAGCACTTTACCAACTGAGCTATATCCCTAGCCCTATATTTTTTATTTTGAGGCAGGGCTTTGCTAAGTTGCAATCCTCCTGCCTCAGCCTCTCTAGTCACTGGGATTACAGGCATGTGCCACAGTACCTGGTTTCATTGATTATTATTCTTTACTAAATAAGAATATCCTTAAGGAGTAGAATTTGATGATAGCCTTCAGCAATATAATGTTCACTAAAATTTATAACCATAGGTGCAGGTAGACTTTGCCTCTATTGAAATATAATTTTGCAGGCAGGTCTAGAAGAAACTAACTGTCCTGTCAGTTCAATTGTGTCTGTGGGAAACAGCTGTGGTTTGGCCTCCTGGAGATCAACCCCAAGTCAGATGCTGTTTTCATTTCCTAAAGACCCAGCAGGAATGATCCAGGCTCTTTTCCTTTCCCACATCCCTGAGGAATGTGATGGCATCCCTGTGTTAACCATGTTTTTTACTTTATGATGGTTTGGCATCCTGGAGGCCTTCCTGGCCAGCGAGAAATTACCCCTCCTACAGTTGGCTAATTCCCACAGAAAATAAATTTGCCAGGGGAACACACCTTTCCCAGGCGGCCAACCAAACCCCAAGCCACACCACCATCTGCCTCCTTTATCTAACACTCACCCATAAAGCCACTATTTCCTCCACCCTAAATCAACTAGGGCCAAGTACCCAACAACTAGGGACCTCTGCAGCCCAGAACCAGAGACATTATTCAAACCAGCCCACCCTCAGCTGTCCCTGGTCCTGCCCTGCCTTTCCTGCCTCAACAAAGGCTGGGGCATGTGCCTTTGCCTCACTCCTTTCTCCCTCCTGCCCAACCCCGTGGCTGTCCTGTGGCCCTGCCTGGCATGGCGCGGCATGCCCCTTCTCTTGGAAACTAAGTAATAAATTCTTCTTTCAATAGCAGTTGTCTCTGTGTCATCCCTCAATCACCTCCATAAACTAAAATCCTGCAGGTACATTTGTAATTGGCCCTCTTTTTCTGCCCTGCCCTTCTTCCTGCTAGGTGTGCTTGAGGTGGGGACTTGGAGGTGACCAGTCCCTGACTGCACCAGGAATGTTGTGAATTACATCTGAATGTTAGAAACCCAGAAGGCTTCTCTGGAGGCCTGAGCCTCAGGGATGGAGCTCAGGGATGGGCTCCAGGCTGTGGGAGGCTGGGCCATGAATTCCTCCACCTCAGCTCAGCAGCAGAGGATGGGAGAGCATACAGGAAGGCATCCAGCCTGGGCCCGGGGAGGTGCTGGGCAGAGTGGGCTGAGCCCCTGATAGCTGCAACCACGGGTCAGAACAGAGGAAGGAGAAGTAAAGGTAATCCTGAGAAAATACGCACATAGACTCCTCTTCCCAGCCCCAGCCTCTTGTCAAATTCAATAGGCTGGCAGCAGACACAGGACTGCTACCATCAAGCTCCTACAAAGCTACCCACCAAGTCCACCCAGGATGTCCAGGGAAGGCTCGGCCAGCAACCTGACACATCTTTACTACATCTCTCCTAGGTCCCGTCCTCTGCTTTTCTCTCCAAGAAAACACAGGCAGAAGGAAATGTGGAAAGATCAGTTTGACCCAAAGCATAGCAGGGAAGCCCCAGGATGCAACCACAGGGGCCCAGGCTCTGCAGAGAAGCCCTCTTCACAAGGGGATGTGACCCATGGCACAGCCTTGAATGACCTCATTTACTCTGACCTCTGTCACGTCACCATGGCGCCACCTATGGCTCCTGGAAGTTATGCCACCTGAAGGACGTCATGAAGGTATAGCCCATCTCTCCCTGCCGGTGAAGAGAACACTTCACCAGGTTTCCTAAATCCCATCTGCTCTGCTGCCCCTGCTCCTGGCCCACCAGCCTCACCTCACCCTCCTTGCTCTGGCTCTCACAGCTGAGTTGCCCAGTGTGGGGCGACTCAGGAACCTGAGTGGCTCAGGAGAGTGGTGCAAACTCAGGCCAAGTGACCCCAGGCCTCCTGCTCCTGCCTGTGGGCAAGATAAGGATGATCCTACCACCCTCTGGGCTCTGAGTTGATAAGAGGAGACTCAGGCACAAGGAGCGGGGACCCATCCCAAGGACTCCACAGGGTCAGGCTTAACTCACGCTGCTTCTCCTGGAGGATGCTGGATGTGCACGGTGCTGTCCCTTCTCCTGTGGAAACAAAAGAGACGTAAGCAGACCAACCCTGGCCTCTGCTGACCAGGCACATTGCCTCCTGAGAGGACACCAGGGGCTACCTCTGCCCCTCTGTTCAAGAGCAATGGGCAGAGGTCTCACCCACCACTTCTGGCCCTGCCTCACCTCCCCACAGACTTAATTCTCAGTCTTTATGCAATTCACAGCCCAGAGCCAGCATGATGTCATTGCTAGAGAAGGCCTGGCCTGGCTCCTGTGACTGCCTGACCTTCTCATGGCCATCTTAGCTAACTCTCTCTTCTCCAGCTTCATTAAGCAGCTGCTGACAAGGTGCCACCTTCTGCCCACCCTCAGTTCTCCTGAGGGTCAGTGCTCCACACCATACCCAGGCAACTACCAAACCTCTTTAGTCCAGAGCTCTCTCCTAAGTTCTTGATCTGAACATCCCACTGCCTCCTGGACTTCTGTGGATGCTTCCCGGGGAACTCACACTCACCATGACCCTGCTTCCTGAGTGACTTTGAGCTCCCCCCAGAAAATGTGTCTGCAGCTTCCCCCAAGGCCCCACTTCTCTAAGAAGGGATTCCTTGGCCTCCGGGCCCCTCCTAGGGGTCAGGACCCTACCCCACTCCATGCTGTCTTGTTTCCTTCCTTCAGGGCAGCTCCATCCAGGAAAGGCCTTCATCTCTCCAGCCTACCATCCAGGGCCTGATGGACAACTCCTGTGCTGAAGCCTCTGCACTTGCAGCCAATCCAGAGGCCATCCAACAGAACTGCTCACTCCATTTCCATAGCTCTCTGCCTGCCACAGCTGCCTTCCCAGTTTATGTCACCTGGATCCTTGTCTGTCTCCCTCCAGCTTGGAACCAGGGCTGCTGAGCTCTCTCAAAGGCAGGCAAGAATAAATAGTGAGAAGAGCATATAGCTGAATTTTGAAAGCTGAGATTCTGTTCCAGACTCCCACTGACCCCGCTGTGTGACCTGAGATATGTCCCTCTCCCTCTCTGGGCCTCATTCATATAAGACACTGCAGGATTCAGTACTCTCTAATGACCCTCCAAGAGCTGAAAACCCTTGGGTCGTAGTGTGAGGGTCAGACACCTAGGTTCAAATACCAGTTCTTCAATTGACTGTGCATGTTTGGGCAAGTTATATAATCTCTCTGCCTCATTCCTCTAATCTAGGAAATGGGGATAGTATTTGTTCCTACCTCAGAAGATTATCATGCAGAGTAAATGATTACAAAGCCCTCGGAACACACGCAGGTAATGACAGGCATTCAATAAATGAGGATTGCTCCTATTATTATTTTATTTTCTTGTTTGCTTTTAACTACTGATTCAAGACCTTGTCTCTTTTGTCTTCACCTCACCAGGTGGAGCCAGATGGAAAGGACCAATGTGAAGACATGCACCAGCTCATGATGCTCCCCAGGCCCAGGGGGCATGACAGCCTATGCCCAAGAGGGACCCAACCAGAGAATGGTACCCTGGGCCTCATGGAGTGGCCCCTACTCAGCATGAGGTGATGGCTACAGAATGTTTCCCAGGAGCAACAGCAGCCCAGATGTGAATGGGAACAAAGAAAGATCCAGTGTCAGACGTACAAGTCAAGGACCAAAGACCAGCATCATGACTGGACAATACCACCTGAGGCCATGGATCCTAGGTGCATCTGCCACCACCACCTAACAGAAATGAGGTCACACACCCAAAAAAAATACCTTCTATCTGCCAAGAGTGGCACCAGGGGTCTTGGGGGATGAAGAAATGAGTAGGTCAAGGTGAGTATGGGAAAAAAATGCCTCTGCACAGAGTGGCGCAGCGCTAACTGCAAAGAAACATGAGGAACATGAAAGGAGGAGGGAGAAACCCTGTCAGACCCAGGGAAGCAGGTGGCAGAGTGTGATTGCAGCTTCCACAGGGAGAGGAAAGGGGAAGGCATTCCAAGAGGCCAGCAAGACCGTGTCCATGACAGGCCAAGGCTAACGAAAGCAGGGAGTAGGAGAAGGTGGCCCTGGGCAGGAGGCCCATTTATAGATAAGAAAACTGAAGCTTGAAGACACATGCAGCACCAGGCTTCACTTGCAAAACACAAGCTTGGAGATAAAATGATTCAGAATTCAGAATAGTAAAGCCCAAACCCAGGGCCCTGTAG
The DNA here is from genome assembly GCA_020662805.1 of Glaucomys volans. Taxonomy (NCBI): domain Eukaryota; kingdom Metazoa; phylum Chordata; class Mammalia; order Rodentia; family Sciuridae; genus Glaucomys; species Glaucomys volans. The sequence goes on from JAJEJO010003478.1 coordinate 195,669, forward strand.
AACACAGATCATGAACTCTGATTACAACACAGACATCTCTGGGTTCCTTGAGTACCTACTAGGTGGCAGACCCTGGAGGAGGAAGGAAAGTCCAGCTGAGGGATGGGCCCAGTCTGACTCATCACTTCTGGTTTCTCACGCCAGGCCCGTAGCAGCTCCACACCTAGACAGTTTATGAGCCACTGATCCCATTTTAAACTTTCATTACCACAAAGCAAACATGACTTTGAGCAGGGCAGGATCTCTATGGGCAAGAAGGACTGGTGGGAGAGTAGGGCAAGGGCATGAGAGCCTAGGGAAGCAGGAGTGCAGAGGTAGGGAGAAGCTGGGAGGCAGGCAACCTTGAAACACTTGTGCTTGGGATTTTCATGGGCAGAGGGAAGAGAACTTAAGGAAAAGAGGTCAGAGCTGAACTCCTCACAGCCAGCCCAGATTGTAGCCTGTGTTGTCTAATCCTTGAAGGCTGTATCTGGGCACTCAGGGGCCTCAAGCTCCACCCAGGGCTTCCCCACTTGTGGAATCATCGAGATTGACATCTGTGCAAAAAAGGACCCCTAAACAAATAAGGCAACTGAGGCTTCAAGGGACAAAATCACTTACCTAATATTCAGATATGGGCCCTTTGACCCCCAATTCTGGCCAGCACTCTTCCCTCCAGTTTACCCTGCTCCTCTTACTGTTTCTAGGCAGGGGCTTTCTGGGAAGGGTCTGGTAGCCAAGGGGGGGTCATCAAGAAGGCTGCCATAGTCAGGGCTGAGCAGAAGGAAGGAAGGGAGTGGAGAAGGGGCTGTTTGCAAGGGATGCAGAGGAGAAGCATCCAAAGGCCTGGGGACTGACCAGGGTTGCCCTCAGGCTCAGTGTCCTCTGCAGGAAAACCTAGCCAGGTATCCAAGGGGTCTGGAGGCTAATGAGGCCACCAATGTGGGTAAAAATGAGCCGGCCGTTTGACAATGTAAGAGTGGCACCCACACAGCAGGAAGCTGGCCTTTCTTGCTCAGTTCAGGCAGGCTCCATCTTCCCTCAAATCTGCCAACAGCAAGAGAAGGAATTGGCGGTGAACCCCCAGCTTCCTGATTAGCAGGCTCCCAGGACGAGGACGATTAACCAAATGTGCAGCTGGTTCAGCTGTTGCCTAAATGAGACCCCACTTGGCCTAGAGCTTTCCAGGGCCCCTGGGCCCCACAGCCTCGCCTCAGCTGGAGCTCACTTCAAGAGCAGGAGCTGCCAGCAGTTTCTGCAAATAGGACAGCTGCACAGAGAGGGCTGGGGACAGGGACAGCAACACTTTTGCAGCCAGCCCCAGATGGTGGTCCCACAAATTCTGCCTGTCCTAAGGTCACACAGCCCTGAGAGTCTGAGCTACATCGTCTGCCAAAGAAGATACATATGTTCAAGCCCTGCTAAGGCTTCCTGAGTGATTTATACTTCCTTTTCCCAGCTCCCAACACACCGTGAGCTCCTCAGAGCAAAGGAAGCGCCGAGAACAGGATGGCTTTCAACCAACACCTGAAACAAAGGAAGACTCTCTCTCTCCTTGCATCCAAAGTGAGGGTTGTGAGGGTTGCTGAGGGAGCAACTAAAACAGACTGGGCCGTAGGGAAGAGGAACTGGGAATTCTCCTCCTGGTCTGCCTGGGAGTGTCTGGGAAGTCACACTAGAGCAGCCCCGGGACAAGAGAAGCATGACTTTGCCCTGGGCTTGCCCCTTGCTGGCCCTTGGGAGCTCTGGCCAGGCTCTGGCCCAGGAGTAATGTAGTTTGTGAGTGGGGCTGGGAAAGAAGGACCCTCCTCCTGCTCGGGGTGTCCCCAGACCCAAAACGTCTGCTGAGCTGCAGGTCAAGATCCAAGCTCATCACCTTTCACCTGGCCTGTGGCAACTACACTCATTTTTTTTTTTTTTTTTTTTTTTTTTTGTGGTGCTGGGGATTGAACCCAAGGCAAACACTCTACCAACTGAGCTATATCCCCAGCCCTACACTCATTCTTGACCCCTCTTTTGATCTTCCACAGTGCTTCCAGAATGATCTTTCTAAAAAGTGGCTCATTGCTCCCCTGCTGAAACCAATCTAGGGATTCCCATGGATACTTACAAGAGAAGGGACCAACCTGGTATTCCAGGTTTTCCACCCTGACCTCTTCTCTGAGACCTTCCCATCCCTTTTTGCCACCCATCCCCCAATACCACACACCTCAAACTCAGTCACAAGTCTCCCTGCTTCCCACACCTCCTTTCACCTCTTTGCACCTGCCATTCCCTCTGCCTGTTGCACTCCCATCTGTCTGAGACTAACATCTAACAAAATCCTCCTTAGCCCCTCGTGTCTCAGCCCCAGCTCCTCCTGTGCTCTCTTCCCACTTTTGTGAGAGCCATTAGCTCACTGAACTGTCACTGCCCCAAGTGGGCCTGAGGATGAGCAGTCTGTACAGGAGCTACTCAATTCTGAGACCACTATTGAGTCATCCACATGTCCCCAGTATTGACCACACAAGGCCTAGCACAGAGTAATGCCTAAGTGAGAGAGGGGATGCATGCATGCATGATGAACCCTGGGTGGCCTGGGGGCCAAGAAGAGAGGGAAAACACACATCCCAAAAGGCACAATTGTGAGCAGCCAGGTTGCTGCTGCAGGTAAAGGGTCAACTGAATAGTGCTGGTGAGAGGAAGATGGTCAGGAAAAGGCAGGGCCATCTGGGAGTTTTCTGGGAGGACATGAACAGGATCTTGAGAGCTAGAAATGAAGTCAAGGGAGGACTGGAGCAAAGGCTGGAGACTGAGAAACTCTGAATGGATGGAGGATCATCAAGCAACCTACTGGCCATTTGACTAGAAATAGGAGGGAGAAATGGCCCAAAAGATGTGAGTATCAGAGTCAGAGGGTCACCTTGGCCTCACAGGATTAAGCAATGATTTGACAGACCCTTTATAATGTCCCTCATGGTAGCTATTCCAAGGCTGTCTGATTCTTGAAGTGATAGGGAACTTATTAACCCTGGAAAATCATGATGGTTAGAAGAAAACCTGGAACAAAATTGTGGATAGCCTTACATGCTGGGCTGGCAAATTAATACTTCATTCTTTAGACATGAAAGACCTAGCTGTCAATTCCATAGCAGAATGATGTTACTGAACTTACATTTTAGAAACATCACAGTAGGATTGCATAAAGAGGGTAAACTGACTACATGTCCCAGACTTCTTCATCCGCCCCAAATCTCTAGAGAGACCTGATGGAAGAAGGAAGGACTGGCTACATAATTTTCAGGTCCCAATACAAAATGGAACTGAGGTGTCACTTATTCAAAAGTATTAAGAATTGCAAGATGGTGATGGCAGAGTGTAAAATCAATCATGGAGCCTTCTAAGTGTCCAGCCTTGTGTGACTGCAAATGTCAAATGCCTATACAGCAGTCCAGAAGAGAGGAAGCCATAGTTTTGATCCTGCAAAGAAAGGTCTGTGGCCAAGGCAGAGGCAGCTCAGAGGGCACAGCAGGCTCATGAATGGTAATACTCAGGAGCAGTGGAAGTTTTGTAATTATCTGGGTTTCCACAGTAGTAGAGCCAGTACTTTGGTCCTTGCCTGACCCCTGATTGTGCCAAGCAAAAGCATCTGTCCCCAAGTATGAGAGAAGATGGATATTGAAGGGATAGGACATGCTGGGAGGCTGAAAATACCCAAAAGGAATAAATCAGAAGTTACTGGCTCAGCTCACCCAGCAGCATTTCCTACCCACCCTAATAATTAGATGACAGCAGGTTGCAGTAAACAGACAGATCACATCACTTAGAGTTAGGCTAACAGGGAACTGCAAACATGAAGTGGAGTACAAATCCAAATATTGCTAAATATTAAAGGAAAACCAATATTGCTGAAAAAAGATATTAAACTCAGAGACGAGAGGAAAGAGAGTACAGGGAAATGGACCTGTGGTTTCCTTGAGCCAACTTAGTATCACAATCCTTAATCACTCTTAAATTTTAATGTGCATCAGAATCACTTAGGACCAGTGAAAACAGATTCTCAGCCGCACTCCCAGAATTTGACTAATTCATTCTGGGTGGGGTGCCCTCACTCATATTTCTAACAAGTTCCCAAGTGGTGCTAATACTATTGGTCCAGGGACCACTCTTTGAAAACCACATATCTAAATGCAAGAGTTGGGGGTGAGTGGTAGGAAAAAATAACTCTCTGGAAAGCTGTAAGTAGAGAAATTGATTAGGGATGCATAGACTGTGACTGCTTCCTTCCTGTCAATGAGAATGTGGCCATGCTCACACTGAGTTCATTTCAGGAAAAAGAAGACCCAATTGCAAATATGAGTGACAGCTCTTAGTATGAATTATTCTGGAAGAAATATAAACCGTGAGCATAAAATGTTAGCAACACAGCAAGCCCTATCAAGGACCAAATGGAATTTACCCCAGGAATGCAAGGTTATTCAACATAAAAAAAATCAAGGTAATACACCTTATTTATAGAATAAAAGACAAAAATCACGTAAGCATCTCAATAGATATGCAGAAACATTATTTGGTAAAATTCAATAGCTTTTCATAGTTGAAAACAAATTCAACAAACTAGGAATAGAGAGGGAACATCCTTAACCAGATGAACATCAACAAAAAAGTTCACAGCTGCCCGGCGTGGTGGCGCACCCCTGTAATTCAAGCGACTTGGGAGGCTGAGTCAGGAGGATCGTGAGTTCAAAGCCAGCCTCAGCAACTTAGCAAGGCGCTAAGCAACTCAGTGAGACCCTGTCTCTAAATAAAATACAAAATAGGGCTGGGGATGTGGCTCAGTGGCTGAGTGTCCCTGAGTTCAATCCCTGGTTCAAAAAAAAAGTTCACAGTTAACATTATATTTGCTGGCAAAAGATTGAAACTATTCCCCTTAGGATCAGGAACAAGACAAAATGTTTGCTCTCACTAGTTCCATTCAATATTCTACTAGAGGACCTTGTCAGGAAAATTAGACAACAAAAGGAAATAAAAGATATCCAGATTGGAAAGGAAGAAGTACAACTACTTCCTTTTGACATGGTCTTTTGTACAGGAAGCTCTAAGGAATCACCCCACCTTCACCAAAACAATAAAAAACTGACATTGAGTTTAGTAAGGTTACAGGATACAAGATCAATATACAAAGATCAATTGTGTTTCCATAAAGTTGCTATGAACAATCTGAAAAGGAAATTTAAAAAATAATTCCAGTTATAATGGAAGACAAAAGAATAAAATATTTAGAAATAAATTTAACAACACAAGTGCAAGACTCATGCATTCAGAACTATAAAACATCTTTGAAAAAATTAAAGAAGATCTAGATAAATGTGAAAACAATTCTGTTTGGGAATTAGAACTGATATTACAACAGCAATCCTTTCTAAATTAACCTACAGATTCAACACAATCCCTATCAAAATTTCAGCTGACTTTTTTGCAGAAATTGACAAACTGGTCCCAAAATCCATATGGAAATTCAAGGAACAAAGAATAGTTAAGAGTCTTATAAAAGAAGAACAAAGTTGGTGAACTCCCACTTCCTGATTTCAAACTCACTGCAAGTGTACAGGAATCAAGACTCAGTGGCATATTGGCATATATATATGAGTAGAATAGAACTGAGAGTCAGAAATAAACCCACATGTATATGATCAAGTGGTTTTTAACAATGATGCCAAAACAAATCAACGGGGGAAGGAATAGTCTTTTCAGCAAATGTTCCTGGAACAGCTGGTTAGCCGTATGCAAAAAAAAAAAAAAAAAAATTGCAATCAAACCCCTACTTCACGTCGTATACAGAAATAAACTCAGGGTAGATCAGAGACCTAAATAAAACTATAAAACTCTTAGAAGAAAACTGGAGTAAATATTCATGATCTTGGATTAGGCAATGGTTTCTTAGCACCAAAAGCACAGAGAATAGGAGAAAAATAGGTAAATTGGACTTCATCAAAAATTTTAAATGTCATGCTTCAATAGACATTAGCAAGACAATGAAAAGACAATCCACAACACAGGAGGAGACATTTGAAAATAACATATCTAATAGGATTGCAGTGTTCAGAATACATAAAGAACACTTATGACTCAACAATAGAAAAACAAGTAAACCAATTTTATAATAAGCAAAAAATTTGAATAGATATTTCTCCAAAGAAGATAAGCAAATGACCAATGAGCACATGCTCAACATCATTCATCACTAAGGAAAAGAAAATTAAAACCACAATGAGATATCACTTTCCACCCACTAGGATGGCTATGACCAAAAAGACAGATGGTAACAAGTATTGGTGAGGATCTGAAGAAATGGGAACACTTTTACATTGCTGGTGGGAATGTACAGTGATGCAGTGATTCTTTAGAAGGAATCTGCAGTTCTTCAAAAAGTTAAGCAAAACTACCATGTTATCCATCAATTCCACTCCTAAATACATACCCAAGAAAGCTGAGAAAATATTTTTTAAAAACTG
>JAJEJO010003479.1:0-21513 GCA_020662805.1 Glaucomys volans
TGTGTGACAGATACCATTGCCCTGTGTACATGCATGAACGCACAGATGGTGTGACTCTACTTTGTGTACAACCAGTGAAACAACAGCTGTACTCCATTTGTGTTCAATGAATCAATAAGTAAATAAAAAAAAAAGAATGCACACGGGACATGCATCTCTGTGACAGATCCGATAAATGCGACACTCCACAAAAAGGTGGTGTTTCCAATCAGGGAGAAAAGGAGCAAGAAATCAAATAACTAGAGTGAAGAGTGGGGTGAATCAGGGGAGAAAAGGTAGGAGCTCCACCTACTAATGGATACAAACATAGTGTGTAGGTGAATTAAATAGTCCGATGAAAAATAGTGAAGAAGACACCAGGGAACATTGTGTGCAGTCTTTCTGGAATATGCGTAGCAAACCCAGCTGCCCGACTTTCACTCAGACCACTTGTCAAAATCCTGCTCCAAGGTGAACCCAAGACTGCGCTGAGGCAGCAGCCCCCGTGGAGAAGCTCACTTCATTGATTGGAATACGGGGATAATACCATAAAAAGGGTTCTGAGTCCCATGTGGGCCACTGGCCGTGTTCTGTGAATGAGCGTGCACCCTGGCCCCGAGCTGCGCCCCGATTCCTGGGCACTGACCCAGCACGGGCGCCCATCAGCCACGGAAACGTTAGCAGGAGCGCCCCTGCAGTAGCCTAGGAAGCCCACCTCACCTTGCCTGGCCAGCTGGCACAGGTGGCTCTCCAGGTCGCTCACACTGTGGCTGGTGAAGTAACTGTAGTACTGGAAAACGGTGACGACTTCCGAGGAGAGGCTGGTGGACAGCAGAGGCTCAGTTCGGTCCAGAATTTGGGAGACCAGGGTTCGAAACACTGGAAGGGAAAGACACAAAGCAACTGAGGATCATGCTGTCAGTCATCATTCTCTTATTATAATGCATGTGAGCGAAGTGAACCCCGCTTGTCCACTTGCGCCCTCTCAGCACACCTGCTGACTTCCAGGCAGGTCAGGACCTGGAAGGCCCTTAGCACCCAGCCTGGTTTTCTTGTGCCCCTTTGCAGGTCACAGCCACCTACTCACTCCCATCGTGGGAACTAGTGACCTGTCTCCTGTCTACCTAAGTGCTTGACCTTCACATAACTGGAATGCATGTGTTGCATCTGGCTCCCTCTACTCCACAAAGCATCTGCAAGATTCATCCAAATCGTTGCAGCAATATATTCTTTAAAAAGTGCTCTGTATGCCCTGTAGTATGATTATGTTATGATTTACCCAATCTCTTGTCATGGGCATTTGAGTTGTTTCCCCAAAACTTTCGGCTCCTGTGAACAAAGCTGCTATGAACTTTCTTCCACAAGTTCTTCCTCCTGAACATCAGCACTCCTTTCTCTTGGTATATTCAGGAGCAGAATTTCTAGATTATGGGGGAGGGGCATATTGAGTTTAGTAGAAACTGCTAGTATGTCCTCAAAGTGCCTGTACCCTGTGACACTTCTGTACCGGTGACATCTTGAAAAAAGTATTCATGGGTTCCACATCTGCAGATCCAACCAATCGTGAATCAAAAATATCCAGGAAAAAAATGGTAGTGAACATTTTAACCTCGCCATCATCCCTAAGCAATACAGCATAGCAGCCTCCACCCAGATGCCACTTCGTCTTAGGTGTTCTAAGGAACCTGGCCCATCGAGGACGTTCACGGGTTACAGACACCACGACACTTACACCAGAGACCTGGGCCTCTGCGATTTGGCTGGGAGGGTGTCCCGGAACCAGTCCCCACAGACACGGAGGGACAAGACAGACACGTAGGACTTTTGAAAAAATCGCTGTGGATACTCTTAATTAAAACCTGCTCAACCTCCTTCTTTTCTCGAGTCTGACTGGGTGGCGTGTCTCCCCGGGGGCCTGCTCTGTACTTCTTCAGGCCCCGCTGAGGACAGGTGCAGGCGTCCAGCCACACCCACTCTCACACCGAGGGACAGACCACCTCCTGCTGTCCCACCTGGGTCTGCAAGTCCCGGGTACTCCGTGTTGACGGTCCTGGCGAAGCTGGCCTCCAGCTGCGTGACCACCCGGTCGGCAGAGCTGTGGTAGACACCGGCGGGGCCACAGCACTTGGTCCAGAAGGACAGCAAAGACAGCTTCTTGTGGAACTCCGGGATGGCTGCAAGAGAGGAGCGGCCCCACCAGGACACACGTTAGTGAAGATAAGGCAGATGTGCACCTGGGGGGCGGTGGGGCGGGCAGGCACCCGCAGGGCCTCTTTTTTTGAGTGGTTTGTGATTGGAATAACTACAAGATCCCTTCCTGCCTGGGCATAAAGAAAATGGAAGAACCAGGGCCATTGGCTTTCAGTGACAGAGAGCACGGCGGTCTCTCTTTGGGGTCTCGAGGCACCTTATGTCCCCTAACTTCACAGGATCAGGACTCACACTCCCTGGTTTCCTGAAGGGGAGTTTACCCTGCCCGGCGGGCCTCGGACTGGAGAGTGGACAGCAGAGGGCAGGCTGTGTGGTCACCACTGCACTCCTGAGGCGGGGACAGTAGCTTGCAGCCTGCATGTGAGTCCCCCTCATGCCTCAGGGCCTGCCAAGGTGCTGCTCCTAGGAACTACGCTGGAGGCCGGCACACAGGGAGCACCGGGCTCGGGCCGATGGAGAACACCCAGGAGACTGCTTCCTCCCGCTTCTGATGGGAAAAGGGAAGCTCTTCCCGAGTCAGACCGCAGGCGCCCAGGTGCCTCCTCACATCAGGTTCAGCTGCCAAGACCCAGAGCCAGGCCTGTCCTACAGGCCTCAGGCCACCTGGTCCACATCCGCACCTTGACAGTGCTGTGGGGGGCGTGGCCAGCTGCATGGCCAGCTCCCTGGCCATCTGTCTGAAGGGACTGTCTGGCCCCTGCCTGAGTGACGCTGCCCCTGTTCACACGTGAGCCTTGCCCCCAGGGGAGGCCGGCAGAAGATGCCAGCGTGCCTGGGTCCACCCAGAAGGCGCAGCCAGGCCTCCAGGAGCCCCAGCCCGGACCCCTCCCGCTGCTGTGTGGCAGAGACTGCTTCCCTGGCTTCCTGACGAGGCCCGAGCAGCGCGGGCGGGCAGGGCGGGCGGGGTGCCCACACCCCTGGCAGCCACTGGAGAGGCGGGTGGCAGTGCCGAGGCTCACCGTGCACCACGGAGCTCAGACTCCCCGCCTCCTCGTCACTGACGGCTGCGAGCCTCTCCATCACCTGGATCTGCCTCGAGAGCTTCTCTAAGAGGTTCCTCGCCACAAATGGGGTTTTGCTGGAGAAAACGATTTGCTGATAAAACAAACAAAACAGCTGTTTAGTTACGTAGTCAGGATGGTTGCGCTCCCCGCTGCCTGCTTCCAGAATGTGCGGCTGACGCTGGAGGCGCTCACGCTGGGTTGCTGTTCCAGCCAGTGGTGGTCCTCATGCCCTGCCAATACCTGATGAGGCACGGCTGCCTGTGTTGCTTAGAACCTTTTTTTTTGGTCCTTGGGATTTAGCCCAGGGGCAATCTACAACTGAGCCACAGTCCCAGTCATTTTGTTTTATTTTTCATTTTGAGACAGAGTGTCCCTTAGTTGTTGAGGGCCTCACTAAATTGTTAAGGCTGACCTTGAACTTTCCATCCTCCTGCCTCAGCCTCCTGAGTCTCTGGGATGACAGGCATGCATCACTGTTTCTCGCTAAACTTTTTTCATGCCTGTCTATGTATCCAGGAATTTTATCAGTAGTAGAGCGGCAAGCTACTGTGAAGTGGCTTTCCCTTTTATGTATTATACATCTGGTCCTCCTCTTCGAAGCTTGGAGGGCATGTTTAGGCTGTGTCGTGGTGCATAAGTAGAAAAGGATCTGTTTGACTAGGTGCAGTAATTTTTCACAGCATGGTTGTGTTTTCTTGTTTTCAAGTTCAACAGTAAGAGCAGATTGTATGGTAACCGTAACTGCAATCAGAGCTCTCTCATCACGCTCAGGGAGCGCTTCCTGTGAGCCAGCCTCAGCCCTGAGCATGCATTATTAGTTCATGGCTTTCTCACAGTGACCCAGCACAGTGATCCCACTGATGTCCCCATTGACTGATGAGGACACTGAGGTGCAGAGAGCTCACATAGTCTGCCCCGGGCCCACAAGTCCTGTTTTTGTTGGTGTGTAGTCACACGCATAAGAGGTGACATAAGTCACTTGGTGTTGACGTCCCTCCTCCCTGTATGCCTCTCAGGACCTGCCTGGCCACCCGCTAGGCACAGACAGTGGCGGGACACAGAAGTGCTGGGCCACCTGGAGCTGTCCCACTCTGAAACAAACAGGTCTTCAAACCGAAAGTCCAGCTCATTGCTAAAGTCCTCCATGTGAGGGAATAAAGTAGAAGTGTGTTGATTTAAAAATAAGTATAGCCGGGCGTGGTGGCGCAGGCCTGTAATCCCAGTTGCTTGGGAGGCTGAGTCAGGAGGATGGTGAGTTCAAAGCCAGCCTCAGCAACTTAGTGAGGCCCTAAGCCACTCAGTGAGACCCTGTCTCTAAATAAAACACAAAATAGGGCTGGGGATGTGGCTCAGTGGTTGTGTCCCTGGGTTCAAAAAAAACCCCAAAAACAAAACAAAAAAATAAGTACAGCTGTGATGATTCTTAGGGAAGGTCTGCTTTTCCTCTCTGCAGTCCTATGCCAATGAACCCACGGATTCAACAGGGAGCCCAAGTGGGAAGTTAGGTTTGCAACCTCCCCCCAGCCTACGTCTTATACCCACCCCTTTGTGTTTCTAGCATGGCTCTTCCCACAGAAGACTTGGACTGATCAGTCTTTGGAGAAAACCTCACCCCTCATGGAAGAGAATTCTTGTGTCTCTCAGAGTAACTGTTTTACCTCTAAAAGGTAAATAGGTGGTTTGCCTTGCACGGTGTCAGCATTGGCAAGGATAGAGGTGTGAAAACTCCCATTCAAATGGTTGGTAAATAATGAATAACCATAAGTAAATAAAAAGGCTTGTCCATTTTGGTCAGAGAGGAACATTGCACCTTCTGCCAGGATGGTTTTGTTGTCCTGGTTTGTAACCTCACCACTCAACAGAAGAGGTCAGTGGGGTGCTGGCCAAGTGATCACTGCCAGCCAGTTTCCCAGAGCATGCAAGCTGCCTGGGCTCCCGGAGGGCTCTTCACACCAGTGGAAAACATGCTCTTCTGTCTCATCACAGATGTGGCACTGAGGAAGCAATGCTGCCCCAGGCCCTGAGCCCCTGACTCTGCACCTGTCCCCCTGCCTGCTGCTGGCCCGCACTCTCAGGACCCCAGCTGTTCGCACCCCTCCTGTGCAGCCAGTTTCCCCACTTTCTTATCCTGTTCCACATACATCCCAGCAAGTCGAGAGAAGAAAAAGACCAGGAGAAGAGAGGCCACCAGGAGAGGAGGAAGCGCTTATGCAGAGGCTCTGGGGCATAGGTTTTGTGGGGACAGCTGAAGGTCTTCCTGCAGCACAGGTCTCAAGACCTTGGCTCCTCAGCTGCAGAACCTTATGGGGCAGAGTTCGAAATGAGAAGAAAAGTTCACTCTCCGCTGCCCCAGAATGAGGGCTCACTGGTGATGGCAAGACCCAGGGAAACCCGGCTCCCGCTGCTCAGAGGAGTTGCCCCCCAAGACCTGGGGGAGGGAGGCGCAGCCTTCAGCCTTGGCTCTTTGCTCTCCAGGGGGAACACGCATGTGACATTCACGTTAGTACGTGTTCACTGACACTGGCTTTCCACCTCCACCTGGCGGCAGACACCTTTCCCCTTAACACGGTCCTCTCATCTTCTGCCAAGGGAGTTAGAAGAAGGAGCTGATCATGTTCTACCTGCTCCCTGTTAAGGCCTGGAGATCTAGGTTCTAGACAGAAACCCCAGGGTGGGGAAGGCAGGGCAAGCCCCCAGAGTGCTTCAGGAGTTCAAACCAAAGCACGATTGTTCTCTTATTCCCGATTTCTCATTTCCCTTCAATGAAAACAGAGGCTTGCTTTCCTGCCACATAGGTGGCCTATGACCTCCAACACCAGCCACACATCCCACCTGAACCAGCTGGGTGCAGTACTGCAGGTGCCGCACGATGGCGATGTCCAGGCTCTCGTTCCCCGTGGTCAGCGGGAGGGGGCTGCCGGCCACACTGGTCCCAACGCCCGTGTCTTCCGTCAGTGCTTCACTAAGATGCCCCCTGGCTTCTGGGTGAACCGACCTGTAACTGGAGAAGTGGGAGGTGGGTGAGATGGGAGCTGCTTCCTTGTGTGTACAGCCCACAGGCCACGTCCACCCGGCCGGCAGCAGGCCCCACAGACCCCCTGAAGTCCTCCTTCCCTTGCTTGCTTTCAAAAGCAGAGGTGACCTTCAGAAGCACCCCCCTCAGCCCGAGGCCGCCTGGCCTGGCATTGCAGGACCAAGCAAGCACACTGCTTCTAGGACTCCGTGGCTTCTCCAGCAGCCAGCCACTCGCCAGGTGTCTCTTGAGGTCTTTGAAACGGGCCCTTATTGTGCCTTGGTCACACTTTCCTGCTCTGTTGACAGGGCGATTTGCTAGCTTTTCTGACATCAAACTGTCCCCTGTATCTGGTTGCCCAAGAGGAATACTGTTAAGAAATAATCCGTCACCGCCTTTTCCTGGCCCCAGATCAATTGCTTCTTGAAGACAAGGCCAAAGGAGAGTGGCCAGGAGGAGAGAGATGCTCTGCGGGCACAAAAGCGAGGGGTGGCGAAGTGCTTGGAGCTGAAGACCCATGTCTCCCGTCAAGGCATTCACGTCACCCCACTTTATTCCTAAAGTGACTCTGTGCGTGGAGGGACAGAGCAGGAGCCTGGAGAGCCTGGGTTCACCCGCTGGGCACCAACGGGCAGCTTCTGGCTTTTAGCCTCCTGCTCCCTCCTTGGTGCCCACCAGGCCAAAAGCCCCTCACCAGGCTCAGCAGCTTGGGGGGCTTTGCTCTGATTCACATTTGCCTCCAGGGATGCTCAGCTGTGTCCACACACACACACACACACACACACACAATTCTTTTCTAATGATTCTGATAACATGCAGTAAGACTGATTGCGTTAGATACATTTAACATCAACGTTCTGTAAAATGTGCAAAGGCCATAATGTTGCTGTTATTAAAATGCTTCTTTTAGCAAGAAGAAAAAAGTTTAGACTGACGCCTGACTGTGGCGTGTCATGTTACTAATGAGTCCACGGGAAAATGTTGGCGAGGACGTATTTCACAGATCCTGGCAAGCTAGAAAACAGGCAGAAGCAGAACTTAATGTTGCATTCATTCATTAAATTTGCTTTCCTTTCATCCCCAGTTTGCTCGAGGAACACATTCTGGTTCTCATGTTGTGTTTTGCTTTGCTGTTGCTGTTTTTGTTTTTCTCCTGGTTTTCTCTTAGAAAAAGAAACCCTCTTGGAACAACAGAACCCCAAAACAATAGCACCTCCCACAGAGAGACCTGTGTAGGCTGAACAGAGAGCCTGAAGTGTATTTACATCACACTGTCCCAAAGGGGGAGACCAGCAGGAAACGCACGTACCTCTTCCTCAGGGAAAGAGTCGGTGCTTTTCTGTCTAGGTCTGAAACCACAAGGTCGACCCCAGGCCCCTGGCTCTAAGAACTTGGCTCAGATGCTCCAGGACCAGGCAGAGAAGGTGACCTTTCACCTTCATGCCCCCCCACCCAGAGGTCACATTTTCCACCCTGAGCTTAGCCTCCTGGGGACTCACTGGGCTGAAGGGGCAGGCGGAGCAAGGCCAGCAAAGCCAAGGCCCTGGAAGGAAGAGGGCTCCAGGCCACAGTCCTCAAGCAGTGGGCCCAGTCGGCTGGAGGGAACTGCAGGCAGCCAGGCTGCAGACCTGGCACCCGGCCCCACACGCACAACCGGGATGCACACGGGCAGCAGCCAGCCATCCCCACACATCCGGGGAATAAAGAGGTCTGTTCTCCCGTAAGCAACCCCAAGGAGGTGAAGCTGTGCTTGACAGTAGACAGGAAGCGGTGCTGCGTGCAGGGCCGCGTGGGAGCTGTGCTCCAGGCCCCTGGGTGCCCTGGCGCTGCGGCAGACTCACCTGCTCCTCTCTGGCTCGGTGTCTGAGAACACCGAGTCAGCACCTCCTCCACGACGCGCCTCCTCCCCGTCCTCCTCCTCATCGAAATCCGAGGTGTTCAGGAAGTCAAAGCTTTCCAAGGCGCTTTCCACCGTGAGGCTGAGGCTGGAGGACCTGCTGCGGCCGGCCACGGGCTTGCACTGCAAGGCAGAAGGCACCCCCCTCGTCAGCACACCTGCAAGGAGGAGCGCCCGGCGCCAGAGGCCACACTTCGGCTTTCCTTTTGTCAAGATTTTATTTTTTGTTGGCATTTAAAATCTTTGTATTCCAAAAAGTACAACCACAGGTAAAAATGGCACAGTATCTGGGGCTAGTTCCAAAATGATCCAGAGAGAAATACACAGGTAGAGGATCAGACAGAACGAGATGAGAGCTGACAGTGGAGGACCTGCGTGGACGTGGGAATGGGCACATCTACTTCTGCTTGAAGTTTTTATAATGAACACTTTACAAAGTGTCAACCAGACAGTTTTGGGAACCAGAACTGGGATGTTCCCCTCTGCCGACTGCTCACCCCGAATAACACACAGCTAGCAAGCCAGGTGCAGTGGCACACGCTTACAGCCCAGCTACCTGGGAGACTGAGGCGGGAGGATCATGTGAGCTCACAAGCTCAAGATCAGCCTGGGGCAGCACAGTGAGACCCCGTCTCAAGCAACAAGAACAAATCAAAAACCAGCAAACAAATTTTAAGAGACACCAAGTCAGGGCTGATTACTAGCCAATCTCTTATTCCAAGTGACCATGTCTTTGAAGTCCTGAGACTAGAGCTGTCCATCTAAAGCACCTGCTGTAAAGACAGTGCTGTGGGCAAACCCCAGAACACAGACGCTGAGTCACGGAGCCCACGCTCTCTATGTAAGCAGCCCTACACGGAAGGTCACATGTGCAGCGCGTGACCTCTTTGAGTATCAAGGACTGAATGAAAGGTGTGAGCATCACAGGAAGCAGCCTCACTTCCTGGGGCTCTGCAGCCTCCCTGGCCAGGCCCTGGAATTGTGGGGCGAACCCTCCTCCGACCTGCAGAATGGTCGCAGCACATGCACAGAACATGACAAACGGACGGTGCCAGTAGCTACAGGCACAGAGGGGAGAAGGGTCCCAAAGGCTCGAGAGCAGGCTGGGGTGGGTGGAACAGAGAAGTCCTGCCAGGGAGACTGCTACGTGTCCTCCACGCCGCTAGGTGGCACTGCTTGCTGACTTCCCAGAGCAAGGCAGGAAGGCCCTGGCAGGGCAATAAGATGGCACAAGAGCACATGGGACACGTGTGTTGCTGTTTAAATCACAGTTGTTCCGTCCGCCCTCAGGGATCTCCATCCAAGAGGCAGCTTCGTTTAGTCTGATCCTCAAGATGCTTTAGCACCCTAGGGATGTGAGGGAGGGAGAGAGAAGAGAGAGCTTTGTCCTGCTGCTGCTTTCATTCTGGCTGGACACAAGGCCACTTGCCCCAGACCTAAACCCTGTGGACACTTTCAACCTCAAGGGGAGAGAGGGAGCCAGTTGGACTCAACCCTGTGTAGCCTCTTCTAAGCCAGCTATCTGCACGACTTGATCCTGTGGAGGATGGGGAGTTTTAGGTATTGTCTATAATGAAGAAAGGGTGGTTGAGGATTTCACCAGCAAGTTTTAGAACAAATGTAGGCTGAAATAATACCCTGGAAAGGAATCCGAGATCTCCAGGTCTTTATAGGACTAACGGATGACGTGTTTACTGTTTCTGCCTGAAACAGCAGCTGCCGCCACCACGGGCTCTCTAAAGGCATTTGTTCAGGTGGGGTCACTTTGTGTCTTAGGCCTTTTCTTGAGGCGTTGAGCCCAGGGCCTCATGCATACTAGGCAAGTGCTCGTCCACTGAGCTACACTCAGCCCCTCTGTCTTAGTTCTTTGCCTCACAAAACAGAGCTGGTCAACTGTGCAGAGAAGAGGCTCTGTGGAGTACCAGACCAGCAGCCTTCAAGTCTGAGAACTCGCCTAGGATGATGCTTTTGAGCCCTGACTACTGAAAGCAGATTCCAGTGCCCTTCCGGTTTCTCAGAGCTGTGCCCACAGTACAGTTAACCTGTCACCAGCATTTGAGGACCTGCAGAGTCAGAGGCTCTCTCATCTATGAAGGCACAAGAGAGCGTGCCTCCAGGGCTCGGAGAGCGCAACTCAGTAGAGAGGCATAAGAGGGACAGGATAGCCTTGGGACAGATGCCACCACCGTCAAGGCCACATCTGAAAACAAAGGCCACATCCCCCAAAGGCTGTGGCAGCCTCCTGGGGCTGGACTCTAGTGTGCTGCTATTGCCTTCCTTTTAAGCCTCTGATAGAACAGGTCCCCAAGGAATTGCTCTTTCCAGAAAAAGAATGCAAGTGCTCTTCTACAGGACCACATAAATCAGAGTCGGAAAGCCAATAATACAAGAAGTGGCAGTGCAATTCAGGTCACAAAGTCAAGCTCTGTCTTCCTGTGCAGCATTTTAAAAACTTAACCCAATGCCGGGTGAAGACAGATCCATTCAGACTAGCAGCTGATCTGGTTCTAGACCTCCTGCTTGACAGGAATCCATTCCTCTCACTCTTACCTAATCACCAGGGATGGAGGAAAATATCTTTGGTGAAATGGCCTTCCCTGGCTTCTAGAGTGTGACCGATGACCAATTGCTGATGGCTAATTTGAGGTCCCGACTTGCAGATGGAAGGGTGTCTTCACCAGGCAGCACCACTGGGGAGGGCGCTGTGCTGCTCATGCTGGGGCTGGCCAGCTCTGACTCCTGCCACGCAAACGCTCCCCTATTTCCTGAGAGGGACCCTATCCAGTGACATCTGTGAGGCTGTGCTGGTCGTAGCGCCAGCATTTCACGTTTGGGATTAGAATGATTAGCTCTGGGACTAGAAGGGTTTAGACATTCTTTTGAGTTTTTAAAGGAACTCCTAATCAGTTTAGTTAAATTGATCTGTTGTCAGGGAAATAAAAATAGATACGCACAAGTGGCATAATAATCACTGACATTTAAATGACGATTATCTATTGATCCTGTGACTGGACAGGGCTTAGAGGATGAAGAAGGAAAAAAGATGCTATCTTAATAGAAAACTGGTTTAGGACAGCTCTCTACAACCCTAATCCAATTTCTCTGAAAAGGCACTTACTTTTAGAACATCATCCAGATGCATGACCTCCTGGTTCAGATCCTGAAACTCCTTGTACTTCTCCTTATGGGGTTCGAGAGCCAGGAATAGCCCACTCAGGGCGTCCTCCAAGCTGCCGTCCAGGAAGGACTCCCCACTGGCAGAGTCCTCAGAGAGCAGCCGCTCCGTGGCTACTGGCACCTCTGCGGAAGTGAGCCTCTTGACCAGCTGCTTTGTGATATTTCCTTCAAAAGTGTCCAGCTCCACCGGCTTGAGCTCTGAGGCCTCATCTGACTCTTGCAGAAGGGCCTCAGCCACTGCATTCTCAAGGAACAGGCGCTCAGCCCCTGCAGCTGTGGCCGCAGAGGGCTTCCTGGGCTCCGCTGTGTCCTCCTGCAGGTGGGACCTGGGCTCCTGGCCTTCTCCCGAGGAGTTCCTGGAAGATGCTGAGCTGCTGTCATCCCCTCCCTCATCCCCCTCATCCTGGGAGGACAGGCCGGTCTGGCTGAGCTCTGCAGGGGTGATGGTGATTTCTGGATTTGCTGAGCCTGAGCTGGAGGGAGAGGCAGCAGAGCTGGAGGGGAGGGCACAGTCACCATTGGGCAGGTCACAGGAGCTGAGAGAGAGTGGCCTTGGTTCCTCTGCTGCCTTCCCAGTTTCAAAGATGTCATCTGGTAGATTCGCCTGCGGATAAAGACAGCTGTTATTTTCAACACAAATGATGCATCTGGCATATTTATTTTCAGACAAAATGTAAGGAGCTAACGTGAAAAAGCTTGAGCTTCCATATTAGCATTTTATTTGTTGATGTGTATGTATGGTGGGCAAAGGAAAACAAGCCCTTGAAAACTGTGCACCGTTGAATCTAGGTGAAGGTTCACGGTGCCTATTCTTAGGTCTGACAGTTCACACAGGAGGCAGTGAGGGTGGGTGGGATGGTTGCTTGCTTTCTTAATCCTGGGATCTCACAGTGTTTGGAAGCCATACTTTGAGTAAGACGTGACATTTCTCTTTTCCTTTTGGCATCTCTCTTAAAGACCTCCCCAACATCCTTGCTACTTTGTTTCAAGGATGTGATGCTTTGTTCTGCTTCATTCTCAAAAATCATGTTTTGAAAATCTCTACCCACAGATCCCAGACTCTTGAAAATGTTTTGCTAATTTAGTAACCATGCCGTAAATACCCCAAGGTCAGCGATACATTTGCGTAGCTTGTCTAGGAATAATAGAAAAAGACTAAGAAACAAGCACCTATCTTCCAGGGGTCAGACCCCCTCCCGCCCCCAGGCCCCCAGCATGTCTAGATGCAGCGATGCAGGCTGCCCGGAGCAGCACCCCGAAGGGGGCGATCTGTTCCCGCTGGGCTGCGCTTGCTGAGTCAGCTTCCCTAGGCTGCCTCTGCGCACAGTGCCCAAATGCCAAATGCCGCTCTGTGTTTTCTAGTTATCTGAGACTAAGCCCTTCAGAGCGGCTGATTTTTCTGCACTCTAGAGTGGATTCTTAAAGCACAATCAACCTTCTGTCCCATGAGTTCTGCACAGGCAGATTCAACCAAGGACTGGAAATACTTGAAAAAAAAAAATCTGTATCAGACACATACAGATCTTTTTCTTGCCTTATTCCATAAACAATGTAGTATAAGAAGGAAGCCTTTGCGTCACATTAGGTATTAGAAGGAACCCAGAGAGGGTTCAAAGTGTCTGGGGGATGTGTGGAGTTCGTGCAAATGCCCCATCGTGTCGTGGGAGGGGCTTGGGCACTGTGGTTGGTGCCAGGGCTGGAACCCGCTGCAGACAGACACCAGGGATGACTGAATGGTCGTCATCAGGCTGGAGCCTGGTTTACTCACATGTAAAATGACAATTCTCATAAAACGTTCCGGCAGTCCAAACCAGCAGACCCAGACAGGGGTCCTATCTGCCTCCAGGTCCTGCTCCTGCTGCTCCTGGACACACCCCTGGGACCCTCGGACCCTGGGCAGGCTGGGCCTTCCCTGAGCTGAGAGTGCTCCCCTCCCCGTGTTCTCGGGGTGCAGGTTCTGGTGCCCTCTCCCCCTCCAGCTTGCTTATTTGAGCTCCCCCTCTATTTGCCCCTCATGCTTCCAGGAAAGAGTTGGGAACACTTTTGGGGTAGACGGGGAAGCTGGAGTCCTCTCATGGGGTCTCCTCTGTGGGGTCTCTTAGGCACCTTGCTGAACACTCCGGTTACAAGTGATCCTGCCAGCTGGGCTGCGCGGCACCGAGGGAGGGGACCAGAGGGTCGAGGTCCTTACATGCCCACCCTGGCCATTTCCCCGATCCTATCTTCCCAAGCCCTGTTGGTACCTACGTAAGTGCAAATGTCAAGCTGGGGTAGGCCCTGCCCTAGGGACTGACAGTTCCCCGAGGGGACAAGTTCACCTCAGGGCAAACCCCAGTGCAAGGGACTAGTTCAGGAGGAAGACCACATTGTGTCAGGGCACTTAACATGGAGTCAAGCCTGGTCCGGGCCCATCCGAGGCTGAACTTGTGAATGGAGTTGTCTGCACACACCACCCAGGACACGTTGACCTGCACTTGACCCCACTGGAAAGAAAGGCACTCGCCTTTCTAATGGCTTGTGAAACCACTCCCCTGCTTCCTGAGACTGCTCCATCCCATCTTACAGAACAGTTTGACTTTCAAGGCACCAGTCACAATTCTTGACGAAGGAGACATGTAATTAACCTCCCCCCGGCCCTAGCCAGGGCTCCAGGAGTTCAGGCTGGGCATTCCCAAGGCTGCTGAATTCTGTCTCCAGGTATTGCAGTCCAAGCGAGCCCCAAATCAACTTCATTCTTCTGTTCTGGACTGGGTTGATTTTACCTGGGTTGACAGAATGCATAGTGCAACTGGGGCATGTGTCATGAGGTAAGGGTCCCAGCAAGGGGAGAGGTGCTGCCCAAAAGAGGACCAGGATCCAGCCTTCAAGACAGTGAGGGAGAGGATGGAGAGGAAGGTGACAATGTATGTGAAGCCACGAGACCCTGGGAGGAGGTGGTGAGTCGGGAGGACAGGGGGAGGTAAGAGATGGACCTGGAGTGGGGACGGCTGCCTAGGGGACTTCACATGCGTCCACAGGCTACATGAAGCCATGGAGCGCTAGGGGACAAGTTCACCTCAGGGCAAAGCTAGGAATCTTGCTCCTGTGTAACCCGCTCTGAAACCTCTTGACCCCCACCAAGCCCTCCAACTTCCGGCAACTGAGCGTGCGTATGCATTACGCGGGTAGTTACGTGGACAGGCGTGTCAGCTCCATTGCTTTTGATGTATT
This sequence comes from Glaucomys volans, assembly GCA_020662805.1. NCBI lineage: Eukaryota > Metazoa > Chordata > Mammalia > Rodentia > Sciuridae > Glaucomys > Glaucomys volans. The sequence goes on from JAJEJO010003479.1 coordinate 14,492, forward strand.
TTCATGCACATTTCCACATAAATTCTTCTGATTTTCCTCTGAAACTCCACTAGAGTTTCCTCTTATCCTTTTCATTGTGTTTTTTGATTCAATGAATAAGATGCAATTATTACTATGATCAGTTGCTATTAGCCTGAAGATTCCATCTTTTTCTCCCTGGATATTCAAAGATGACTCAGTGTCTGTGAGGAGCAGAATATTCCATGGATGTACAAGTATGCATGTAGTCTCTTGGGACACAACGTGTAGTTCATGTAAAGTAGGCTACCTGTTGTACTCCTGTGAATTCAAGCGTTTCTTCTACCATGGCATGAAAGAATCAACATGCTACAACAAACCAGGACCGACAACCTCTGACAGCGCTAGTAAAGTTAGTCTAAACCTTCAAAGACTTGAACGCCAGTCTTTGAAAGGCTGATACTTCTCTGAATTAAAAACTCCTTTGCTTTTAAGGATAGCTGTTGTTTTTAAAAATAAAAATCTTGTTACCATGGAGATCTTTGCCACAGTGGAGAAAAATCACAGCACAAAAACAGGGATTATCTAAGGAGAAGTAACACAAGTTGCATGCGCGGCCAACCTGAGAACAAGACAGAGAAGGCGGGAAGAGGCATGCAGAGAGGCTGGGGAGAGCAGAGGGAGAGCGCTAGCCTAGCGTGCACAGCCCGGGGTTCAACCCCGGTGCCCGAGGGAGAACAAAGAAGAGACATGCAGAAGCATCATGCAATGAGCCCCCGAAGCCACCAAGTCAAGCACGTCACACCCGGCAGGCCACACTCACATAGAACTCTAGCATGGCCATGGGGCTCAGGCCGAGGGAGGGCAGGTCCCTGAAAGAGCGGCTGCGGTGCAGCTTGGCAAAGAAAGTGTCTCTGGAGGCACTCAAGACAGACAGCCACCACGGCCTGTCTGCAGAGGGACGCAGCGGGCTCCTCTGAAGTCAGAGCAGGGCGGGAGCGAGCGGAGAGAATCGGTTACCGTTACCCTGGCCGGCTAGTAGGTCCTGGGTCCACCTCTCTCAATGACTAATGCTAGACAACCTTTGGAAGAGGCTACCTATTGTCATCCAGCGATGGATAAGGCAAGGGAGGGAAGGAGAGGAAAGACTGGGGCACCCCTGAACACAGACCAAAGGCGCCGGGGAGGCGGCTTCCTCAGTCACCCCTTGACTAGGGAGACCTATAAGAATGCGGAGCAGGCATTCCTGAGAATCCCGACACCGCTGCTGGGCATCTCAAGGGCTGGGCACAGCACGGCTCAGCCTGGACTTTTGCTCCAGAGCACGCGGCACTTACAAAGAAGGAGTGGTCTTTAAAGGTGGGCGTCTCCGGGGTGCCCTGGCTGTACATGGACATCCTCCTCTGCAGCGCGGCCGTCTTGTTCCCGGCGCCACCCGAGGATGGGGTCGTGTCCTCCACGTCAAAGGGACTGCAAAACAATGGTCCCCAGGCAGGCGCACCTGTCAGTCACTTGTGACCGCAGGACCGCAGGCCAGAAAGCACCTCCTCGCACCCAGGTCAACTCAAACCAGGGGCAACTGGGCTGGTTTGGGCTAAATTGCCAGAAAATAAGCCAAGAGAAGAGAAGGTGGAGCAGAAGACAGAACCTAGACCTCCTGAGGGACCCAGACTAGCGCCTGAGCAGGATTTGCCTATCTGCCTGGTGTGTCTGCTTCCCTGTGGACACTGGACACGGGGACACATGCATGTGGGCCCCACATAACCAGATGCTGGGGAAGTCTGTGAAAGGTCCTGAGCTCTGTCGGGCGAGCCAGGGACAGACTACTGTGTGGTTCTAACGAGGACACTCAGAAACAGAATCCCCTTCCTTTCGGTGGCTAGAGCCTCCCGAGAGCCCGCTGAGGATGGCAGCCCGCTGGCAGGGATGCTGCTCATCACCCCGACGCCCTGGTCTTCCAGCAGGAATGACCTTGTTCTGTGACGTCACTGGCTGCACTGGCGAGGAGGCAGAACTGGCAAAGGTGCTGGCACTGCTTCCTGGACAGGCAGAGGGGTCCTGGCCACTTCCACGCTGCCTCTGATAAGAAGGAATGTGGTGGTGTGGCAGTTACCCGGGCGAGGTCCAGGGGCACAGCATCCAGAGCTGGGAGCTGCGGGTGTCCTGAACCCATCAAGACCTTCCTCAGGGTGACCCTGGAAAACCACCTTTACGTTCCATAAGAGATGTCTCCTGCCTTGGGACGGACTCTGTTTCAGGAAGGGAAGCTGGAGGGCGTGTGCAGTTCTCAGGGCTGCATGAAGTACGGCTAGGCAGCGAAGGCAGCGTGAGGACACTGGGACCTGCCTGAGGGCAGAGCCTCCCACCCCGGAGTTTGCTGCCCCTCCCAGTTTGCTTGGCAGGCGGAGTTCTGGTGTATCTGACTGAAGGTAGAGAGGGAGCCAAGGAGGCAGAGGAAGATGCTAAGAGGGAGAGGAGTGTAGGGTCGTGGCCAGCTTCTCCACAGGGCACGTGTCACCTGGTGGGTTGCTGAACAGGTGCTCAGGTCACAGGGCTGCTCCGACAGGCTCCCTGTCAGTGCCTGTGGCCGCTCCCTGCCTCAACAGCACCTGCCAGAGCGTGCATGCCCCGGGGGACAGGAGAGGGCAACTTACTACCAGGTGATTTCCAGGTTTAGCTTGATGGTTCCCAGGTCATTGATGTCCACAGCCACCACCTGCGGCCGGGCTGCAAACAGCTCTTTGGTCTCACAGGTGACGCTGCCCACCAGGAGGTGAGTTGCCAGCCCTTTGAGCTCTGTGACCTGGCAGAAAGAGAGGCAGAGAGAGGGACAGGCTTTCTCTTTTCTTTTTCTGAACCAGCTTCATTTAGAATCACATCTGAAACTCCAGGGGCGATTTCAAAAGACATTTCAGGCTGCCCCGCTCACTGTCCTCGTCAGGGACTTGTGGGACGGGGCAGGAGTTTTGGGGAAAGGCTCCCCCAACGGATCATCCTACTTGGCACCAGGAAGACAATGTGAGGCAAGGTGGGTGCTGACCTTGATGGACAGCATGAGGCAAGGTAGGTGCTGACCTTGATGGACAAGGTGAGGCAAGGTGGGTGCTGACCTTGATGGAAATGAAGCCCACGACCAGCGGCAGGAAGACCGTCTCCTCCCCGTCCCAGCTCTGCTTGCCGTTGACCTCTATCTTGCCCTTCAGCTTCCACCTCTGCCGGCCGTACTTCATGAAGATCTGTAGACATCACAGGCCGCATGCTCACTGCCCAGCCGGCTCCCCAAATGCCAAGGCAGAGGGTGAGCAGCTGGCCACATGCATCACCCCTCCACCCGGTTCTTGGTTCCCAGGGAGCTGACCACAAGCGGGCAGGGGCATGTGACAAGAGGAAGGCTCTGCTTCCCCAGGCCGGGGCCTGCAGGCATCTCCAATGAAAGACACAGCTCCGTGCTCTTGGGTTCCTCCTCGTTGGTTCTACGCCCATAGGGATTTAGAGAGACAGGAGGCCATCCCTAAAACCTTCCTAGAATAGACAGGGTGACAGCAAGCTGCAAGGACTGTGTCCTGCACATGCTCGGGGAGGGCCTGCAGGCTCTCCCCGTCAGGTGGAGGGTGCTGAGGAGATGGATGGGTAATCATTAGGTACGGTCCCCTGTGACGGGGAAACCGAAAAGGACCTTGTCCTCAGTGGAGCTGGGGTTTATAGAGACAGGCCTACATATTCTTCAGAACAGTCCTGATCCTGGATTAGGCCTTGGATCAGGAAAAAATAAACTGCTACAAAGTACAATTTGGGGACACTAGCAGAACAGAAGCATGGACTGTATGTAATGAGACAAGAGCCACAGTGAGCGGCATTGAGAGCTGGGCACTGCTGGGGACATCCTTCCACTCTCTGGAGGTGCCGGGCTGCAGGGCCAGGCATGCCACTCCGAAACTGTGCAGCCAGATCATGGCGGCACAGTGGCAGTAGAGATGCTAAGCCGATGTGGCACACGGTTACAAAGAGCCAGTGCAGGTGAGGGCAGATGGGAGGTCCTGCACCACTTGCAAATCTTCTCACTGGGGTAGGATGTTTTTCAAAATAAAAATAAGAAACACTCAAGAAGCCAAACAGCACACCAGCCTGGCCCTCGGGTCTTTGTCCCAGCCCAAAGGTCAACAAGCACTTACTTCGTATTGGTCTCCAGGGCAGAGGCGCGCAAAGCCAGCCAGACCTGCAGGCAAGCAATTAGGACATGAGGGGCGGGAAACGCGTCCCCAGAGACCCACGCTGTGTGTGTGAAAATCCAGTGGAGCGCCAGCCTAGGGCAAAGCTCAGGTGACGTTCTGGGGGTCATCTGTGTGGAACAGCTGTTTTGGAATCCCGTCCATCACCACTGGAGAGGACATTCCTTGATGGGGCGAAGGGAGAAGGTGTCTGGGGCAGGGAGGTTGTTCGGGGTGGCCATGGTCCCCGGCACCTGGGCGGATTCCAGGGTCAGGGTATTAGGGCCCCAAAGACACACTCATTTATTTGTGTACGCATTCCTGTGAAAATAAACTGGTGCCTGGTTCTCCTTCTGGCTCTAAGATTGGAGACTTCTTCTGGCTTCCCACCGAGGACGCCCATGGCCTCTCCCAGCCCACTCCTTCCTGTCCCTCATCCTTTCTACCCAGCACACTGATGCCACCATCTACCGCATTATGAAATTGCCGAAATGGGAACTAGTGAGTAAGCAGACAAATCAAACCAGACATCCGCCTGACGCAACCTGCTCCCACAGCGGGGAAGGAGCCTTCCAGCAAGCTCTTTCTAAGAGGCCCCGCTCCATCTGAGGCCGGCGTGCTCTCTGCCTGGTTCAACAACAGCAGATCTTGAGAGACTACATCCTGGGACAGCCCTGGAGTGCTGACTCTGGCCAGTCCCTTTCTTTCTTCCTATAGGCATCTACTGAGAGCTCGCGGTGTATGAGGGTCTGAGCCAGGCACTGGGTTAATGATTTGGAAATCAGGAAAGGTTTCCCAGATACCCACAGTATCTGGAGCAAAACATGGTTAAAGCCCACAGGAGTGAACCAGGCAAGGACCTGTGGGATGCAAGACGCATTAGAGCTGAGGTTCCTTCCTGTCTTACCTATCAGCTAGCCCATTCTGACTTATCTTGCCCTACTTTCTTCACCTTTAAAATAGAGATAACAATGTCCACCTTATAAAATTGTAGGTAAGAAAAGAGATAGCATCTGGCACATTGTAGGTGCTTAGAATGTGCTGAGCATGTGATGTATACTATTCGTTTAAAAAATGTCATCTCCCCAGGCACAGTGGCACATGCCTGCAATCCCAGTGACTTGGGAGGCCAAGGCAGGAGAATTGCAAGTTTGAGGCCAGCTTCAGTAAATTAGTGAGGCCTGGTCTCATAAAATTAAGTTAAATTAAATTAAATTAAATAAAAAGGGGATGTATCTCAGTGGTGGAGCACACCTGGATTTAATCTTGAGTACAAAACAAATGTGATCTAAAGTAAATTATTATCTGTCAGGAAAGCAAATAGCAAAGAAGTAATGGTAAAAGATCATTGCTTTTTTCTTATTTTGTGCTTTTATGAGAATGTCTTCCTTACATAATTAAAATTAAAAATAAAAAGAGAGAGACTGCTTTTCACTTAATGTAGGGCAGCCCCATGGAGGAAAGCAGTAGCCGACGGGGAACTTCATCACAGCCAGACCAGGGCCTTGCCCTAGCAGGTGAGGCGGAGCGAGTGGGGTGTGCATTCCACCATCATTTTTTTCTTTTTGGGAGGTGCTGGAAATTTGACCCAGGAAATGCTAGGAAAGTGCTCTGCCACTGAGCTATGTTCCCAGCCCCCTACGGTATTTCCTTAATGGTACTGTGAGTTAAGCATGGGTAATGGAGTGGGGAGGGAGGATGTAAGTCTGAAAATTTTAATCAAGGAACTAAAATCCAATAGAAACTGGCAAAAAAACAAACAAACAAAAAAAACCATCCTGTCACTTTTTAACTTTCTGATTAAAAAACATTTGTGATAAAAATTCCAAATAAAAATTCAGTACAGGCGGGGTGAGGTGGTGTACGTCTGTAATCCCAGCAGCTCAGGAGGCTGAGGCAGGAGGATCAAGAGTTCAAACCCAGCCTCAGCAAAAATGAGGTGCTAAGCAACTCATGAGACCCTGTCTCTAAGTAAAATACAAAAAAGGGATGGGGATGTGGCTCAGGGGTTGAGTGCCCCTGAGTTCAATCTCCAGTACAAAAACAAAGAAACAAACAACAACAAAAATATCAGTACAAATGTTTGCAGTGAAATTTTAATAAAAAGTGATATTTATAATTAAAAAATGAGGCAGGATGCAAAGTGTTATGGAGTCTGATCTCAACTATATATAAATGTATCCAAAGGAACAAATCTAGAAAAACTGCCCAACTCTTAGAAATAACTATCTCTGGAGAATGGAACCAGGAAGAAAGTTAAAGATTTGACGATAAATTGTAATTTCTATTTGATTTGTAAAAGATCATGTAATTATTTCCTAACAAAAAGAAAAAAAGATGAAAGAGTGAAAACACATTGGTAGTCAGCATAAACTTACAGAAAAGGCAGGTTGGATATTTATGATCATCTTAACAATGTTTAGCACTGGGTGGAGCAATTGTGTGATTTTAATGTATGGGATATATATCTCAATGTTTTAAAAATGATAAGGTACTGCTTCTGAGAATGTTATTACAAAAATTCAAGAAGACACAAACGTCTCGCTTCAGTTTATCCAGTGACTTCACAACTGCAGCCTGAGAGGAGCTGATTTTGATCCTCTTGGGGAGAACGGCCCTGTGATTCCTAGATCCTTGACACACAAAAGATGTCCAAAGCCAGGCGCAGTGGCGCACGCCTGTAATTCCAGCACTTGGGAGGCTGAGGCAGGAGGATCGCGAGTTCAAAGCCAGCTTCAGCAACTTAGCGAGGCCCTAAGCAACTCGGTGAGACCCTGTCTCTAAATAAAATACAAAATAGACTGGGGATGTGGCTCAGTGGTGGAGTGCCCCTGGGTTCAATCCCCAGAACCAAAA